>ML795199.1:235377-291958 GCA_009831015.1 Picea engelmannii | reverse complement strand
AAATACTACAGACTGTCCAAGATCCAATGCAACCAGTCCCACTCAATTTGGATACTCTAGCAAGAAGTTATGCTTGTTTTACCTGGAACACCTTCTTGAGACTAGTCAATAGGACTAGTCAGATACCCTATCTTACACAAGGTGTATCTACAAATTTAAAATGACCCATAAGCTAAAATTTTTACCACAGATACCTTACTAGTTTCTCTAAGTGGCCTCCAGATTTCAGGGTCTGAAATGTTACAGAAAATTTTGTATAGCGAAAATTCCGCAATGACTCATTTCAGGATGATTCCAGAACCCTATCTTGTACATGATGTATCTCCGAAAGTATAAGGCCTCAGGAGATGAATTTTGAACCCAACGTACCTTGATCCATCTGATAAATACCCTCCAAGCAGTTCCTTCTGAAACATTGTAGAAAAAAAGTTATAGCGAAAATTTCACAGTGTCTCAGATGTAGCAGCGAAACCCCAAGACCTTGAGCTCTGATACCATATGTTAAGAACCAAACATCAATATAGCATAGAAAAACCTCAGGAAAAGTACTCAACGCCTTGAAAAAGAGATAATTTCAGATAATAAGCCTCTTCGAGGGGGMAACCTCCTTTTACCCCACTTAAATGTTCAAGTACAAGATGATTAAAATGAAAATGTCTCCTTGGTATATATAGGAGACTAGGAGGTATAATTACAACTAATGGCCTAAAGCCGACATAAATAAAATAACATTACTAATCTAAATTACAACTAATGGCCTAAAGTTGACATAAATAAAATAACATTACTAATCTAATATGCCCCAATTAAGGGGTAATGAGACAATATTAGGGCTTAACAGGTTGGGACAAAGGGAATGCTTAATCAGGTATAGTTTCTTTACTATGATTCTCCTCCTTTCAAATGGGACCCCTAACCCTTCTTTTATAGGCTAGAAGAAGCTAAGTATTTGGTTGAGTGACCAGCCATGCATGGCCGAAAGGTTTAGTTAACTTACCCAAGGCTGTGTGTTCCATCAACAACTTTCCTTTTTCCGTGCTTTTGTAGGTACACGCAGGCTGTCTTGGGTCAGCTAGCGTGTACATGCATGAAGTAATGGAGTAGGGCGCGTGGGTTTTTAAAAAGGGATTTTTAAGAAGAGTTGTTCAACAGTGTTTTGGAAAAGAAGGAATTTGAGATGGCCTGATGCTAGGTAAGCATGTCTGGTGAAAATTAGGGTTATAACAGATGCCCCCTAATATGTGAGGTCAGAAGAGCATCTGATGGCTGAAATACATTAACAATATTCAGCGATGTTCTGAACAAGTGAGCCCAGGGACCAGAAATCAGGAGGTGTCATCTACAAAATAATAATTGTCTCACCGAGGTGGGCATACCCATGCTCAGGATAAAATAAAATCATGGCTACCAATCAAATACACTGTAGATCCATGTCATACAATTATATAAAGTGTAGCAGTGAGAAATACACAATGGAGCTACATATCGATATAAAAGAGATATACATGTAGAGTATCCATATTCTAGAATCTGATAAGGCTTGATGGCTGGATATGAGGTCTTCAAAGCTCGAGCAACAACTTCAAAATCTTCAAACTCGGATAGGAGTGTAATATGAGTGTACGACTTCACTACCCAGAGGTCTTCGACGACTCGTCGATCATGGACTAGAGAATCTTGATTATCAGATTGAAGGCTTCATTGATTTCGAACAAAGACTTGATTGGACTTTCGGGATGGCCGGGCATGAGGGCAAGAGACAAACTGCAGAGGGGCCGACTTAGGCTTGGTAAAAATTTCTCTTGGACAATAGCACGACAAATGATGAGACTCAGGAAACACGGAATTAACATAAGTTTACGAGGCAGGAGGCAACGCGAACTCTCCATATGTTTGGAAGAATAACAAAACAGAGGAGGACACAACTCAATGTAGCGGGAACAACTTCCTAAGGTCATATTAAATCCTAGGTTTTGACGAACAAATGAACAGATGTGCTTTATCCAAGGGCGACTCATTGTGCTGCCAATACAAAGAAAATACTTTTCCCTTCCTCTTTTTGGGGTATATTTGATTTTTTTGTCTTTTTCAATAATTTTGGAAAAAGAATAAAAGAATGCTATGTTACAAAGGAGGAATCGAGTGTCTCAAACATACTAGTTCCAAACACACGAAACACAAGGATGCTCAAGGCAAAGGGACATATGCAAGAAAAGGACACTCGGGAAAAATCCTCCAGGGGATAAAGGTGTCAAGACGCAGAGGCAAAGTGCTACAGGGCTTGCATATAAGGCATGCTTCAGATGGTTCAGTTGAGAGCAACATGGAGCCAACATTAGACCAAAGACGTAGGTATGCAAATGCGGTTAACAAAACACACAATGGTAACTTTCGTCAATGTAAGTTTAACGAGCCCAGAGAAGGTAAGATCGACGGTTTTTCATATTTAGAGAGTCTCAAAAACGTAAAAGGAGACTCCACTGGGGTCCCTTTTTTGAAGGTAGTCTAGTCGGTTCGAAAAAGGGGTAAAATAGCATCGACAAGATGTCTATTCAAATCCATTTTAATGAGTGTGATAAAGACAAGATCACTCGGCCATTTTTCATTTTTAAGGAGTCTGAAAAAAGCTTAACTATGGACTCTGTCAGGAATGTTCTTCTGGACCATTTTAACGAGTGTTAAAGAATAAGGTCACTCGACGATCTTTTCAATTTTAGGGAGTCTGAAAAGAGCTTAACTATGGACTCCGTGGGGGTTCCTTTTTCATAAATTGAGTCCCTTAGGCCCAAAAAAGGGTTAAAATTATGCCTGAGAATACTCTTCCAGACATTCGAGGCCTCTAGAGTATACCTTTGTTCGTACAGTTGACCATCCAGACTGAAAAAGTGGTAAACTATCGCTGGATAGACGTGACTTCAAATTTCAGTTTAATGAGCGTGAAAGGCCACAAGATCACTCGACAATCTTTTCATGTTTAGAGGGTCTGAAAAGGGCTTAAAAGAAGACCCGTTATGTTTTGGTAGTCCCATGGGTGAGGTCAAAAGTCATGCAAATGAGGCTCAAACATGTAATTAGGAAAAACTAAAAGGACTCCCGAGCCTACAGTCATTAGTGATAGCATGGACACCATAATGCAACCGGGATCTGCCTAGGGCATCCATGTTCCGGTAAGCTCTACCACCAAATCGAAACACTTCTAAAGAAGTAATGAGGGTTTCGTGTCGCACCCTGATGGGATTGATCCTATGGCAAAGGTATAAATACAACGAGATACAAAAGTAGGGGTGGAAACCTAACCTATATGCTCAAGTTGACCATCTGAGGTTTTTCCACAGACTGTCAAAAGTGACCCAAAACTCCAAACAATGTCCTGATACCCGATTGTAACCTTCCAAAGCAACTCCTGAATCACTCTAAATGGTTTTCAATTCAAATAAAATGATAAGGGGGGCCAAAAAAGTGACAAAAAGGACCAAAAAGTCTGTAATAGAATCTGGCAGCTTATAATCACCATTGTTGATTTGGAAATTGACTCTGCCACAAAAAAACCCCTTTGATAAAAGTGGTGATTCCGGGAGCTACAGTGGACAAAACGACCATTCGTCTAGACCAAGTAAGTATAAACTATCTCCTTTTTCTCTTTAATTCGTTATTTATGCATTTAATTTGGTTTCTTGGGGGGGAAACGACCTTTAAAAGGTTGGCCCTAGGTCCACACGGGATTTCCTATAACAACCCACATGTACACTTGCTCTGTTTGATGTCAGAGCATGTGTACATGCGATTGTCATCACAACATGCCGCATGGTCCCTCCCATGAGTGCAAAAAGGTTTAAAAAGAAAGGCCTAACCCTCTGAAAAATTGCCCATGTGCAGGATGTATGTGCAATGGAGAAAATGAGAGCATGAAGATATTAGCGCACTAGTTGGGGAAGAACCTAACACGGTGGCGGTGTTATTGCAATGTGGCGTGCTCAATTTTTTTCTGTGTCCTTTTATGAGAGCACAACCTAGGCTACTAAATACCTTGGTTGAATACTGGCACCCTGACGCAGAAGATTTTATGTTAGAGAGCTAGTCACTGGTGCCCACTACAGAGGATATATACTTTTAGATTGCCCTCTCCAGGAGAGGGGAACCAGTCAATTTTCAGACATTTCCTTCGGGGACTCCTAATATATTGAAATTGATAGGAATTTATTGTGAGGCTGGTACAGACCAATCGAGCTCGCAGGTGCCAATAAGTAGGATCACTGATTTATCACTGCAGGCAATTATGTTTCTTATTGGGTGGATGACTGGTTCTGCGACTCTAGATCAGGCATCCCGTGCACAGATGAACTGTGCAATCCAGTGCTTAAATGCACAGATATTTGAATGGAGCACTACCCTGCTGAATTGTATGAAGAGGCAGCTGACAGATTATCGGTTGCGGACGCAGAGGAACTTTGGGTTTGGGACGATTCTATGCTCTTTCTTCTTTGAAAGAGTTCCTAGTTTCAGTCCTCGAGCGGTGGTACGAGGACATCAGGCCTCTCTTCCTACGATTTGCAGATGGGCAGTGTTGCTGCCACGACAGGGTGGTGGAAGGACCAATGATTCCTTTGATGATGATTTCTTTGCTTGGTTGTCGCGACAGATCCCAGCCATAGAGGATTATCCCTATACTGGGATTGATTTCTCAAGATATCCCAAGATCCCTATACCTCCAGGCAAGGAGCGAGGCGAGATGGGTAAGTGTGCATCATTTTTTTTTTTTTTTGAAACATATANTTTTATGTTGTTTTTTGTATATATCATTTTTTTTATACCAGAGCATTTGATAGATACGTGTCTATTGTGTGCATATGTGGGACCCTCATGACCTACAGATTATGTGAGGAACATGCATCGTCCTAGGCTAGGGGTCACACCTGCCGCTGTAGGGGGACCAACAACAACAAGAGAGCTTCCAACCGGTGAGGCTGAGAGGGTTTTGAGACGAGTTGAGCGAAATTTTACCTCGCTCACTCACACCATCCCTATAGCAGAGATTGAGGATCTGCCACCATCCATGAAACCTCATGTAGTGGGGGCACCACAGACGTGGGTCTGACTGTTTCGGCATTTGGAAAACACTTTTGATTATTACAACAGGGCCCACAGGCCCTGACCTTAGTTAGTATAGACTTTGATAGCTCCACCTGTAGATAGTTTTTGAGGGCATAAGCCCCATGACTCATTACTGATCATATTTTTTGAGGCGCTTGCATCCACCTATGTACTCTGATGATTATGATATTATATATGCATTTTTATGTCTTTTGTGTCTTATGGATCATATTTGCCTTTAAAAATGTATTTACATGTTTATGTGTATGTATTTTTATATGTGTGCGAGATGCCAGTCTAAAATTTGATTAGCTAGAGTATCTGTAACTTGGTTTAATCTCCTAGGAACATGAAAATATGTAATATAATCAAAGCTTCGTTCTAAGAGACGTACCCTAAGGAATCGTCGGTGTAAAGTTGGATCATGAACATGGTAGACTCTATTTAACTGAGACACAGCCAACTGAGCATCTAAATAGACCCGGAGATGAGAGATACCAAATGACAGGGCATCACAAAGCAACTCAATAACTGCACTGCACTCGACAACATTGTTTGTGGTGTCACCTAAGCATATACCTCCGGAAGATAATAACTGGCCTTGAGGTGTAAAAATTACCCAAGCTATGGAGGCAAGCCTCCGAGTGTGCCGGCTAGCACCATCTGCGTACCCAATGAACACCTCTGATTCACTTGAAATCTGCCACAGTGACAAAAGATAACATCAAAACGTCAAGTCCATAATACTAAAAGAAACCAGAAAGTAATAGTACAAAGACTATACATATTTTACAAAAACTTACCCAAGGTGACCTACCTATGAGTAATACTTCTTGAGGTAGAGCCCATTTCTAGGCTCTGCCAAAGCATTTCCCTCAAAGTCAACCAGACGTTAAGCACCCTTTTTAGAACCTCTTTTATGATGAAAGGTCCGAACCACATGGGTTTGAATTTTCCTGCCCCCAGGGGGTCCTTATCTTGGTCGTGGACCAGGACAAGGTCGCCTTTAGAGAAAATCTGAGGACAAATGAACCAATCATACTGACACTTGACTTTTTGTTTGTGAGCCTCATTGGCCAGGGACGCATCATGACACTACTCATTGAGCTGCTCAAGGTATAATAACCGTTCTTCAAGTGGAGAAGTGTTTGACAATAACTGTACTGCCAATTTTAGTGATGGGATCTGACATTCTATAGACAAGACTGCTTCCAGCCCGTAAATGAGTTGAAAAGGTGAGAAACCGATTGCAGTCTTAATAGATGTTCGGTAAGCCCATAATGCTGAGCATAACATCAAATGCCAATTTGACTTGGCTGAGTTGATCGTTCACTGTAGGATGGTCTTAAGAGATTTATTTACAGCTTCCACATGACCATTTGCTTGGGGATAGTAGGGTGAAAAATGTTCTTTCCACAACCCAAGATTTGATGTTAATTCAGTCATCATTTGGTTCTGAAAGTGACTTCCATGGTTAGTGACAATCTCTCTCGAGACACCGAACCTTGCTATTATTTGGCTGAATAAAAAGAGAGGCACAATCTCTCCATCATCTTTAAACGTTGGCATAGCTTCAACCCACTTCGTGAAGTAGTCTACGACTACAATGGTATAACAATGCCCCCTTACTGAAGGAGGGTTGCATGTAGTGTAATCAATCCCCCACTTGGTGAAGGGACCAACTGTGATGATAGGAAACATGGGAGCGGGATGTGCCCTCATCTTCCAAGAGAAGATCTGACATGGGTGGCACTTCTTGACCGATTCGATACAATATTTGATTAGTTTCGGCCATAAGTAACCTTCTCGTAAAATCTTTTGGGTTGTTTCTAACCCATACAAATGACCGCCACATGCTCCGGTATGGAAATCGTTAAGCACGATAACTTCTTCTTTGTGAGTGAGGCATCGGTGTAGGATGCAGTCTACACCTCTTCAATACAACGTATCATCAAGTATGAGATAATTCTTGGCCTGATGGCATATACAACGATGCTCATCATGAGAAGCAGAGGTGGGGCACTTCAAAGTCTAGAGATAAACCAATATATCTCTATACCAGGGATCCGAAGATGCAATCAAAAACATATCTCTTCTGATAGGCGACTCTTCAGGAACAACATCACCTGACTCAACTGGAAGTTCCGAAATAAGTTCTGCGAAAACCAGTGACTTCTTGGATTTTGCCGAAATGAAATCTAAGTCGAATTCCTGGAGGAAGAATATCCATCTACTGATATTCTTGCCTATTACCCGTCATCTCAACATGTATTGAAATGGATTCACAATGACAATGACGATGGTCTTGCAAAATAGAACATAATGACAGAAATGTTGAACAACATGGACTGCTGCCAACGTAAGTTTTTCGATATGAGAATAATTGAGTTTCGATCTGACTAGGCCTCAGCTCAGGTAATAGATCACATATTCTGAGAGAAAATCATCTTCTTGAACTAAGACCATGTCGATGGTTGACTCTGCTGCAGCTAGGTATAATAAGAAATATTTTTTATAGTTGGGTGGCCGAAGAAGAGGGGAAGTTGTGAGGGCATGTTTCAATGCTTCAAAGGAGTGTTGAGCAGCATCATCCCAATGAAAAGGAACATCTTTCTTTAGTAAGTGCATAAATCCCTTTGTGATCTCGACATAGTTGGCGATGAAACGCCTTAAAAAATTTGCCTTTCCCTGTAGACTCTTAAGTTGAAGGATTGTGCGTGGGGGAGGAAACTGAACTATTGCCTCAACCTTGAGAGGATCAACCATGATCCCTGTTGTTGACACTATGAAACCTAACAAACGTCCTGAGGTTACACAAAATATTCACTTGTTTGGATTCAAGAGAATCCGGAAGTGGCGACATCGCTCAAAGATAAGTCAAAGGTGTGTGGGATGATTTGTTCTCTTGTGAGATCGAGATGCTAAATCATCTAAATAGGCCTTGACTATATGCTTGAGATCATGGAAAGCAAAATACATGGCCCGCTGGAAGGCATATCCAACATTTTTGAGACCAAAAGGCATCTTACGATAGGAAAATGTACCCCATGGACAAATGAATGTCATTTTGTGCTGGTCTTCAGGTTTTATTTGTATCTGATTATATCTCGAAAAACCATCCATGAAATAAAAGGCCTCGCAACATGCACATTCATCGATTATCTGGTCAATGAATAGTGTGGGAAAATTATCTTTTGGATAGGCCTTGTTTAAATCATGGAAGTCCATACATACATGAATCGTTCCCTGTTTCTTATTGACCGACACTGGATTTGACACCCATTGGGTCAGATGGATAGGGTAGATAAAACCGGCTTTGAGAAATTTCTCGACTTCAACCTTAATGACTGCTGCTTTCCTGGTATTAACTGGACAAAGCTTCTGCCGAACTGGCTTGGCATTAGGATAAGTTGTGATTTCATGTTCGACTATTCTTGGATCAATGCCTGGCATTTCCTCGTAAGACCAGGAAAAAACGTTGCAAAATTCTTTAAAAAGATCTGTGTAGACTTGAATCTCTTCAGGGGAACAGTCAGCTCTGACGAAAACATTCTCCATGACGCCAGGGGTTTTGGAGATATTAATCGGTATAGTTTCAGTGATAGTTTCCATATTACCCTCAGCATAAACCTCATGTGTAGCTAAGGGATTAATAGGACAAGACCTATCTCCAATCATAGTTAAGGTGAATTCTCCTGCTTGAATTCTGCTTAACTCTGGGAGGAAGTATGATCGGTGATGGAGATCGTCCCAGGGTTTGGCCGGACTAGTCATTGCTTCAATTATTGCTTCGTCGAAGGGAAAGACTAAGTCTAACACATCGGTATCAGCAAGAGAAACTTGAGCCCAAATAAGCTCTGGAATCAGATCTAACTCTTGTGCAGGAGTTGGATCAGTGTTGGCCGAAGCTTGCTGGACTAAAGAGTGCGCTACTTTGGCTGCAGACAAGGGCATGGACATGCCAGGGTGCCCTGTCCCTTCCATCGTGGCTGATGGGGAGGGAAGTATCCATGGATTGTTGAAGTAAGTCATTCTAAATGATGAAACTTGGAAAATCTCAACCTTATGGTGGTCGGATATGAACTTGACATTGCCTTGAGGGGGTGGGTAATTGAAGGTACCCATCAAAGATGGGCACAAACCAACCCCTACATTGACTATGCTCGGTTGGGGATTATCAATCATTGGGACTGTGGATGACCCCAGTGAAGGGTTAGGTCTGGAGAAAGACAATTGATCAATGGTCACAATCCGTTCCTCGTGTGGAAACAACAAGACCCAGAAAACTGTAGCAACCACTGGTTGCATGGCATAAGTCCAACTCCTTCCTAACAAGAGATTGTAGTTGAGGGATGCGTCGACTACTTCTACCTCAATGCACACGGTCTTCCCTCCTAACTACATGGGGAAAGAGGGAATGATACCATGTGGTCGAAACAAACGACCGTTGAAAGAAGTGAGAAGAGTAGGTGATGGAGACAAAATGGGTTGGCCGATGGCCTTCCAACATGCCAACGACATAATGCATGTTGAGGCGCCCTCATCAACCACCGTGCGGAAAATGTTATGAGTAAAAGTTTTCGTGGGGTAAGACACTACTATCTGAAATTCTACGTGGTAAGGCAGACGAGGTTTTAAGTCGATTGTATCCAGCCTGATTGTACCCAGATTACAAGTCTCGGTAGATCCTAAAGTGGCTAACAAATATTTCCTCTGGGAAGGGAAGATTTGGAGGACCTCCAAAGCGGACATCACACAAGGGGTTTGGGACAAATCCTCCACCACAAAATAGTTCTGGGCAGCCCTTGCATTTGGGTTGTGAGAAGCTTTCTTGAACGCACCTTTTGGGATGCGTGTCATTGTTTCGCCCAAAGTACTCTCGATATGGAGAGGAAGAGATGGGATTTCGACTTCTTTTCCCTTCTCAAAAGTTCTTGTTTACTGTAGTCATGTTCTCTAGTTAATATAAAAGCATCATCCTTCATCATATACACATTCGCGGATGAAGGCTTGTTCGAAGATGGAGAGGGTCCTTGACTGCCCCCTTCCACACTTGTAGAGGTTTGGGTTAGGTTTTGCCCATGTTGAAATGGATTGGTTAACACGACAGGCTATTGCTATGTCACAGACTTTTGGGACTCTGCAAGATGAGGAAATTGGTGGGTCAGGTGGTCTTCCGTGCATAGGTTGCACAGATACCTCGCCTTCCGTTTCTTAGTGTTTACCCCGCCAGCATCATTAGTGGGTTTCTTATCCCCCTTGCCATTCTTTTGTTGTTTTTTCTTTCCATCAAGCTGTTGGGTGGCCTTTGGATTTGTCGATTGCAATGTGTGTACATCCGACGTTTGGGTAGGGGGAGTAGCCAAAACAATAGTTTGGCTGGCCGTTGTGTGTTGTATAGACAATTGTTGTAATTGCTTCATCAGTTGTTCAATGAGCTTTGTTTGTGCTGAACCAACAATACCATCAGCATGTGGTCCAACTCTCTGTCTGGTTTTATCAAGTATTGAGCGTGGTGCATCTGGAAAGATCTCGTATAATAAAATGGATTGAGAGTATATTAGCTCAAGCTATTGAGCTTTCATGATGACATCTTCTTTGGAAAACACTCCCGACATCGCGACGTCTTTGGATAACTGTGGGGCCAAAGACTTAAGGAACCACTCGAGTAAGAATGCTGGTGGGACTGGCACCTTAATTAAACTCTTCCAGTGTCTCCATTCTCGGATGTGATCAGAGATATGGTCCACTTTTGTCTATTCCAAATTGGCCAGCACTTCTGTGCCAGCGTCGTATCTCACAGGTAATTGGAAATGGTTTAGGAAATCCATTGCCAATTTTCCAAAGGAAGAGTATCTTGAGCAGTCGAGATCAATGTACCATTTCATGACACTCCCAATGAGAGTACGTTGAAATAATCGCAACTGTACGGATTTGTCTTTCAATGAGTTAGACGAGCACCAAATATGGAAGCTGGTCACATGATCTCCTGGATATTTGTTAGGCTTGACTTCAAAATTTGGTATGTCCGAAGGAAACTTCGTCATCATAAGGGGCCAACGCGGATAGTGACAGATAGGGTCATTCAACAACCTTGTCAAGTCTGGAAAATGCAAGGTTGCCAGGAAAGGTAGTTTGGGTTGTTGGTGATAACCCTAGAAAAAGGGACTTGGAGTTTGACTGGCACCAGGTTGCCAGGAAAAGTTCGGCTGCTGGCCTAGGTTCTGGTAAAAACCATGGCCATGGCCAACGTATGGATTTTGCATGTGAGGAGACATCATAGGTTGATTCCAAAAATAGGACGTATATGGTTGGGCATGCATTACATTCGAAGGACTTTGGGAAGGGTTGCCCCAAGCCAATCCCATGGGCATAGGCATAGTACCTTGTCTGAGGTTCCATTGGTTGTGAAAAGAATAGCCCCAGATCGACATTCCTGACAAGGGAACTGATCCCTGCCAAGAATTCCAAGGTCCTAATGCAGAAGAAGTTCCTTGGTTTGTCCCCTGTGCAGGAATAGTACCCTGCATAGGAATAGGTTGTCCATAACCGAGGTTGCCCCCAGTTGGGAAAGAAGCTGATGAGAAAGTGTTGTTACAAAACGCATCGAATAGAGAAAATGGTCTCAAACCTACCGGCATATTATGAGAAGGTGGTCCTTGACTCCCTGCTCCAAATAAAATATGGTGTGTGGGTGGCCTGGCGGATTGCTGGTGGGTGCCATCGAGCGAAGGGGATGAAGGAGGTATATGACCTCCCCCGTAAGGGAAAGTGTTAAAAGGAGCTGAAGTGCCCCCCATGTGTCCTTATAGAGGAGTGTTAGAGATCCCTGCCCCCAGACCTAAAGTTTGCAAAGTAGAGTAGAAAAGTACAGGACTTGTACCTGAGCTAGGCATCCCGTATGAGAACGGAGGGCCTGTTGCACTCAGTGTGAAAGGGGCAGTGGCCACTGCCATAGACAGGATTGGACCACTACTCAAGGTAGAGGCGGTCGAGACCATGGTGGCTCAGACCGGTGATGGTGGGTTAGGAGGTGGAATATCCCCTGTGGTGACAACCGTAGTGGGAATTGAATAATTCCCAGAAGAAGTGGCAACATTTGTTTCCATTGATGCGTGCGACACTGTCTAGCACTCGTAAGGGTGAATCTGTACGATGATGAGTGCCGAAAGATCAGTGGTTGGAGTTTTAGATGGACTAAGAACTTTCGCTCCAAGGTCTAAAATGGTCGTTTCCTCTGGATGTTGGTCAGGTACAGTTTCCTATGACCCGGTTGCTTCAAAAGACCCTTGTTGGTCGAGATTTCGCCTTAGTGGTGGCGGAGGTGGCTCCAGTGTAACCGGTGATAGGCCCAGAAGTCTTCGTGACCGACAGAGCTCGTGATCCTCCACTATGTGATAATATCAAAGACACACTAGGTATTTCTATTTGTTCAAAAAACAACACACACTAAAAAGGTCCCTCTGAGATCAAACAAGCAAACACTAAACCAGTTGGAAGAACAGTTACAACAACCAACACTAGAGAAACTTACCAGTGCAAGTGAAACTTGAACACGGAATCACCCTCCGGGTATACTCTGCAAAGTGTGGCCTAATTTCTATCCTAGGTACCGTGGTATACCCCCATAGTCACTTGTATATGTCTCTAAAAAAGATAGGAAACTAGGTTGCCATCATGCGAACAATCACCAGGTGGGTACAGTCGAAAGTTGGGTAGACCACAATGAGTAGGGTATCGATGCTGAAACTTGTCAAGGGTATCGAAGGCAAGTGGTATGGAAGACAACTGAGGACCTCGAATGGATTCGAGACCCACAGATCTCCATGGCAAATGCAATCAATAGAATCCCAAGACAAGCCCTCTATATGTGTTCTCAACTACGATTGGTCCAGCTTTGGAGGGGTTATCTCCGATACCTTTCTGCACGCGACCTCATGTTTAGCCCCTGTGTTAGAGGGGGGTCCCGAATAAATTTCACAATACTGGACTTTGACACTCCCTAACTCAGACTCCAATGTTTTATTTAATGGCCTTGAAGAGTTTCCTCTCCAACCTAATTCAAGGCCCTAATCCTAAACTAGTTGGTTGACCCTACAAACATAAAAAGTCTAATGAGTTTTAGATTTAGCATTAATTTTTATGGCTTGTCTTAAGTCAAAGGTTATGAAAGTGAAACCAGTGATGTTTGAAAGATGAAAGAAAAATAAATAGAAAGCTGGAAACAAAATACCTTCTTCTTGACTCAAATCTTAAACAACTTTTCAAACTAAAATTTTTCTAAGATATTTAAACAACAAACTCAAAGCAGGATTTCACTCGACTATGAGCTACTTATGATCTAAGTAAACCGTTATGAAAGCAAACTGTCAAGAATTTTCCCTGGTTACTAATGCAAACCAACACTATTTAACCAAACAAAGAAACAATTTTTTTTTTTTATTTGAATGCTCACAAAGTAAAAAGGAAAAATATCAACAAGTAGAAACCAAGAAAACTTCTGGTCTAAGCGCAGATCACAAAGAGTCACTTTAAAAATAACACACAAGCAAATTAAAACTGGACTCTCACACTTGTCTAAAAACCCTATAAAAATAAAATTTTGAGGAAAACTTCTTAATGAAAAAGAAAGCTATTGCTGTGATCAAACCTAAGTTACTGACCGCTATGACAGAGGCCCAAAAACCTGAGAGGTATAACTCTTGTCAAAGGAAAGGATGACTACCTCACCTTAAACAAAAATTTTCTTCATAGGCACGTTGCTGACAGTTCAATAGCAAGCATGTGCACGCGAGCTGTGTAAAGTCAGGGCGCGTGTACACATGCGCTGGCCTTATACAGGCTACGTGTATCTCTGAAACTCTAAGACAAATGCAAGGCCAAGTAATCCAACCCAGGAAGAGACTACTGGTACTGAGAACCAGGATCTCTTGAAGACTCAGACACTTACTTTAACAGAAAAACGAAAACAATTCAAGGAAAACTTCATAGAACAAACCAATCTGAGGTGAAACATAAGCTATAGACTACAAACAACAAATACTAGAAAGAGTTCCATAAAACCCTTGAGAAGGATTATTTCTGACAGGGGAGAGGATGACTGCCTCTCTAAAAGAAATTTTCTGGAATCATACAAATGACTAACACTTCCTTAGCTAGCGTGTACATGCGAGCTGTGGGAAGGTAGGGCACGGGTACACGCGTGCGGACCTTATACAGTCCATGTGTACCTCTATGGGTCTCAAAAAAAAAAAATGCAGTCAAGTAAAGAAACAGAGATAACTGGTATGGAAGACCAGAATCTCTGTTAGCTCAGACTTTTGCAGAAACTTTAAAAACAAGAAATGAAACTAGTTCTTAAAAATACCCAAGAAAAATCATTCCTAGAAACCTTAGAGTTCCCCATTATGGTTGCCAATTCTGTTGTGGGTGGGAAATCCTTCCTACAGACTAGCACTAAGGGTTTTATCATGCATGCATAAATGACCTAAATATTCTTACTTTTTACCATCACCCCGTGCCTAAACCCCCACTACTCATATGTAAATACAAGGCTCAAGAGATTAAGTTGACGTACCTTATTTTTCGTGTTTGATGTCGATACCTTTTCGCTCTTGGTTGTTCTTTGACTGCAACTCTCCTCCCAACGCTGACCTGCATTCACTAAAGACAAACAAAGAACTCCACATGCATTTGATCTATGAACTAATGGGTTAGAGATTTAATCAATCATACAATCAATATTCCAATAATGACAATCTCATATGGCGGGATGGGAAAAATAATTCTTTTATTAACTTCACAATGATACCTTACAATGATAAAGTCGGCTACTGCTCCTCGATCCTAGTCCTGGGCTCTTCTTCCACTGTCTTCCAACTACTTTTCTCTATACTTCTCTTTGCACAAGGATGGCTAAAGGTTGGGACAAAGGGAATTCTTAATCAGGTATAGTTTCTTTACTATGATTCTCCTCCTTTCAAATTGGACCCCTAACCCTTCTTTTATAGGCTAGAAGAAGCTAGGTATTTGGTCGAGTGACCAGCCATGAATGGATGAAAGGTTTAGTTAACTTACCCAAAGCTGTGTGTTCTGTCAGCAACTTTCCTTGGTCTGTGCTTTTGTAGGTACACATGGGCTGTCTTGGGTCAGATAGCGTGTACACACGTGCAGTAATGAAATAGGGCGTGTGAGTTTTTAAAAAGGGGCTTTTAAGAAGATTTGTTCAGCAATGTTTTGGCAAAGAAGGAATCTAAGATGGCCTGATGCCAGGTAAACATGTCCCGTCAAGAATTAAAAGTTCTTTTCATCATAGATCCCATCGATAAGCTTGCCACGATTCTCAACCATTAAAATGGAAAGACCCTCACGCTAGCCACGTGTTCAGTAAGAGACCCATTAAAGTCAGAATCCCGCTCGAAGATTTTACCCTGTTACCAGTTCCGTCGCACATCCGCACCATAGATTGTGCTGCTGGCTTAATTAATCATTCATTAATGATCCATTAATGATCTATCCCGCTACCTTAGTTATAATACTCCGTAACCTTGTTAGGAATGCCATTCTATTCACCTACTTGTTTTATTCTGTTGAGTCTCTTCATCCTAGTGCATTCTATGAAGTCGGTCGCCACCCAGTTCTTGAGCCAATGTTTTTACTAACACTCCATAGAGAAAATGATGAGATTATCGAGAGGATGAGGCTCCATATCAAAGGAAGTAGTTCAAGATGAGCCCTATGATCCCAGGATTGAGGTCCTGGGTTATGTGAAAGGAAAATAAGAGAAGACAAAACTCCTTGACTTGGACCTCATGGACACAACATTGTTCCCCCAAATGAATATCGATGTGTTTTGCAAGATGGAATCTGGGGTGACTGGGGAGGTGCAGTTCCTCTTGAAGGATGAGTTTTTGAATATTTTCCACTCGAAAATTATTCATCACCGGGACCTCCCAGTGTTCAGAACCACTGATGAAGTTGCATGATGCACTAAGTTCCCAATCAATAGGGTGAATGATCACAGTTTATTGCTCAACAGATGATACCCCATTCATGCTGAAGATATTCACCAACTGACATGACTATCTTTGGAGGGAAAAAACATCTCCAAAGTATTTCAAGGAAAAAACAAGCATGGAAAGTGAAACAGTGAGATTAGCTTGTATGAACGCTTCCATACATAGAGGGGAGGTTTCACAACAAATATCCAACCAATCCTCCCTGAGGCGGTTAGAAAAACATGCTACGTGATCAATAGTAAGGTTATGCGCTCTTACTATAAGGGTGAATGTACACTGAATGCCCTGTTAGTGACTGACTTCTACGAAAATGGTGCAATGTTCAATTGGTGTAGTTACTTGTTGGAAGAACTCCTCTTCACTTGCAAGGAAGGTCAAGAGAAGAGAGGCACCTTCACATACAAATATATGCTTCTAGATTTTGCAATGATAAAGTGGAGTCCACCCATGGGAATACAATTATCACCTGCCGACAAAGATTGCCTTGCTAAGATTTTTGAGCCTTGGCATGCAAGGGAAGACTCAGAAAACATGGAGTTCAACAATGCTACGTTCCTAAAGTGGTACAATCAGTTGATTGACGCCACCCAAAGGATGCGTATACCACAGGAGCTTCTAAATTTTCATACGTGGAACATCTCATTTTCTTTGAACCACCATTATACATTCATCTAGCCAAGATATGCAAAGCCTTCAAACTTTCATACAAGGCCCCTACCATTCTATTTGGATGAGGTTATACTGGACAAGGAAATCCTTTCTTGGCCATGAGTTAAATTCACCCTGTGCAATTCAGGCATTCACTATTCATTTCAACCAGAATTGTTAAAGACGAAGAATCTAGAAGAAGAAGCAGGGTCGAGCTCCAGAAAGGTAGAACATCCCCAGAAGTTGCCAATGGCCTCAGAATCAGAGGAGGAGGAAGAAAACTAGTTGCATAGGACAAAGAGGCCTTTACAATGATGTCCCAAGCTTCTATATGAGGCCATATTCTCACGTAAAACCATTAATGAAATCTTATCTACCACATTTATAGAGGAGGTTCTGGCCAAGAAGCCCAGAATAGGTGTATCCCCAACAGTCAGCCCAACTAAAATCATCAATCCCCAACCCATATAGAGTACGCTACCTCACACTCGATCAACCATTCAAGCAACTCAAAATATTATCCATATTATCGATGACCCTGGGTCTAACCCTAGTATACCTTCCACCATAGTCACTAAGAAATAACCATCGTCACCAATTATAGATACGACAATCTTGCTATCGTCCAATTCCCTAGAACCTATGCAGCTTGATATTCCAGAAATGGTTCCCTTTTAGGAGAGCCAACCATCTACAATATCAGTACTTACGCAACTCCCACATGACCCCCTCCTGGATACACAGTCTCTGAGGACAGAGAGAGATATAGAAGTCCTGAAGGATCATAACGAAACCCCTGAAGTTCCACCCATAACGCAGCTCATGAAACAAAAGAACGAAGAGTCTCAAGCACCATAGGAGACTCAGTCAGGAAAAAACACAACCTTGCTAAAATAAAAGCTGAAACGCATCTTGCGATATCCACAACAATGTTCAGAACTATTACAACTTTGCTTAGCGCAGGTGGAAGCTATCCCTGAAGACTAAATTAGCCCAACACTTGCGAGGATCACTCCAGGGAGAAGAGGAAGTTGAAACACCATCTGGGAAATACATGGCCAGTGGGCTTCCTCTCTAGATCAGACTGCTATAGGGGGCCACGGTTACATTTAGATAGCTTGCTCAATTTATGACACCACAACTAGTAGGGTTGATCAGAGCCTCAACCGATCATCTAGAGCAACAAGTTCAACAAGATGAAACAAAATCTAAGTATTGGATATAGGAAGGAATGCTGGAATAGAACAAAATAATGCATGTAGAATACTTGAAAATCTAGGTAGAAGAGAAAGTGGATAAAATGAAGGGAAATCTCATAGAGATATGGCCAACTTTTAGGAAACAACCCCTCAAATGCCAGAATACAACACCATTGTAGAACCAGAGGAACAAATCAGATTGGTTCAACAAGCATGGGAGGTACTAACATATCAAGAAGAGGACCTTGCAACACAGTAGGAAATAATGAAGTTGAAGGCCGAGGCACAACCCAAAGAAATTCAATAGCAGCTAGAAAGAGTTGTCCTGGAAGGTAACGATGCCAGAGCCTTGCTGCACAAAAAGGATACTGAATGTATTCACCATATTCAGGGAAGTCAAAGACTGGATGGGTGTTATAACCCACCGTAACTAGGCACTGAAAGACTTGTGCATTGGAATCAAAACACTCAACGAAGAAGAAGCTAAAACACACGATCCTCTGGAGAAACAAGCAAAGTTCGATGAAATGCAACAAGCAGAGAATTCTTTGAACGCACTCTTTGAAGCTAAAACAATAAAAAAGAAGGAATTAAGAGCCTTCATGCCTATCTTTCAAACTTCATACCTTCATATGCATTAGGTTGAGACATTAGCAGATGCAGAATGGAATGCTCTCATGGCATCCAAGCCAAAGGAATTCAACCTCAGCGCAACATAATAATTTGTTGCAGAAGCTTCATTGCTTACTAGAAAATGGAAAGATAAACTTGAACAGTTCCAGGAGGTCAAAGAAAAAGCGCTTGAGCTAGTGCTAGAGTTGGGCACTTCGTTTGAAGGATCCAAGGAGGAAGAAATAAAAACCCCCAAAGGAAAACACGCCGAATCAAGAAACAAAGAAGAACCAAAGACTTGAATCGGGGTGAGTCAAGGATTGTGGTTGGGACCTATTGGGCCCTTTGTTTTGATAAAAGAGGTTGCACAACTCATCAAAGAGACAACCAACCAAGTGAAGAAGGATGAAAAAGGAATCGTGCAAAAAAAATACATTGAAACAGAACACAGTATGAAGCCAACACATAATCCGTTTTGAGCCAATACATTTACAATAGAATCAAGAAGAGAAGAGGGCCGTTGGGTTCTCAAGAGGAAGAAAGGAACCAATTGTAAGGAGTCTTATCTCGAGGATGATTCTCAGGATGGTGATTCTCTTCTTGGGTGACCCTTTTGTATGTTCTCTTTAGTATTGTACTGTATTGCAATGGGTGAGAGAGAGATAGGGAGATGCAAGAACTAGATATGTACTCCATATATAGACAGTAATTAGGAAGGGAAGATCCTAGAATCATTGCGATCAACCATAGTATTCTACTGAGATGGACCTATTGAAATCTTATACTGAGTCGGGTGGGTGTCTAATGTAAATCTGCAAATTCTTATTGTCCAAAGACTTCTAATATAACAACAAGATAATGGAGATCAAATTTTGAAAATGTTGATGGTTCATCTTACTTTCTGTATCTCTGAAATGTCATTATGCACTATCTGTTATGAATTACATGTCATTATTCCTTCTTAATGTCCTGTATAGTTTTTTTCTTCTGTATTAGTGTATGATTTGCTAAAGACATGAACTGAGTATCTATCTTGCATTAGAATGGTAACAATATTGATGGGTTATAGATCTATATAGCATTCTTCTTACCCTTCCCTTATCTCTTTTGTATCGGTTGCGCTTCGGGTGAGACTTTTTTCCTTTCAGAAATATGAAAATACCAATGCACTAGACTACTTTGGTACCCTTTTGTTGGTAACCCACAGAGGACCCTGGTCTGACAACTTTGGGCCAACACTTATTTCTTTGTACTTGCATTTGAATAAAAGAGAGTAGAGAAGCCTCACTTTCTAGCTGGGTTTTCTCCCGTATTGGGTTTCCTAGGTTATAATATTGTGTTTATTTGTGGATGTTGTGTGAGTATTTATTTATTTTTCTCTATTTTTCACATTTCAACTATTTCATACATTTTAAGAAGAAAACTAGTAACTAAATAATTCTAAGATCTAAAAGGAAATTAACCTTCACAATAAATATTTTAGTATTTTATTAGATACGTTGTAATGAACCAATAATGAACTATCCATCAGAATATCCATGACAATTTACAAATCATATTAGTATCAAAGTAGTTTTTCTTGGGGTATTTGTGGAAATTTGGAGGGATGAGTCTGTTCATACCAACCCTCGATATCCAATAGAGGAGATATTTGTGAGGATGGAAGAGAAATTCACTGACATATCTCACAATATGTCCCTCCTCATGGTGGCTCTAGAAATAAATATTAGAACATTCAGAGAAGTTGGAGACTTGAACTTAGAGATTAGATCAAACAGGAAATCGAGGGATAATAAAGACCCATAAAAGGAGTCACATAAAGAACCCGAGAAAGAGTAGTCGAGTTCTAGTACCATAGACTGTTCATAGCATTTATTCAATATGGAAGAAAAAGTAGACATAAATCCATACCAGGGTGAGATTGATGCATTCAAACTAAATCATTGGTTGCAACAACTAGAATTTTATTTCATTGTTCACCATATAGATGAATAACAAATATATATTAGTTGTCAAACTAAATTTAGAGGGACATGCTTTAACTTGGTGGGAAAGCCATACAAAAACACTTAGGATGGAGGATGATCCACTCGTAGTTAGGTTGGAGGACTTCAAAACCATCATAAAGTCCCATTTCTACCCTATCAGGTATCTAGAGGACTAATGTATCTGGTGGAAATTCTTTAAGAAGAAGCTAGGGAAAAGTGTATAAGAGTACACCACTTAGTTAAAAAATATGGCCACCATGCTAGGTATCTCTCCCAAGAGCCCAATGTACTCCTCAAGTATCTTGGGGGTCTACATATCCATCTACGAAAGCAAGTGATGATTTTCAATCCAGGGATAATGGATGAGGCATGTGTACATGAATACTATCTAGAAAACATAGGCCAAAAGAAAGGGAAACCAATCGGTTCCAAGCAGAAAGAGCACCAGGAAGATTCCATGGAGGTGAAGAATAAGTGGAAAGGGGGGAAGGATAATAAGATAACAACCACTACACATCAATGAAAGGATCCTAGAAACTATTGTAACCATTGCAATATTGATGAGAACATTGAGAAAAGTTTGGGAAACTACTTCCAGAGTAGAAATCGAATAATATAAATAAGGATGCAAAGAGAAAGAATATTCTAGCCATGGATTCGAGAAATCAAGTTGAAAGCAGTTCCGACGTGGACTAGAATATTTTCTGCACATCAGTGAAGAAAAAAGTGAATCTAAGTAGCCTTCATCACCATGAAGATAAGGAGATGGAAACACTCTTCCACATTAATATCCAGGTCAAGAAGACCAAGATAGACACCCTATTCGAATCCATTTTATAGGATAATCTCATAGCACTGGATTTGGTCAGTAAGATTGGAATGGAGTTTCATGATCATCCTAGCCCATATCCATTGGGATGGGTAAACAAGGATGCATATATCAAGGTAATGAAACCGTGTAAGATTAAATTTGTTGTAAGTGTTTATTTTATTGGTGACGTGGAATTGGACACAGTACCCCTTGACATATGTGGAATAGTGTTTGGTAGTCCCTACATGTATATGAGGGATGAAACATTCATGCAGAGAGCTAACCACTACCCACTAACCAAGGATGGGAAGTCCTAAATCATCAAGGCACCTAAAGGCAAGTCAAATATCTTACTAGTAAGTGTCAACCAAGCCAAGAAGTTGATTAGTTCCAATAAGAAATATGTTTTACTTTTTTTAAGAGAAAATCAAACTAAGGATGCATCAATAAGAGAAAAGACATCCCTGCAGGAGTGTCCTAAAGAGAAGAAACATCAGTTGGAGGAGTTTATATAGGCATATAGAGGAGTGTTCCAGGAGCCTAAAAGGCTACCACCCAAGAGGGAAGTGGAGCACAAAATACAATTATTTCTAGACTCCACATTGTTTAATATTGGGTTGTATAAATAGTTTTTTCTTGAAGCAAATTAAGTGAAGAAGTAGTTGCAACAACTATTGCAACATGGTATGATTCAACTAAGCACCTCACCTTGTGGGCCACCTATCATAATTGTACCAAAGAAGGATGGGAGTTGGTGAATGTGTATCGACTACATAGAATTGAATAATATTACACTAAAAAATCGATACCCTCAGCCCAAGATCGATGATCCGTTAGATCAGTTGCAACATGCAAAATATTTCACCAAGTCGGATCTCCAATCGAGCTATCACCAGGTACACATCAAGGAAGAAGACACCTAAAAGACCGCCTTTAAGACAAGGCATGATTTGTATGAATCATTGGTCATGCCATTTGGTTTATGTAACGCAGCAGTTACATTTATGAGACTGATGAATGATGTATTGTACCCATATCTATATTCATTTGTTATGTTATATTTGAATGGTATATTGGCTTATAGTGCTACCTAGGAGGAGAACATCTCACATCTCATGTAGGTGTTACACACTTTGAATAAGCACCAACTATAGGATAACCTCAATAAATGTGAGTTTTCTCAATAGTGTTTGGTGTATTTGGGGTATGTGATTAGTGGAGGGGAGATAAAGATAGATCTCATGAAGATGGATGCTATCATTGTTGGAAATACTGATAGGGGGGGTGAATCAATGTTGAGAAATTGTACCACTTTTAACCACAATATATAAACTTCAACTTTATCAACAATACATCATCAATGTATATTATATAATTGCATTCAATATATCATGAGAATATAATCATAAAAAACATCACATCAAATACACCAGAATTTATGTGGAAACCCAATGGGAGAAAACCACATAATGCTTTCTTATATATCAAATATTACATTCACAGGAAGCACCAACTTCCAAATTCTCCAGCACCAACTGGAAGGACGCACCAACCCCCTAATTTATAGGCACCAACCTGAAGGAAGCACCAACTCCATGAGTTCTTCATAACCAACCGGAAGGAGGATACGACCCCCTTATTTACATGAACCAACCTGAAGGAAGAACCAACTCTCCAAGTTTTCCGACACAAACCAGAAGGAGGCTATGACCCCTAATTTACAGGCACCAACCTGAAGGAAGTACCAACTCCCTGAGTTCTCTGGAACCAATCAGAAAGAGGCTACGACCCCTTTTCCTTGCGCCATCTTGCCACCCTGAAATATAAGTGTAGACCAAACTATAACTACCACAATCACTGCCACTATCAACCTCTCACTGTCAACCTATGACTACCACTGTCACATCAACCTATCACTGTCACTGTCACATCAACCTTTGACTACCACTATCGCATCAACCTCTAAAAACCACTATCACATCAACCTGTCACTGTCACCATCATCGTCACTGTCACTATCACTATCACCATCACTATCACTATCACTGTCACAATCACTGTCACTATCAATGTCACCATCACTGTCACTATTAGTGTCATTGTCACTGATATACCATCATTAACCAAATCCACTCACATAGATACAAAAACCATCACCAAACCACGTACATCAACCATGTACATCAACATGCACCATACCATGTACATCAACCATGTACATAAACATGTACCAACCATGCATCGACCGTTCACATCAACTTGTATTATACCATGTAGATCAACCATGTACATCAACTTGTACCATACCATGCATATCAATGATGTATCAAACTTGTACCATCTCATGCATCAACCATATCACTCATGATATGTATCAATCATGCCATACACCATGTACCATACAATATCATCAATGAAGTGTCACCAAAATAACCAAGATACCAAGATACTAATATATCCAAGTTGTGCTACTAATCAAAGTAGCATAACATCACTAATGTGTACCTTAACATGTACCAAGAACATGCGTCACACCATGCACCAAAGATGTGCCTCAACCATATACCAATGCCTCAACAAGATACCAAAGGCAGGATCATAACATCATCAACATGTAACCAATATGTATCTTAAACCATGTGCCTCAAGCATGTGCTAATATATCCAATATATGCACCAACAATGTACCTCAACAAATATACCTCAACCAACATGTACCATACATTCAATATGTACCTTAAGACATATACCAAAACTCACAAAGACATGCCTCAAGCATGTTCCACAATATCACCAAGATGCAACCTCATAACAAATAAAATAACATAAATTTACATCTATAACTGACCTGATGCCTCTGATCCTGAAACATAGACCTGTAGCTTTACCTCAGTACTCAACAACCTGTCATTAACATATTTTCCCTCTTCTACCTTGTCCTTGCGAGACTAAGATTGTTGTCTAGCCGGGCCTCACATGATGATCCCTAGACAACTCGCGGGGGTGCCTCACGTGACACCCTTAAGATGACCCATGAGGTCCTACTTAATTGGGATTACATAAAAACCCTTTCTCTCCACAACTCCAAAAATTTCTCTCTTCCTTTTCACTTTTTCCATTGCCTCAGAATTGACCTCATATTCACCAATAGACCAAAATATTCTCATAATATAGATATTCGATGAATGTGTGTGTACTTATGAGGGACTCTTGAGGTATATTTATACTTTTTCTAGGTACCCTCTTTCCTTAACTTTAGGTCTTCTTGACTTTCATGTTGCAACCACTTTACCCTTTCATTAATTGACTTGTAATAAATTAGGGGCTTCTTAACCATTCTTCAGGGCTTCCAACTTCATGAGGGCATATATCCCTAATCACGAGGAACCACGTAGTGTACCACCTACCATTGGAAACAACACGATGATTACTATCCATCTATGAGTGTGTTACCTGCATTTATATCATCCTTCATGTCCATTTTCCTTGATCAACTTTGGGTTCCATAACCACACCTTCGAGGTTTCATGCAAAATTCTTTAATTGCACCCATCACACATGTTGACATCGACCACTCTTGTTTATATCAATGATAACTAACTTACCATCAATATCGATCATAAATATAGGGTATCTTGAATGCTCAAGGGTTGAAATAAATGACAACCAATTGTCCAACAATATCCCCCTTTGGCATTGATGGAAACACTCATACTCCAATACTCATGCTCCCCCTGTGACCATCGCTCCTCATCAATGTTTCTCTCGATGTTTCTCTCCCCCTTTGACATCAACGAAAAAGGGTATATCTCCTTAGGGATGATCCACCTATATTCATTCTTCTATTCTTTCTCTTCACATGTTTCTCTCCTCATGTTTCTTTCTAAGTTTCTCTTCTCTTTGATATCAACAACAAAGAGTGAATCCCCCTGAAAGTATACCTTCTCAGAAAAATACTTCTCTGACTTCATGTGCTTGACTCTTTCTCTCCCTTTGAAAACATGGAAAAAGGATAACTCCCCCTGTTAGTATGTCTCCCCATGTCTGTATGCTACTAATCATCCTTTCTGTATCTCTTTCTTTTATGATTTCCTCTTGTAATTCTATGACATATATAAAAAACATTCAAAATTTCTTGACTTCAAATATTTAGACATCAATGACCAAACTGTTCAACAATGTCCCACTGATGATATAACTTCCGTTGAAGGTTTCAATTTCTTGTTATGATATTCCTTCACTGCTTGTCTTCTTGAGACCAACTCATTCCACTTGATTCCAATTGTAAATATTCTCTGTCATATATATGTATATATCTGCTAATGATCTCATAAATCCATCTCAGTCCATATGTCAAAAGTTTTCCATAACATTGCTACTCAACTACCCACAATGTTGACCCATCTATCACTGCACTATTATGAAGGATTATTTGCTATAACTAATCATCACATATTCTTGTTTCTCACAGTGAATCAAATATGTCCATTGATATGCAATACATCTTTGAAACTGTAATGAATATATCCCTTCCTAGAAAGTGTGTCAATGATATTTATCTGATATCTACATGGGAACACTACTTCTCAATCGATCAATTTGTCATTCTGTACTTCTTCTATTTGACTGCTCTAAATATTTTTCTGCAAACACTTCAAATTGCTCAAAGGATGGTTCTTTGATATGTAGTAGCTACTACATAGACTCCCCCTATTCAACATTCATATTTACTAGGAGTCTCCAATCCGAATGGCTCAGAACAATGGAGGAATCCTCCCTAATGTGAAGTAATCTTCCTCTTCGTCTGTAGAATCATCATCTCTCTAAACTCTTTTTTTCCTGTGGATTAATTATGATCTTGCACTACAATTACTGAGAGTACAATCTCTTGGTCCCATTATTTATTCACCTTCTCTTATCTTCTTTCTTGCACTACTACAAATCCTACGATCTTTGGGACCTGCTCTCCTTGTATTTCTTTTCTTCTTCAAACCTTCTTGTATATGACATCAATGTTTTCCTTCATGGGAGGCTCTATCACACTTCTACAATTTCGAGCTATGTGTCCATAGTTGTGGAATTTATAACATTAAATATTATGTGGAGCCACATAAGCATTTCTTGCTTGAATATTTCTTCCATAAGCCCTGCAATATACAACTTATGTCTGAAATTAGTACAAGTAAAACAATATCCATAAAAGAAATTTTCATACCTAGGAGTGAATGATCTTCTTTGTGGTGTAGTCCTTCTAAATTCCTACCTTGGCTTATCATGATATTCTCTTATGTTTATTCCTTCATCATGATTGAAGCTTCTTTGTTGCTTGAATGTGGAATGCATTGTTGAAGATGTATCTCTATTATACTCATTCTTCTTTGATTCTTGCTGACCATGATTCCTTCCTTTGATTACTTATGCATAACTCTTTCTCTTTTATTCATTCTTCCTTTCTGGCAACCTAGAGTGCTTCTCTTCAACTTTCTTTACTGATGATGTGGATGTTTCTCTCTTGTCAATGTTCTTGTTGAGCTTGATGATTTTAACTCTTAATGTGACAACTTCTTCTTCAAGATTCTTAACCTCTTCTTCTTTCTTCATCATTTGGATCTGCATTACTTCTTCTATTATTTTGGCTTCCTCAAGTTGAATCTTCAAGGTGATGATTTCTTCTTCAATTCTTCTTTCTTGTTGACTGAATTCTGCTTCAAGCTTATTTAATTAGTCATATATTTCCTCAAAGTATATATTATGTAGCTTATCCCAAATCTCTTTGGCTGATGAACAATTTCCCACTTTGTCTTTTACTGAATCACATAATCCTTCCAATATGAAATCCATTTTCATTTATTATTATTATTTTCAATTCCTTCTTGGTTGTAGTCTTTGGTTTCTTTGGACCGGTGTATCCTGTAATAATTGAGTAGAAAACATCATACCCTTGTTCTCCTAAAAATGCTTCCATACTGTTTCTCCACATCACATACTTCAGACTAATCTGACCATCAAACTGTGGTATTCCATTCCTATACAAACTATTTCTTGAAGGAACCACCTCTGATACCAATTGTTGGAAATACTGAGAGGGGGGTGAATCGATATTGAGTAATTATACCACTTTTAACCATAATATATAAACTTCAACTTTATCAACAATACATCATCAATGTATCATCTATGATTGCATTCAATATATCATGTGCCTATAATCATAAACAACATCACATCAAAAAAATCACATCAAATACACAATACACCAGAATTTATGTGGAAGCCCAAATGGGAGAAAACCACAAAATTCTTTCTTATATATCAAAGATTACATTCATAGGAAGCACCTACTTCCAAATTCTCCAACACCAACTAGAAGGAGGCACCAACCCCATGATTTACAGGAGCCAACCTGAAGGAAGCACCAACTCCCTGAGTTCTCTGGCACCAATCGAAAGAGGGCTATGACCCCCTGATTTACAGGCACCAACCTAAAGGAAGTACCAACTCCTTGAGTTCTCTGGCACCAACTGGAAGGAGGTTATGACCCCTTTATTTATAGGAACCAACCTGAAGGAAGCACCAACTCCTTGAGTTCTTCGGCACCAACTAGAAGGAGGATACAACTCCCTTTCCTTTCCCCATCCTGCCACCATGAAATATGTGTAGAAAAAATTGTCACTACCACAATCACTACCACTATCAACCTCTCACTGTCAACTTGCCACATCAACCTGTGACTACCACTATCACATCAACCTGTCACTGTCACTGTTACATCAACCTGTGACTACCACTATCACATCAACCTATAACAACCACTGTCACATCAACTTGTCACTGTCACTACCACTATCACTATCACTATCACTATCACTATCACTGTCACTATCACTATCAATCTCACCATCACTGTCACTATCAATTTCACTATCACTAATATATCATCATTAACTAGATCCACTCACATGGATACAAAAACCATCACCAAACCATGTACGTCAACCATGTACATCACTCATCAACCATGTACATCAACCTGTACCATACCATGTACATCAACCTGTCTAACCATGCATCGACCATGCACATCAAACTGTACCATACCATGTACATCAACCTATACCATACCATGCATATCAATGATTTAACAAACTTGTACCATCTCATGCATCAACCATATCACTCATGATATGTCTCAATCATGCCATACACCATGTACCATACAATATCATCAATGAAGTGTCACCAAAATAACCAAGATAACAAAATAGCCAAGATGTGATACTAATCAATGTACCATAACATCACCAATGTGTACCTCAACATGTACCAAGAACATGCCTCACACCATGCACCAAATATGTGCCTCAACCATATACCAATGCCTCAATGCCTCAACAAGATACCAAAGGCATGATCATAACATCATCAACATGTATCTCAAACCATGTGCCTCAAGCATGTGCCAATATATCAAATATATGCACCAACAATGTACCTCAACAAATATATCTCAACCAACATGTACCATTCATCCAAGATGTGCCTCAATAAATATACCAAAACTCACAAAGACATGCCTCAAGCATGCTCCACAATATCCCCAAGATGCGACCTAATAACACATAGAATAACATACGTTTACATCTGTAACTGACTTGGTGCCTATGATCCTGACACACAAACCTATAACTTTACCTTAGTCCTCAACAACTTGGCACTATCATATTTTCCCTCTTTTTCCTTTTCCTCGTAGGACTAAGAGTGTTCTCTAGCGGGGCATCAATTGACAAGCCCTAGACAACCCACGAGGGTGCTCACTTGAAACCCTCAAGCTGACCTGAGAGGTATTTCTTAATTGGGGTTATAGAAATACCCTTGCTCTCTGCAACTCCAAAAATTTCACTCTTCCTTCACACTTTCTCCACTGCCTCAGACTCAACCTTAGATTCACCAATATACCAAAATATTTTCATAAGATAGATATTCAATGAACTTGTGTGTACTTATGAGGGACTCCTTGAGGTGTATTTATACTTTTTCCAGGTAACCTCTTTCCTTAAATTTAGGGCTTCTTGAATTTCTTGTTGCAACCACTTTACCCTTTAATTAATTGACTTGTAACCAATTAGGGGATTCTTAACCAATCTTCGGGGCTTCCAACTTCATGAGGGCATATCTCCCTAACTACGAGGAACCACATGGTGTACCAAGTACTATTGGAAATGACATGCCGAGGACTATCCATATATGAGTGCATTACCTGCATTTATATTTTCCTTGATCAAATTTGGGCTCCATAACCACACCTTCGAGGCTTCATGTAGACTTCTTCAAATGCACCCATCACACCTGTTGACATAAACCACTCTTATTGAAATCAATGACAACTAAATTAACATCAATTGTGATCAAAACTCTGAGGTATTTGGAACACTCAAAGGTTTACATCAATGACAACCAATTGTCCGAACCAATTTTCCAACAATCTCCCTATTGGCATGTTTACAGGAAGAGTGTTCTTGTCATTGATGGCAATAACGACAATGATGATGGTTCCATTGCCAAAGCTCAGGAGAGACAACGTTCTCAGACACGCAGACGAGACCCAAAAGTCACAGGGCTCACAGGAGGTAGTTCGAAGGTGGAACCTTTGAAACATTGGAATTCTTCTAAGTCAGAGAGGCAAGAAAGCTCAGGAGGAAGAGCGACAGTGGCTGTTGGATCACCGATCCTGAATACTTGACAAACATTGGATCATTCTAAGTGGAAGGACATGATAACATAGAAGAGAATAATCATAGATATATCAAGCCATCGATCTAAGAACATGATCAACGAACAACATTTGGTTCAGGTCAAAAGTTGTGAGGAGGTTAATGTTCAGGAAATCTAACTTTAAAAGAATTGGCAACTTGAAATTCGAATTACCCAAAGACTGAAATCCAAAATGAATAAGGACCATCAGATCTAGAGAAAATGCGATGACCGTGATATCAACATCTAGTGACCAGAGGAAGCACAGAGGATCAATAATCGTTGGATCTTGAGATAAATGCATGAAGGTTAAGCCTTTGGATGAGCGTAGGAGAGAGAACTTGTCAAAGTCCCTAAGTCCTAAAGTAAGTAGGGACTGTCCATCGTCAAGACTGAAAGGTGGCACACGATTCATAACTTCGAAGTGAATCACTTTGGGAGTTTGTGGTTGGGAAGGAAACAAAAGTCCCAAAGTCCTGAAGGACGAAGTTCTGAAGTCTCTCTCAGCTGTCGATCTAAGATACATTTCGAGATTTAGGACAACCATTAGATTAAGGAGAATAACATGTGCCACATGTGGAGATCCACGTCAACAATGACACATGGCACAAAAAGATAATGACAAGTGTCAAGTTGAATCGACATTTCAGGTATGTGCAAATCACGAATCTGAGTGACATGTGGTAGCTACTCATCTCGTGACACATCATCAAGTGACATAAGAAAGTTACATTACTGCGGGAGTTTTAATTTGGTATTTTTACCACCAACGATTAGCCTAAAGTCTCAAATTACCGAACACTAAATACCTGAAGAAGATCCAGACCGTCGGTTGCCAGAAGGACGTGTGGCATAAATCTGTGCAGTTCGAGGAAAAACACTCCAGGAAAAAGTGAGCAAAGAAAGTTGAGAATTGAGATTCCCGAACCCAGGAAACCTGAAGTCAATATCAACCATCCGATTCTGAGAGACACACATCAATCGATTGCTAACTCTGAATAAAAGCAAAGGAAGGAGGAAAGGTTGGAAAGTTGAGATTTTTGAACCCCGAATACCCGAAGGGATTGTGACCATTGATTCGAGAAGGACATGTGTCATTAGATCGCAAGCTCTGGGTAAAACTCTTGGAGGGAATCCGAGCGAGGAGAAACTGAAATCTGAGAATGCTGAAGGGCGAAGTCCCGGAGCAGAGGATAGTCATTGGATTAAAGAGGACAGATGTCAACAGATCTTCCATTTTATAATATATCCAGTCAGAAGAAACGAGAAGTTGAGATTTGATATCTTTGAAGTCCAGATACCCAAAGGAGATCTCGATCGTTAATCCGAGAGGGACACGCATCAATGGATTGTATAATTCGAAAGATTAACGTATGGAGGAAAGCAGGGTTTGAGAGTTGAAACTACCGAAGCCCAGATCATGAATTAAACCTCAACCATTGATTTAGAAAGGACAGATCTGAACCGTCAGTTCAGGAGCACCGTCAAGATTATGAGATTGATGGTCCCATCACGTTGTGGGAATGGAAGGTGCATGAATGCCAATAAGTTGAGGGCGTGCCACAATCGAAACCATGGTTTTGGAGAAAGGACACGTGGAGGCTCGAGGTGAATTGCGGGGCGAAAAGTAGTTTGATTCAAACCACCTTTGGATGTGCCCACAATTGTGTGGTCACATGAGATCATCCCCCAAGGTCATTTCGAAAAACGGAGCTAGCGCTCACTAGAATGAGATCGAGAAGCGCCTTTTTGAATAGGCCTGTGGTCACCATCAATGGTCATATGAAGGAAGGGGATTAGAAGCCAAAGAAGCCAAAACCCAACTGGCTGTAACTGACATAGAAAACAAAGAGTTGCGACTGCCAGAGAAGCCAATGAATCTTTGGATAATGACCACTGATAATGAACAGATTCAACATAACCACCATAGAAGACGAAGAGTTTCTATGATGATCATGCAGAGGACTCGACGTGAGAAAAACATGCAGAACAGAGAAGAGTGTGTGCTTTTTCGAGAGCTATGCATGTGGGTAGAAAGTGTCCGTGTACATGACCTAAACTGGAGATCAAAGGTGCAACGTATAGCATGAAGAGACAACAAAAAGTATAAAGGAAGAAGAGAATCTGAAAAGAGGTATCGAAGCACGCAACAGGAGAAAGAGCAGAGTATAGAAGCGGAACAGAGTATAGAAGCTAGAGGAAGTAGAGGAGACATGGAGCGGTAACAGACCATATTAGAGACAGAGAAAGTAAGTAAAGTTTTGTAATATTCAATCAGGGTGGTAGGGTGATGCTAGGGAGGATTACAGTCCTCTAAATTCTAGTTGGTCCTAGAATATATTCTGGGAGTTGGTGCTTCCATCTAGTGGGTGCTATAGAAATCCTAGAGTTGGTGCTCTGTGAAAGTTGTAGCTTGCTATCAAAGGTTGTAGCCTCATATTTGAGTTGGAGCTCAAAGACTATGATGTACATGAAAGTTTGATCTTGATTGACATCCTAAGAAGAAGAGGTTTTCACCCTTATGGGTTTCCTCATGAAAATCAATGTCTCTGTGTATTCTGTGTGATTGATCAACTATTGTATATTTATGCATGTTAATTTATCAACAACACATAAAATAATAATCTTAAAAGAATATGAAAATAACAGGAAAAGTTTCAAGCTTATATACATAACTGATTCACCCCCCCCTCTCAGTTATATTTCCAACAATTGGTATCAAAGATGGTGCCTTTGATCAAAGGTAGATCCATAAGCTTGAACATGACTAGTCATGATGGAAGTTCAACTAATAGACCCCCTTTGTTTGATGGAACAAACTTTTCCTTCTAGAAAATAAGAATGAGAACATATTTAATGTCTTTGGGTGCTAATGTTTGGGATGTCGTTGAAACGAGATATGTGAAGCCTGTAGTCTTGGCCTCAAAAGATGATAAGATGGATTTTAGCTTTAATGCAAAAGCAATGAATGCCATTCCCAGTGGACTTGCTGAAGCCGAATTTGTCAAAGTCATGCAATGTGATTCAACAAAAGTTACGTGGGACAATCTGATAAGTAGTTATGAAGGTAATGAAAAGGTGAAAGACGCAAAACTTCAGACTCACAGACTGAAATTTGAGCAGTTAAAAATGGATGAAGACAAAACTATTAGTAAGAACTTCTTACGTATAGAAGAACTTGTCAACACTATGAAAGGCCTAGGTGAAACAATAGATGAATCATTTCTAGTCCATAAAATATTAAGATCTCTTCTTGATAGATTTAACTCAAAGGTCTCTGCTATAGAGGAAATAGTTGATCTCAAAACGTTGACACTAGATCAACTTCTTGGAACCCTAACTGCTTATGAAATGAGAATCACCAAAGGTAAATCCACTACAAGAGATGCATATTTTAAAGAAGAGAAAAACATAGACTCCGATATAGATGATATTGAAGAAAATTTTGTGAGAAGACTGAAGAAAGGATCAGGCAAATACAAAGGTAAACTGCCCTTCAAATGTTTCAACTGTGGTAAGATAGGTCATTTTACATCTAATTTTCCTCACAAAAGAAAGGATCATACATATGACGATGAAGAGAAGCACAAACACAAGAATGTCTACAAAGAGAATAATTTTAAGAAGAGAAGCCTTTGTGTAAACAATGATGATGATCCCTCAGATGATGAAAGCAATGACTCTTCTATTGAAGATAAAATAAATGATATCATGCTAATAGATTTAGAATATCTAAACACTGAAGATACAGGAAGTGACCTCACTGATTGTGAAGCAATAGTAGATCTTGAAGGAGAACTTGTCAGTGCCATGGAAGAGATTGATAGAATCAGAGAAAAGAAAAGAAAACAAAAACAATTACTGCTCAAGTATGAGAAAACATGCAATGAGCCATCTAAAGAAATTGCTCTGTTAAAGGTTAAGTTAGAAGAAGCTAATAAGATTGAAGACATCCTCAAACAACAATTAAAGGAATCCGAAACAAAAGGTGAAAAATTGGAAGTTGAAGTAGTGACTGTCAAAAAAGATCTAGAGAAATTTCAGGCCTTATATCATCAAAATCTGACAAGTATTAAAGCCTCATAAGGATTAGCCTTCATTCTGAATCAACAAAGAAATTGAAAGTTGAAAACTGGTTTGGGTTATGAAGAGGGATCAAGTAGTGATCAACCAAGCAATAAAGAATCCATCAAGTTTGTCAAATCTACAACCATTGACAACAATAAACCTGCAGAAACAAAGGAAGAGAATCAACTGCTAAGGAGGATTGAAGGAAAAGCTACCAGAATTGAATATGTAGAAAAAAGAAATAATACACCCCCTACTCAAGGAAATCATCAGCATGGAAGAAATTGACCTGCTCAAAGAAGACAACCATTTTCCCAGTACAAATATTTTTTCTATGGATATTTTTTTTACTACTCTAACTTTGGCCACAAAGCTGTAAATTGTTCTTTAAGATTTAGACATGAGCAATCAAGACATCCAAGGAATAAATATCTTCCACAACAAAGAATGAGACAACCAAGTAATAAACAACCACAGATTACAAATCATGTCATGGCTGGGAAAAGGACAAATATTACACATAACAATCGTTATGATCCTTTATTCAATGAACCAAAATGTTACATCTGCCATAATTATGGACATAAAGCTGCAGGCTGTCACTTAAAAAACTATAAGCCATATTCAAATCACAGAGCTGAAAACATCAAGGTTTGGAAGAAGAATGAAGATAACAAGTGTGGATTAGTGTTTTCATCTCAAAGACAAAAAGACACCTGGTATATTGACAGCGAATGCTCCAGTCATATGACGGGTGACAAAAGTAAGTTCCTATTACTCAAAGAAAACAAATCAGGGAGTGTGACCTTTGGAAATGATGCTCCAAGAAAGATCAGAGGTAAAGGTATAGTAAGCTTAAGTAATGGAAGAATCAAAGCTCAAGATGTATTATTTGTTGATGGTTTAAAGCATAATCTTCTTAGTGTTAGTCAGATATGTGACAGAGGATGTGAAGTCACTTTCACTGCCAAGAATTGTAAAATAAAGACAATAAACACATGAGAGATGATTACAAAAGGGGTTAGAATTAAAAACAATGTATATGTTTTCAAGGAAGATAAGGAGAAATGTCATTTAAGAAAAATTGATGAAAGTTGGTTATGGCACAGAAGGCTTGGACACTTGAATTTTGATCATATTGTCAAACTGAATAATGAAGGTGCTGTGAAAGACCTTCCAAGAATATCTAAGTCTAATAACTCTGTATGTGAATCCTATCAAATGGGGAAGCTGACTCGTGCTCAATTCAAATTGAAGAGTTTCACATCTTCAAAGAAACCACTTCAAATTTTTCATATGGATCTATGTGGACCATTGCGAAAGGAAGAAAATGGAGGAGAAAATTACTTTATGCTAGTCATTTATGACTTCTCCAGACTTACGTGGGTTGCCTTTTTGAGAGAAAAATCTGATGCATTTGAGAAGTTCAAAAAATTTAAGGCGTTAGCTGAGAATAAGACAAGAAGTAATTTAAAGGAAATTCGCTCAGACATGGGAGGAGAATTTCTGTCAAGAGATTTCAAAGAATTCTGTGACAGACATGGAATTAAAAGAGAATATACTATTCTAGGTACTCAACAAAATGGAGTTGTATAATGCCAAAATAGATCAGTTCAGTAGATGACAAGGGCTATGATTAGTGAAAGGGACATTTCACAAACCTTCTGGGTGGAGGCTATTCACACGACTGTTCATATTCTAAACAAAGTGCATCTAAGGCTGAACAGTGATAAAACTCCATATGAGTTGTGGTTTGGTTGACCCGCATCAATCAAGCACTTCAAAGTATTTGGAAGTAAATGCTACATCAAGAATAATGATGATCATATGGGAAAATTTGATAGTAGAGCTGATGAAGGTATCTTCTTAGGATATGCAATGAACAGTAAAGGATATAGATGCTTTAACAAAAGAATGAATAAATTAGTAGACTGTATTGATGTTCGAATTGATGAAGAAGCTCCTGTAAAAGATTAACAAAGAATAAGCACTAAGACAGATGACAAATATGATGAGAATAATGAAAATGAAGAACAACAAATCTCAGAGTCACAAGAAGATGATGAATCAGGTGGAGAAGAGACACCCAGGCAAGAAGAGTCAGGACAACAATCAACATCAAATCCTTCCTCCAGAATTACTCAAAAGAATCATCCTGAAAGTAAGATAATTGGTGAGAAAGACAAAGGTGTACAAACTAGGAGGAGGATAATCAAAGACACCGAGCAATCACATATAGCCTTCATATCCATGGTGGAACCCAAGAACTTTAATGAAGCTAGTGAAGACGTAAATTGGTTAAAATCAATGAATGAGGAACTAGACCAGATTGAAAAGAATGACACTTGGGAACTCGTTCCTAGACCAACAAATAAAAATGTAATAGGATCCAAATGGGTCTACAAAAATAAGATGAATGAGAAAGGAAATATTGTAAGAAATAAGGCTAGATTGGTCTGCAAAGGATATGCTCAAATAGAAGAACTGGATTTTGATGAAACATTTGCACCTGTAGCAAGATTAGAAGCTATTATAATGTTTCTTGCTATGCTTTTCATAAACAGTTTAAAGTCTATCAGATGGATGTCAAGTCAGCTTTTCTAAATGGATATCTAAAAGAAGAAGTCTATATGGAACAACCAGAGGGTTTCCAACTACCAGATAACCCTAACTTTGTCTGCAAGCTAAAGAAAGCCTTATATGGGTTGAAACAAGATCCTCATGCCTGCTATTATAGTCTGGATAAGTATCTTCAAGACAAAGGGTTCAAGGGAGGAAAAACTGACAACAATCTATATATCAAAACATGGGGCAATGATTTGCTCATTGTGTTGGTCTAAGTAGATGACATCATCTTTAGAAGCAATAATGCTTCATTGGTACAATGGTTTTCTTCTGCCATGCAGTCTGAATTTGAAATGTCTATGATAGGGGAACTGCCATTTTTCTTGGTCTGCAAATTACTCAGAGTTTTGAAGGAATATTTCTTTCTCAGGAGAAATGTCTAAGAGAAATGATGAAAAGGTTTCAAATGGAATATTCTTCACCTATGAGCACACCTATGGTCACTGGATGCAAGTTAAGCAAGGATGATGACTCACCTAATGTTGATCAAAGTTCATATAGGCCTATGATAGGCAACCTATTGTACATCACAACATCCTGTCCAAACATAATGCATGTTGTTGGTATGGTAGGAAGGTATCAGGCCACACCTAAATAGAGTCATTTGTTAGCCGTCAAAAGAATATTTAGATACTTGAAAGGCACAATGAACTATGGCCTATGGTATCTTAGGAATCATAATGTTCAGCTATCAGTCTATTCAGATGCTCATTGGTCTAACTGCGTGGATGAAAGGAAAAGCACGAGTGGAGGTGCATTCTTCTTAGGAGATTCCCTTGTAGCATGGTTGAGCAAGAAGCACGGTTCCATTTCCTTATCAACTATAGAAGCTAAATACATTGCAGCTGCCACTTGTTGTACCTAAGTATTTTGGATGATTCAGACACTTGCATACTTGGAGGTAAAATATATTGCACCGATCCCAATTCATTGTGATAATACTAATGCAATTAGTGTGTCAAAGAATCCTATATTTCACTCCAAGACCAAGCATATACCCATGAAGTATCACTTCTTGAGGGAATAGGTGACCAACACTATTGTTTCTTTGCATTATATTCCATCCAAAGATCATATTGCTGATATCTTCACTAAACCGCTTGCAAAAGCTCAGTTTGAGTATCTACGCCAGAAGTTGGGCGTGACCTTCTTATAAAAACAAATAGTCTATCTAATTAGGGGGAGAGTGCTCCTAGTATATCTAATTAGGGGGAACACATAGTCACTCTCTATTTTCTTTGACATTGATGTCAAAGGGGGAGAAAAAGGTGTTGACTGGATGCTATAGTTGGAAGTCTAAGCAGAATAGTTCATCCTTTCAGGATTGCCATCAATGCCAAAGGGGGATATTGTTGGCATGTTTACAGGAAGAGTGTGCTTTTCGTTGATGGAAAGAACAACAACGATGATGGTTCCATTTCCAAAGCTCAGGAGAGACATTGTTCTCATATGCACAGATGAGACCCAAAAGTCATAGGGCTCGCAGGAGGTAGTTCAAAGGTGGAACCTTTGAAACGTTGGAATTATTCTAAGTCAGAGAGGTGAGAAAGCTCAGGAAGAAGAGAAAAAGTGGATATTGGATCACCAATCCTAAATACCCGACAACTATTGGATCATTCTAAGTGGAAGGATAGGATAAGATAGAAGAGAAACATCGTAGATAGATCGAGCCATCAATCTAAGAACATGATCGACAAACAACATTTGGTTCAGGTCAAAAGTTGCGAGGAGGTTACTGTTCGGGGAATCTCACTTCAGAAGAATTGACAACTTGAAATTCGAATTACCCGAAGCTCGAAATCCAAAATGAATAAGGAACATCGGATATGGAGAAGATGCGATGACTGTTAGATCAACGTCCAGTGACCAGAGGAAGCGTAGAGGAGAAATATAGAGCTGATCCATTGGATCTGAGCATCGAGGATCAACATTTGTTGGATCCTGAGATAAATGCACGAAGGTTAAGCCTTTGGATGAGTGCAGGAGAGCGGACTTTTCAAAGTCCCAAAGTCCCTAAGTAAGTAGGGACCATCCATCGTCAAGAATAACAAGTGGTGCATGATCCACAACTCCATAGCGAATCACTTTGGGAGTTTGTGGTTGGGAAGGAAACAAAAGTCCCAAAGTTCCGAATGACAAAGGTCCGAAGTCGCTTTTAGCCGTCGATCTAAGATACATTTTAGGAGTTAGGAAAATCATTAGATCCAGGAGAAGAACATGTCTCACATGTGGAGATCCATGTTAGAAAGACTACATTAGAAAGGACACATGGCGTAAGCAGATAATGACAAGTGTCAAGTGGAATCGACATTTCAGGTACGTGCAAATCATGAATCTGAGTGACACTCGACAACTACTCAGCTTGTGACACATCATCAAGTGACGTAAGAAAGTTACGTCACTGCGAGAGTTTTAATTGAGGAGTTTTACCACAAGTGATTAGTCTAAAGTCCTGAAGTCCCGAATGCCGAATACCCGAAGAATATCCAGACCGTCAGTTGCTAGAAGGACGTGTGGCAGAAATCTGTGCAGTTCGGGGAAAAACACTCTGGGAAAAAGCGAGCAAAGAAAGTTGAGAATTAAGATTCCTGAACCCTAGAAACTCGAATTCAATATCAACTATCTGATTCTAAGAGACACGCGTCATTCGATTGCTAACTCCAGATAAAAGCAAAGGAAGGAGGAAAAGTTGCAAAGTTGAGATTGCTAAACCTCGAATACTCGAAGGGATTGTGACCATTATGACTACCAGATAATCCAATGAGTCTTTGGATAATTTCCACTAATAATGAATAGATTGAGCATAACCTCCATAGAAGACAAAGAGTTGCTATGATGATCATGCAAAGGAATCGACGTGAGAAAAACATGCAGAACATAGAAGAGTGTGTTCTTTTTCGAGAGCTATGCATTTGGGTAGAAAGTGACCATGTACAGGACTTGAAATGGAGATCAGAGGTGTAATGTATAACATGCAAATACATCACAAAGTATAAAGGAAGAAGAGAAGCTAAACAAAGGTATCGAAGCATGCAGCAGGAGAAAGAGCAGAGTGTAGAAGTGAGATAGAGTATAGAAGCTGGAGGAAGCAAAGGAGACATGGAGCGGTAACAGACCATATCAGAGACAGAGAAAGTAAGTAAAGTTTTGTAATATTCAATTAGGGTGGTAGGGTGGTGCTAGGGAGGATTGTAGTCCCCTAAATTCTAGTTGGTGCTAGAAGATATTCTGGGAGTTGGTGCTTCCATCTAGTGGGTGCTAGAGAAATATGAGAGTTGGTTCTCTCTATAAGTTGTAGCTTGCTATCAGAGGTTGTAGCCTCATATTTGAGTTGGATCTCAAAGACTATGATGTACATGAAAGTTGGAGCTTGATTGACATCCTAAGGAGAAGAGGTTTTCACCCTTATGGGTTTCCTCATGAAAATCAATGTCTCTGTGTATTCTATTTGATTGATCAAATATTGTATATCTATACATGTTAAGTTATCAACAACACATAAAATAATGATCTGGAAAGAATCCAAAAATAACAGGAAAAGTTTCAAGCTTATATACATAACTGATTCGCCCCACCCTCTCAGTTATATTTCCAACACTCCCCCTTTGGAAATGATGGCAACACCAACATTGATGGAAACACTCATACTCCAATACTCATGCTCCCCCTGTGACCATCGCTCCTCATCAATGTTTCTCTCGATGTTTCTCTTCCCCTTTGAAATCAATGGAAAAGGGTATCTGTCCTTGGGGATTCTCCCCCTATCTTCAAGCTTCTATTCTTTCTCTTCACAGGTTTCTCTCCAAATGTTTCTTTCCAAGTTCCTCTTCTATTTGATGTCAATAACAAATAGTGACTCCCCTTGAAAGTATACCTGCTCTGAAAAATCCATCTCTGACTTCATGTTCTTGACTCTTTCTCTTTTGATCTCTCTCTTTCTCTCCCTTTGACATCACGGGAAAAGGATAAATCCCCCTGTCTGTATGTCTCCCCTTGTCTGCATTCTACTCATCTTCCTTTGTGGATCTCTTTCTCTGGTGATTTCTCTTCCCTTGACTTCTCTGCAAGAAGTAGAAAAATATGGGACTTCTTGCATACTCTTCCTTTCCTCTCTTCTGGTGCTTCTTGTCCATTGGTGCTTCCTCTTGTAATTCTCTGACATATATAAAAAACATTCAAAATTTATTGAATTCAAATCTTTAGACATCAATAACCATACTATTCAACAATGTCCCACTGACAAAATAGCTTTTGCTGAAGGTTTCTTTTTCCCTATTCTTTTATGCCTTTTACTGCTTGTCCTCTTGAGACCAACTGATTCAAATTTATTCCAATTGTAAATGTTATTTGTCATATATCTGTCTATATCTGCCAATGATCTCATAAATCCTTCCATGTTCATATGCCATAAGTTGTCCATAACACTGCTACTCAACTATCCACTATTCCTATTTCTCATACTGAATCAAATATGTCCACTGATCTACAATACATCCTTGAACATGTTATGAATATATCCCTCCATGGAAAGTGTTTCAATGATATTCTTTTGATATATGCATGGGAACACTACTTCTCAATTGATCAATATGTCATTCTCTACTTCTTCTATCTGACTGCTCTGAATCTGTTTATGAAAACACTTCAAACTTGTTGAAGGATGTTTCTTTGATCTGTAGTAGCTACTACATAGACTCCCCCTATTCAACATTCATATTTACTAGGAGTATCCAATCCATATGGCTCAAAACAATGGAGGAAACCACCCTAATGTGGAGTAATCTTCCTCTTCGTTTGTAGACTCGTCATCTCTCTGAACTATGAATTCTTCCTTTTTTCCTGTGGATTCATTACCATCTTGCACTACAATTTCTAAGAGTACAATCTCTTGGGAATGTTCTTTATTCACCTACTATTATTTTCTTTCTCGCACTACTACAAATCCTACGATCTCTGAGACTTGTTCCTTATTCACCCGCTCTTCTTGTCTTTCTTTTCTTCTCCAAAACTTCCTGTATTTGACATCAGTGTTTTCTTGCATAGGAGGCTCTATCACACTTCTACAATTTCGATCTATTTGTCCATAGTTGTGGTATTTGTAACATTCAATATTATGTCAATCCACATAAGCATTTATTTCTTGAATATTTCTTCCATAAGCCCTACAATCTACATCTTTATGTCCAAAATTAGTATAAGTAAAACAATGACCATAAAATAAATTTACATACCTGGGAGTGAATGATATTCTTAGTGGTGTTGTCCTTCTGAATTCATGCCTTAGTTGATAATGATATTCTCTTCTATTGATTCCTTCATCATGATTGAAGCTTCCTTGTTTCTTGAATGTGGAAGGTCTTGTTGAATATGTATCTCTATTATACTCGTTCTTCTTTGATTCTTGCCGACCATGATTCCTTACTTTGAGTACTTATGCATAACTCTTTCTCTTTTCTACATTCTTCCTTTCTGTCATCCTAGAGTGCTTCTCTTCACCTTTCTTTACTAGCGATGTGGATGTTTCTCTCTCTTCAATGTTCTTGCTGAGCTTGATGATTTTAACTCTTAATGTGACAACTTTTTATTCAAGCTTCTCAACCTCTTCTTCTTTCTTCGTCATTTGGATCTTCATTAATTATTCTGTTCTTTTGGCTTCCTCAAGTTGAATCTTAAAGGTGATGATTTCTTCTTCAAGTCCTTTTTCTTGTTGAATGAATTCTGCTTCAAGATTATTTAAGTCATGATATATTTTCTTGAGATGGTTTGTTAGAATCTTTTCTCTCTTCTATTCTTTCTTTCTTTGTGCTATTATTTCGGCTTCCAGACATTGCTTTTATTCCAACTGACTCTTAAGAGTTTCTTCAATCACTTTGGTTTCTTCTAGCTGAGATTTTAGATTCACGATGACCTACTGGACTTCTTCGAAAATTTCTTGAGAATTATTCTTGACTAATTGTTCCTCAAGAGACTTTTTTTTCTTCATTTCTTCCGTTAGTTTGTCTAAAGCACTGATTAATTCTACTCCAAGATATACTATGCCTTCTTCACAATGTTCTTCTTCTGAATCTGTCTGACATGACGAGCATCTTTCTTCTTGTTCTTCTTTAACATCATTTTTGTTCAGATGAGTATGCTTTGGCCCTATGATAGGATGAGACTCCTCAAAGTATATATTATGTAGCTTATCCCAAAGCTCTTTGGATGATGAAAAATTTCCCATTTTGTCTTTTACCGAATCACATAATCCTTCCAATCTGAAATCCATTACCATTTTGTTGTTTCTTTTCAATTCCTTCTTCGCTGTAGTCTTTGGTTTCTTTGGACCGGTGTAACCTGTAACAGCTGAGTACCAAAAATAATACCCTTGTGCTCCTAAAAATGCTTCCATCTTGTTTATCCACATAGCATACTTTAGACCAATTTGACCATCAAACATTGGTATTCCATTCCTATACAAATTGTTTCTCTCCATGATATACCTTCTGGTGGTTAGACTATTTCTTGAAGGAACCATATCTGATAGCAATTGTTGGAAATATTGAGAGGGTTGGGGGGGGGTGGGTGAACCAATATTGAGAAATTATACCACTTTTAACCACAATCTATAAAATTCAAATTTATCAATAGTACATCATCAATGTATCATCTATGATTACATTCAATATATCATGAGCATATAATCATACGCAACAACACATCAAAAAAATCAAATCAAATACATAGTACACAAGAATTTACGTGGACACCCAAATGGGACAAAACTACATAATAATTTCTTATATATCAAATATTACATTCATAGGAAGCACCAAATTCCAAATTCTCCAGCACCAACCCCTTGATTTATAGGAACCAACTTGAAGGTATCACCAATTCCCTGAGTTCTTCGACACCAACTGAAAGCAGGCTACGACCCCTTGATTTAAAGGAACCAACCTAAAGGAAGCACAAACTCCCTAAGTTGTCCGACACCAACCAGAAGGAGGATACGACCCCCTAATTTACAATCACCAACCTAAAGGAGGCACCAACTCCATGAGTTCTCCAACAATAACCAGAAGGAGTCTACGACCCCCTTTCCTTTCCCCATCCTGCCACCCCGAAATAAAAGTGTAGACCAAATTGTCACTACCACAATCACTGCCACTATCAACCTCTCACTGTCAACCTACCACATCAACCTATGACTACCACTATCACAAAAACCTGTCACTTTCACTGTCACATCAACCTCTGACTACCACTATCACATCAAACCGTAACAACCATTCTCAGATCAATCTGTCACTGTCACTGTCACTATCACTTCCACCGTCACTGTCACTATCAATGTCACCGTCACTGTCACTATCACTATCACTATCAATAATATACCATCATTAACAAGATCCACTCACATGGATACAAAAACCATCATCAAACCATGTACATCACTCATCCACCATGTACATCAACTTGTACCATACCATGTACATCAAGAATGTACATCAACCTGTACCAACCATGCACATAAACCTGTACCATACCATGTACATCAACCTATACCATACCATGCATACCAATGATGTATCAAACCTATACCATCTCATGCATCAACCATATCACTCATGATATGTATCAATCATGCCATACACCATGTACCATATGATATCATCAATGAAGTGTCACTAAAATAGCCAAGATACCAAGATACCAATATAACCAATATGTGATACTAATAAATGTACCATAACATCACCAATGTGTACCTCAAAATGTACCAAGAACATGCCTCACACCATGCACCAAATATGTGCCTCAACCATATACCAATTCCTCAACAAGATACCAAAGGCATGATCATAACATCATCAACATGTAACCAATATGTATCACAAACCATGTGCCTCAAGCATGTGCCAATATATCTAAGATATACTAGCAATGTACTTGAACAAATATACCTTAGGCAACGTGTACCATACATCCAATATGTGCCTCAAGACATATACCAAAACTCCCAAAGACATGCCTCAAGCATGTTCCACAATATCACCAAGATGCAACCTCATAACACATAGAATAACATACCTTTACATCTGTAACTGACCTAGTGCCTTTGATCCTGATACATAGAATTGTAGCTTTACCTCAGTCCTCAGCAACCTGGAACTAACATATTTTCCCTCTTCTGGCTTATCATCACAAGACTAAGACTGTTTTCTAGTGGGGCCTTGCAAGACGATCCCTAGACAACCCGCGAGGGTGCCTCACGTGACACCCTCAAGCTAACCCACAAGGGCCTGCTTAATTGGGGTTACAGAAAAACCCTTTCTCTTTGCAACTTCAAACTTTTCACTCTTCCTTCACACTTTCTCTGTTGCCTCACACTCGACCTCAGATTCGCCAATAGACAAAAATATTCTCATAAGATATAAATTCAATGAATGTGTGTGTAATTATGAGGGACTCCTTGAGGTGTATTTATTATTTTTCTAGGTAACCTCTTTCCTTAGATTCAGGGCTTCTTGACTTTATTTTTGAAACTACTTTACCCTTTCATTAATTGACTTGTAACCAATTAGGGGCTTCTTAACCATTCTTTGAGGCTTCCAACTTCATGAGGGCATATCTCCCTAACCAGGAGGAACCACATGGTATACTAACTACCATTAGAAATGAAATGACAAGGACTATCCATCTACGAGTGTGTTACCTGCATTTATATTGTTTTTCATGTCCATTTTCCTTGATCAACTTTAGGTTCCATAACCACACCTTCAGGGATTTTTGTAGACTTATTCAAATGCACCTATCACACATGTTGACATCAACCACTCTTGTTGACATCAATGACAACTAACTTACCTTCAATATCGATCACAACTATGGGGTATCTCGAATGCTCAAGGGTTGACATCAATGGAAACCAATTGTCCAAACCAACTATCCTAAAATAATGAGATGGATAGTTCCTACAAATGTTATTGAAGTTAGGAGTTTGTTTTGGGAAGCAAAATGCTTGCATAAGTTCATAGCTTCATTTTTAGTGGTAGCTACACCAATAAACACTATAAAATCAACTATTAAGATTATCCAGTGGGGGAAGAATCAACAGAAGGATTTTGATGAGCTGAAAAGAAATATTAGTCAAGCACTAGTTCTCACATTACCAAACATGCAAAAACCTTTCGAAGTGGAGACAAATGAAAGTGGGTATGTGTTGGAGATGAAAATTTTGGGGTTCAATGTAGTAAACAAGGATAAGATCTAAGGAATGGACCAAACTAAGACACACGTGCCAGGAAAGAAGGAAAAGGTGCGTGACAAAGGGTAAAGGAAGAAATATGCCATGAATTAAGGAAGATTAACACAAAGTCAAAGTAAGGAACAGTTGGATCAAATACCAACCGCATGGAAGGAAGTTAGAAAGTGGACAAGTTGAGTCCACTTAGAATTAGGGTTTTTGAGTCATGATGTAAGGGTTTTTACCCATTGTTGTAATATAAATAGATGATGTATGAGGTAGAAAGAGATATCTTGTCTTAGAACTCATGTGTGAATAACCTATTTTGGAGAACTTTTTTGAGTATTGAGTCTTTGATATGTTTTTGGTTGAAGGATCAATTTTGGTTGTATGAAGAGTATGGAGTGTAACTGAGGGCCAGGTCACAAGATATGGAGCTTGGCGCGACGCTGGTTAGCCTCACCAATACTAAACCCATGATTTTAATGTGCACAATGTAGAAAGTTTTTTGATGAAGAAGAATAATAAGAATCAAAATATCTTTGTGGACATAGCCCAGGGGGGTGAACCATGGTAAAATCATGTGTTGTGATGTGTTTGAATTATGTTTTTGTAGTTTATGCAATTATGAATAATGACTAGAATAATATTTTGTAGCGCGAAGTATTGATAATGCATAATGAAATAATTGTTAGATCTAGATGAATGGTGTAATATGATGCATATGAAGGTAGAAGAAGTAGAACATCCCCAATCCCTTCCATGACTATATACATCTGTGTCCCACAGTCACCCATAAGCCATCTTAGGTGAGACTTCCTTGTGTGCTCTCTGTGCAGTGTTTCTTTCTGGTTTACCAGAAGGGCTGATGGTTTCTAGGGTTTTGTTGGAGAACTAAGGTAGAACCCAGGTTAGCCCATATATCCAACATTATGCCGTGGGATTAATTTTGATGCGAGGAAGGAATGTATGCTATCATTCTGAAATATTTCATGGAGAAGTTCTCAAATACCCTACCTATGACAAGGAACTTTATGCCCTAGTTCAAGTTGTCAAGAAGTGGAAGCACTATCCTATGGGAAAGGAAACCATCATCCACACAAATAACTAGATTCTAGAATATTTTCAAGCCCAAAGTAAGCTACAACAAAACATACATTACAAATGGATGGGGTTCTTATAGAAATTTCATATAGCCATCAAGTATAAGAAGGGAAACACAAATAGGTTGGTAGACATGCTTTCAATCCCACTCACATCTAATATTACAACTTTGGGAAATATAATTCACATGGATCCTTTTACCCATGATGCATATAGAGAGGCATAGATATAGGATGAGGACTTCAAGGAGGTGTTTCAACATCTACAGGGACAAATTCATATACAATAATTTGATGGAAATACTGATTATCATTTCCATAATGGGTTACTCTACAATCTCAACAAGATATGTGTCTATAAAGGAGAACAGCTTAAACTTATTATATAGGCTCACACCTCCAAGGTTACATGACATTTTGGTGTTGGGAAGACAATTTTCAACTTACAGAGTTATGTGTACTAACCGAAAATGAAATATGTAGCACAATATGTTAGTGGATGTATACTTTTTTGTGTCAGAAAGCCTAGTAACAAGAAACACGGTCCATACCATCCCTTACTTGTACCCACTCAACCTTGGGAAAGCATTTCCATGGATTTCGTAGGAGGTTTACCAACATCCAAAAAGGGGCATGACTATCTATTTGTGGTAGTTTACAGGTTAAACAAGATTTTAATTCTCAATGCTCATGCCTTGTAAAAAGACCATCAAAGGAAAAGAATCAAAAAACACATTCTTTGAACATATATGGGTGCACTTTGTGATACCAAGGAGCATCATCTTAGACAAGGATACCATATTTTTGAGTACATTTTGGACTATATTGTGGGAGAAGATGGACACTAAGTTGAAGAGATATACAAAATTCCATCCATAGACATATGGGTAGACCAAAGTATTTAACTAGAATTTGGTGCATATTTTGAGGGGTTACAATTAGAAGCATCCAAAGACCTGGGATGAAAATATGATTTGTATACAACACTCTTATAATAGAGCAGTCCATACTTCTACTCGTAATTCATATTTTGAATCTTTCTTTGGATATTTTCCTCCTTTAAGCTTGGATGTTGTATATGGATAGCAAGGAGGAGTGAGGGAGGACCTCACAAGAGATGCAATGAGAGAAGAAAAAATTCTTGAGAAGATTAGGCAGATCCATTTTCAAGTATAGGAGACATTGAAGAAGTCACAAGAAAAATATAAGGCCAGACATGATCAAAATAGAACCGAGAAGTCATTCAAAGTGGGAGACAGGGTTTGACTACAACTGAACAAGGAAATACTACATGGTATTAGTAAGAATATAATGGCTCTGTAGTATTTCCGTTTTGAGATATTGGATAAGGGGGGAGATAATTCCTACAGACTTTGTCTACCCCCATACATGCACATTTACTCAATGGTTAATGTGGAGAATATGAAACTCTATGTTCCTTCCACGTTGGATCAAGAGGAGGAACATATCTTACCTACCATAGAGAACTTAATACTATATGCTTAGGTGGATTTGGTAGAAGACACAATTTTTCAGAAGAAGTCTAGAACTACAAGATAGGGGAAACATGACCTTTGGGAGATTGGGTTGAAAGGACAACTTCCAGGAAAAGAAAAATGGTACTCCATGGAGAAGGTAGAGGACAATTTTCCTCACCTCATTCAGTAAAGTTTTTTGGGACCAAAATCCTCCCTAAATGGGGAGGTATGATCTAGATTGGATCATTATATTCTTTGTCATCTATCTCAATGCTTTCATAGTGGAAAAAATTAGAGGAATCATCTTGTAGGGCCATTTAAATGTCAAGCCCTGGTTTGGAAAATTAGGGTCCATGGTTTAAGTGTATTCCATGTCAGCCCCCCTTTACTAAAAATTATTGAGCTAGCTATTAGAGTCCTACAATTATAGGAAATTTGATGATTTAGATAACAATTGTTGGTCTCATGATGAAGTTCCTGGCATTATGACTCGACTCGCTTCCCCTTCATTTCACATCATCCTTTACCCATATTCCTGAGTATCATCCACTTAATTCTTGCTAATCCATCTAAATAAGACAAAGTTTGGCCAAGTTCACTTTTGTACAAAACTCCAAAACACTCAATACTGACCAAGCATGAGCCATGTACCTGCACTACAAAAACAACAAAGGTTATCATATACTACGATGTATTGCCTCATTTGAAAGGTGGACAAGATGCTGCTATCCATCAAGACAATGGAGAGGATTTTTTTTTGACAATTTGCAGAGTCCTAAAGAAGAGATCCCTCTTTCTCATGTGGGAAATGAGTTTGTTGTAGAAAAGGAAAAGGATATGGTAGTCAATGGCACAGATATTGAACATGAAACTGAATACTTGAGTGAATATTCCGGCTTGAGTGAAGCTATTCAACATTCCTTAGTTGTTGGTGATTATAAGGGAGTTGTTCTGCAATGCCTGTCAGCAGACAAGATGGATGATGCTCTTATTATTGATCACCTGGGTGGGAGTTCTTTGTGGGAGAAAACTCGTGATGAATATTTGAAAAAATATAACTCTTCCTATCTCAAGGTGGTTTCTGCCATGGTCAATAATGATCTTACATGCTTTGTCAACAGTAGGCCATTGAAATCTTGGAAAGAAACTCTTGCCATGCTTTGTGCGTATGCATAGAGGGAGAAATGGACTATTTTATGCCATATGCTTGCTTCTAGATTGATCTCAACAGGCAATGTGATGGAAACAATACTTTTCTACATATGTGCTGGGAATATTGAAAAGACAGTAGAAATATGTCTCAAAGTCTTAAGTATGATTATGATGGGAGGAGCTTTGTTGTTCATTTGCAAGACCTGATGGAAAATACTGTTGTTCTCGCTTTAGCAACTGGACAAAAGTGGGTTATTCCCTCTCTAGCTTATTGTAGCCTCAGATGATGACAATTCACCCACTCTACAGGTATGGGATTTGTGAGACACAATTTCTCCATTTAAGGAATTCGTAGGGCATAGTAAAGGAGTCATAGCTATGTCATGGTGCCCAAGTGATAGTTTTTTCTTTCTAACTTGTGTAAAAGACAATCACACTCTTTGCTAGGACACTGGATCTGGGGAGATCGTGTGTGGATTACCAATTGGGGCAAATTGAAATTTTGATGTTCAATGGTCACCAAAGATACTTGGATTTTTATCAACGTCTTCCTTTGATGGGAAAATTGGCATTTACAATATCGAGGCCTGCAGACGAAATTTTTCTGGTAAGGATGAGTTTGGTGGTGTTGTAGTACATGGGGGATCCTCAGCTCTCTTGAAAGCTCCCAAGTGGTTTTTAAGTGCCCGATTTCCAAATGAAAGAACAAAGAGATGAGGGTTGGATGAACAAAGACAGGGCTCAAGTGCTTGATGTTCGTTTCCTTCTATTGAACCTTTCAATTATGAAGAATAGTAATGGAGGTTTTGAAAGGTATTTTGGGTAAGCTGCATGAGGAAAACAGTTCTAGACCTTCAATATCCTTCTTACACCTAGTAGTAGAAGATCACTCTCGGATTCTTAGGGGACGTTTTGGGTCAGTTCCAAAGCATGCAGTCAAACATTCAAGGAAGCAATTGGAAGACAAAACACTTGGCAACAGTCAAATTTGTTGGCAGGAATTGAGCAACATATCAAGGTGGAAGTACATCATCAAAAAGGTTCATCTTGCCGATTTCCAGGGCGCCTGTCAACAATTGGCAAAGTTTTCAAAGAGTATCAAATCAAAAATTGAATATTAGATCAAATTCTCCAAAGCTGAAGATCAACAATTGATCAAACTTTCCAGATTCATTCAATTCTATGATTTGATTTGATTTTTGTTTCCAGAAAGATAGAAATAGATTGAGATTATATTCTCTCTATATTTATTATTCTTGGGATATGAAGAAAAAACTTGAGAGGTCCAGGGAGGCCCCTTTTTCTGTATCAGATTTGGTTTGGAGCTCAATAAAGTTGTTCAAAGACTGAATATGAAGTTGAATAACTCTCAGATTCCTGTGATGCATGTTCCTAGTTTGTTATTTTCCTTATGTGATTGTTATTTCTTTTTATTTTCATCTCTTTAATGTGTTTATCTTCAACATGTTGAGTAGAGATAAGATGAAATAGAATTCGTTTTGTATGATGCTCTTTTTCATAAGTGCTCAGGATGCTTCTCATCTTTTCCCTCTAAAACTTCTCTTAGATTCATCTTGTATGCCTAATTGCAGTGGGTTTTTCTTCTCATTCGACCTACAACTACAAAAAAAAACCTTGTGTCTAAGAAAGGTGCATCTATCTTGCCTATGAGGTCTGCCTGCTTCACAACCATGTTTTTTCAACCTTTTTGACTCCATTTCCCAATAGCCCTATTTTGTTGTCCAAACCCAAACATTTAAAAAACCAAAGCTAAATCTATCATAACTAGCCTAATTTCCATACCCAAACAAATCTAAATCTGACAGAGAGATCCCTCTTTGAGTCTTGGAGGGATATATCCTTGACTCGAATTGGTTTTGATGTTACCTCAGTGATTGCCTCCTTAGCCTTGGGAAATTTACAAAGCCCTAACACTAGCCACATGTGCAATTTCCAGAAGATTCTAGAAGGTCCAAACCTTATCACCAATTAAAGGTTGAGGAAGTCAAAATCCTACCCCTAGATGGCTATCAGGCTATGTTGAATACCGAGATGCTAGTAGGAGAAGGGGTTCCATTATTTAGCATTATATTTTTTCCATAGTTGAGCAGAGTGATGAGAAATAAAGACTGAAACTAAACTAACCAAGAAAGACAATATAAATTTAAACAAGAAATAAATGACAACCACACATAGTGCACAAATGTTTTACCTTGGAAACCCAAAACTAGGAAAACCAACATTCCTTGAGCGTGTTGCTCCTTTTTGTCTTATCCATTCAATTAATAAAGTGTTGCATGACTAACCTTAGTCTACACCTAAGAGACAATCACCATCATACTCTCTTGCTTTACACAAGAACAACCTTGCAAGCAATTTGGATTACATCTACATGACCAGTAACCTTATGTTAAATATTAACATGAACATCAACTTAATACAATTACAACACGCCTTATTTACAGGATTTACAGCATGAAAAACCCTATATCATAGCGTTCAATAATAGTTACAAATCCATGTAGATGATTGGCTACAAATCCCACAAATCTCGGGATTATGTTACAGTCGACTTCAATTGATTTACCAGTTGGTCTCAATCGGTTTACACTCAACCTTTTGTCAACCTCCTGTTGGATGTCCTTTTGAATTCTTATTAAAAACTTCAAATTCAACTTCCCAATCAATCTCTTCGACCTTCAAATTAAACATTGATTCGACTTAAATCTTCGATCAACTTATCACCCAGGTGATCCACCTCGACTAGATAGTTGGATGACTATTATTTCATGGAAAATAATATAACAACCCAACATACTCCCACTTGTAGTATTCTTAGATGAAACATGAGAACATGGATATCTATTCACTGACCCAAGGTAGTAATTCCCATTGCCTCTCTACACCAAGATAACTTCACAGCACTCACAGACTTGGTAAAAGAGTCTACTATGTCTTCTAAAGTATCTAGCTTCTCCAACGACACCTTCTTACTTTCCACCATGTCTCTCATGAAATGGTATTGTACATCAATATGATTCATCCCATAATGGTATGTTGGGTTATTTTCCAGAAACATCATGCTTTGACTGTCACAACTTATCTTCATGGCTCTCCACTTGAACTCAATTCCTGAACACAGTTGATGCAACCATACTTATTCTTTGTTTCCATGAGTGGCTGCCATGTATTCAACTTATGTTGTTAACAATGATATGATCACATTTCGTTTACTCATCCAATGTGATTCTCCACCAAACATATTGAACATATATCCACTAAATGACCTTCATTGATCCATATCTCCATCCCAACCGACGTTGACGAAACCATGTGCATTTAATTCCCTATCTATTTCAAGTTTCCCTTGGTAGCATATAACATAATACTTTGTACCACACAAATACCTGAAAACTCTCTTGAAATTTGTCCATTTATCTTTCCTAGGTGTCAACATGTATTTTCTCAAATATCCCATTTCATGAGCAACAATGTTTGGTTGAGTGTAGACCATCACATACATCAAAATACCAACAACACTAGAATAGGGAACATGTTCCATGTCCTCTATTTCTTCTTATGTCTTTGGACACTATTTAATAGTTATTTTTCTCCCACAAGAATTGGTACCTTGAATATTTTTCCATCCTGCATGTTGAAACATTTCAAAACATTTTCAATATAATTCCTTTGATTCAACCAAATATTTCTAACTGCCCAATATCTCTTGATATTTTCCTAGAATGAAGTTCACTGCACCGACATCCTTCTTGTAGAACTTGGAGGATAACTGCCTCTTCACCTCCTTTATTGCGTCCATGCTGTTTTCGACCAACAACATGTCATCGACATACAAAGATGCATATATGAAACAATGGTATTCTTCCTTATAATATACACGTTGATCATCCTTGCTTTTCACAAATCCCAACTAAGGATATATGGATCAAAATTTTGGTACCACATCCTTGGTAGTTTCTTTAGACCACAAATAGATCTTTTCAACTTGCAAGCTAGCTCTTTCTTTCCATTTACTGCAAATCCTTCAGGTTGTTTCGTGTAGATCTCTTCTTCCAGGTCCCCATGTAGGAATGTTTTCTTCACATCCATTTTCTCTATTTCAAGATCAAATATTGTAGCCAAAAAAATTGTACTCTATGGAAGTTAACTTTGCAACATGGGAAAAAATATCACCGAAGTTGACTCCCTTGACTTGGGAATATCCTTTCGCTACTAGTTGAGCTTTGAATTTCTTGACTTGACCTACTCCATTCATCTTTTTCTTGAACACCCACTTGCTTCCAGTGGGTTTTATTCCATTTGGTAATTCGACCATATCCCATGTCTCATTCTTGTAGAAGGATTCCATCTCTTCGACCATGGATACCTTACATAGTTTAATCTTTGTCAATTCGACTTCCTCCCTGGCTGACTTGGTCTCCTCGTCAATGGAAGATAACACAAATGAAAAATGGAAATCGGGTAGAATATACCTTTTAGCTTCTTTTCTTACTCATTCAGATCTCCTTACAACTAGAGTCAGTTTTTCTATCTCTTCATCTAATTTAGCCGACTCATTTAAATCTTTTTCTTCATCCCTCATTTCAAACACTAGCTTCTCTAGTCCTTTCTCCATTTGAACCTCTTTATAATTGGAAGTTACTTTGAATTCCTTGAGAAACACATCTCGATTGTACATTATTTTCCTCGATGCATGATCCCATAGCTTATATCCTTTCATTCCATCCTTGTACCCAATGAAAATACACTTGATTGTCTTCTTTTCCATATTGTTCCTCTTTTCCTTGGGAACATGCAAAAATTCATCACAACCAAATACTTTAATATATGAAAGAAAATGATTCTTACCAAACCATTCAAATATTTTAAAGTGTCGACTTCCTCTTCCCAAAATTCTTGTGCAATCCCTACACCACTAAGCATATTCCTTTCCTTATCCATCAACATCCTGTTCATTCTCTCAACAAGTCCATTTTGTTGTGGTGTATATGGTGTGTTATTTTGTCATGATATACCACACTTCTTGCAGAACTTCTCAAAATCCTTTCAATAAAATTCATCACCATTGTTAGTTCTCAACATCTTGATCTTATTATCTATCTGTTTTTCCATAAGAGATTTAAAATCTTTGAATTTCTTAAGAATCTTTGATTTCTTCCTCAGGAAATATATCAATGTCTTCCTAGAAAAATCATATATGAAGGAGACATAATACATGGATCCACCAAGGTAAGGGAATGGTACAAGCCCAAAGACATCACTATGTATCAATTTATAGAATCATTTTTGTCCTTGTTGCTCTGGATGGGAACCTAACCCAATTTCTTTTTTCCATATATGCAATGTTCACAAAAATCAATTTCCAAATTACAATTTGGAAAACCTTTAACCATACTTTTGTTTTGCAGAAATAAAAGTCCTTTTTCACCAATGTGTCCCATCCTTTGGTGTCATAACATGGTTAGGTCAACTTGATGAAGAAGAGTCGAGTCGATTTGTATCGACTCAGCCCGAGTTAAATTGAGTCGAATTTAGGAACAACAATTCTATTGTGTAACGTACCCCATTACCAGGAAATGAAAATATTTTCTCTGAAACCAATATGTGTGTATCCACTATGCGGGTACCTCAAGAATTCGTGTTATTGACTTATTTCCTATTTTTTATACCAATGGTTAAATTCAAGAAACATGATACCAACACATGCAATAATCAAGAAGCATGATAAACTATAAAAGAGATGAATAACATGCCATGCATAATGTTAAAATCAAACATGCAAGTTATAAACTCAAGACATCTCAAAGATAATTAATACACAACGAAAAATAAAATACAGAGAAAACACAAAGAACAATTATTTTTTTAAATAAACATTCACCAAGTGGTTATAAACTCAAGACATCTCAAAGATAATTAATACACAACGGAAAATAAAATACAAAGAAAAGAGAGAGAACACTTATATTTTTAAATAAACATTCACCAAGTGGTTGCAGATGTCATGATTTCCACCCAACCATAGAAATTATTGTTCTAGTTATAAAAAGAAGGACACCCCCAATCTAGGTCTATGAATCCACAAGGATGGGTCCTAGGCCAACTCTAAAACACACAATAGTTAGATAACAAGATCTCATGATTTTCTAAACCACGCAACAATCCTAGTTTACCACCTCTCTTCCCCTTCAACCAACACAACCCAAAGAAATGAACCCTTTTCTCTACAATGAAGTCCCTCAGGATATTCCACTTCTTTTCCAAGGCTCTAATTTTTTTGGTCAATAAATATTGATGTTCGAAACTCCAAAGATTCTCAACTGTGGACATTTCTTAAACAACTTCCATCATTATCATGCACACAAGAATCCATTCCTTTATAGAATAGTCAATAGTTACTTACATTCAACAAGAAATGGATATTTTCCTCCCCTAATTCCTTTCCCATGCCCATACCAAGACCAAGAATGAGGAATGAGTAACAATGATTGAGGAATCCACAAAAAACAAAAAATGGGGTTTATATAATTACAAGCAATAAAGCACCACTTGGACTTCCCCAAGAAGCTAATGTAATCACGTTTCCCCACTAAAACCAAAATGGGTGAATAAAATAATAAAAATACTTATCCCCCCCTTTCTCATTGAATCATAACCCTCTATCTATTTCCTTGTCTATGTTGCATCCAACGATGCATTTTATTATTAATATTCAAAGTTTTAAAGGAACTCCAACCTTTCAAATTTAGAGGCACTCCGGTTTTTAATGAATAAACAAAATTCATTATTA
>ML795199.1:200076-235272 GCA_009831015.1 Picea engelmannii | reverse complement strand
TTCAAAAATTTGCGGGTATTCTTCTCACATGGCATCCTCATGCTCCCAAGTATCATCTTTAGGACTGTGGCATGTCCACTGAACCTCTACCAATGCTATGGCTCGATTCCAGAGCACTTTGACCTTCCTATCCAATATGCGCACCGATTGGACCTGAAATTCTCCTTTTGGATCCACCTGAATCGAATTCAAATCAATAACATGGTTAGGATCATGCACATACGTTTTTAGCAAATAGAGATGAAATACATTATGCACATTCATGAAAGAAGGAAATGCAAGCATGTATGCAATTGGCCCTATTTTTTCCAATATCTCAAATGGACCACAGAATCTAGCTGCTAGCTTAGTACAACTACCGAACTTCAATAAGCTCTTCTTGGGCTTCAATTTCAAAAGTGCATTTGATATAGAAATATTTACCTTACCCCATGCAACTTGCTCAGAAGACCTTTTTCCATTTCCCTATGCAGACTTGAAGTCCCTTTTTGCAATTCCCATAGCTAAAAATAATAGTTTTCCACATATATGCGTCGTAACAACTATACAACATGCGTATACGTAGTTTGCACCATTACAACCCACGTATATCGGGTTTTGTGCCCAAAATTAAAAATAGTGCTAGGTTTCCATGTCACGTCATGAGATCCATGATCCTTGATCTTCCATATACTGGAAACATTCCGACTCAGCCCTTCAATTCCATTTGAAGGCTATAAATGGGCCATATCCAAGATGTGGAAGGAGGAGAATGATTCAACTTTGAGAGAAAAGTTACTCTGGAGAAATTATTCACTTTATATTGAGTCTATATCCCTTTGTCCTTTTAAGTATGAACACATTGTTCATCCCCCAAGATCTTCCCTATTTGATGGAGAACCTCATTGTCTCTCTTATATGATCTTGAATTTGGTGGAGTATTGAAGTGGTGGAGGCCCAGATGGAAGGGACTTAGTTTCTCAGTTCTGAACATGCTGACACAAAAGTTTATCATTCATACACTTATGTTGATTACATTTTAATAGAAATACTCTTTTCTCGTCCAATTAATGTCTCACAAATATTTGAATTATTATTCCATGGGCATATTTGTTATGAATATTGATGGATTATGCTATTATATATGCTAAATTGATATATTATCACCATATGCTTGCGTATCTTGGTTGTTGAGGACAATTTTCAGGTATATAGCTTTAGGTCAAGTGCTCAACGATGGACTTCATCAAACGTCCAGACTAGGTAGGATTTTTATCTTGTCTTGTTAGCATGTTTGTTTATATATCATACTTAAGATTAGAGTTGATTTCTGCAGCCATTTCCATCTATTGTGGTTTACCCCATTCCATAGAGTGATTTTCCTCGCAACAGAATTGACGACCATACTGGGGATAAAATCTTCTTTTCAAGGTTTAGAATGTTTTCTCCTTTGATTGCTCTCAATTATCTTGAGTTTCTTGTCGTCTGATTGCTTGAAAACCTATTTTCATTTTGAGTCTAAGTTTCTTGGCCTTATCCTTAACCTGGAAGTGTTTCAATACATATACATAGGTTTTCCCTTAACAGACGCGTACATACACAAGATGTATTTTAGTAGGGAGCGTATATACACAGTTTTCTCCTGAACAATCATGTACAACTGTTAGACAATTGGCTTAGGTTGATGGAAAATTGGTATTTATTGTTGGTTGTCATTGATTTCAACCATTGGAGAGTGATATTCTAGATTGCTATCCACCCTTAGTGATTGATGTCAACCCTTGGAGAAAGTCCGGTAGCGAATTCCGATAGCACAAAGATTTGGGTAATAGACCCAAGTTTGTTTGATGTATAGTGGTATGCATTTTAATATATTTTAAGGTAATACTATTATATATGGGTAGTTCATTTCATGCCATTTCCAGTGGTATGTGGAACGTCACATAACTCCTCACGGTTAGAGAGTTATGGCCATGTGAAGTTGGAGAACCCAGGTTTGGGTAATGAACCTAAGTTTGTTTTATGAATAATGGTATGAGTTTTGATATATTTGTAGGTAATACTATTCTATATGGATAGTACATATCATTCCATTTCCAGTGGTATGTGGAACGTCACATAAATCCTCACGGTTAGAGATTTATGGCCATGTGAAGTTGGAGAACCCTCATGAGTCATCTAGAAGCCCCAAAAGGTCAAAGTAGTCAAAGTGGTTTAAGAGATTTTTAGAAGGTAAATAATAAATTAAAGTGATGAATGTACTAAAATTCAAAGTGAATACAAAATAAATTATTTAAATAATAAATTTAATGGAGAAATCACTAAGTTGACAAGTGGTTAGAAGTGGGTTAAGATGGTTAAAAGGTAACCCCTTGAGGAAGCTACATGAAAGTATAAATAAGAGGCAAGGCTCTCTCATTTTAATCACACTTGAGAATATTGAATATCTACAGGTGACTGAGGTAACCAAAGGATATCTAAGCTGAATTTCAGAGGGAAGGTGAAGTAAAGAAGGCCAAAATTCAAGGGAGGATAAATTCTTTTGATGATGCTTTCTAAGGTATGTTATTTACATGTCATTTCACCATTTTCACAATAACATTTTTTATAGAATGATTCAGATCGTGAAATTGGGATGCCATTGAGGAAAGATATCCAACTATCTGTGGTACACATTTCAGCTTGTGGGTCGCTGCATTTTTGGAGTTACACACTGTGGAAAATAAGGTTTGTGGCTAGTCCTAAAACTAGTCTAAAACAAGTGTTTCGGGTAAAAACGTCATAACGTATTCATAACAAATCCAAATTAATTAATAACAAATGTGTTGGTTAGAGTACAGTCTGCAGTATTTTGTGTACAATTTTTAGATCCATAAAAAAAATATTCCATGCGGGGCACGCTCTACAAGTTCGCTCTCTAGAATAAGCCAAAATTCAACAAGGTATGCCATTTTTGCTATAACTCCTTTTCTGAGAGGTTCCAAGTAGTGACACCTGGAGGAATTGCATAAAATACATTGAAAAACATTGTGTACTATTTTTATATATTTATTCATTACAGGTACATAGGTATGATTATTTCAAGTTAGGGTTGTTGACTAATCCAAAACTAGTCATGTGAGACTAAAGTAAAGTTTGATGAAAATGCTAGTCTCTTGCTGTTAAAGTTAAGGAAGGTTTGTAGGTATGTGATCATATACAATAGGTCTATTACATAATTGCAAATTATATTTGGATGATGAAATTGATGAGGGATTTTGGTTGAGGTACATGGTTGAGACAAGTAGTTGATGAGTTGACACATACATGAGGTGTATAGCTGATGATGTTGGTACATCTTGATGAGTCATAGTTGATGAGTAGTTGATACATGATTGGTACATTCTTGGTACATGGTTGGAGTCACTTGTTAGTAGTTTTGTTGACACATGTTTTATGGATGATGTAGCATACTTGTATTGGTATATTACTAGAAACACATATTGATCTTGGTGATGATTATGAGTTGTTGTGTTATGCTTGGTTGATGCACATATTTGAGAGTTGTCTTGGTGAGTAGATATGATTTGGTTGATAATATTGATTAGACAAGTTGTTGTGATAGTTTGTTTGGACAGGTTGTTGTGACAGGTTATTCATACAGGTTTGGTGCATGGTTGATGCACTTGTTCATGGTACAAGTTGAGGTACAGGTTGGTGCATGGTTGATGCACTTGTTTATGGTACAGGTTGATTACAGGTTGAGGTACAAGTTGATGCATGGTTCAGGTTATTGGTACAAGTTTTTTGGTGCAGGTTGATTGGTACATGTTTACAACAATATATCTCACAGTGATAGTGTGATAGTGGTTCCATCATTCTACATATATTTCAGTGCGGTTGGACAGGGAAAGGATTGGTGGTTGTATCCACCTTCTGGTTGTAGCTGGAGAACATAGGGGGTTGTAGCCTCCTTCTGGTTGTAGCCAGAGAATTGGGGGGTTGGAGCTTCCCTTAGGTTGTAGCCTGAGAAACTAGGGGGTTGGAGCCTCCTTCTAGTTGCAGCTGGAAAACAAAGGAAGTTGGTGCTTCCAATGAATGTAATTATTAAAGACATATAAGAAAAATGATTCCGTGGTTTTCTCCCGCTTTGGGTTTCCACGTAAAACACTGGTGTATTGTGTATGTGTGTGATTTCTCATTTGTTCATTGTTTATTTACTCTGCAACTATTGGATGATAATGATCATTGATATAAAACTTGCATTTCATGGTGAAAAAGGATTAAATTTCTTTATTATTGATTCACCCCCCCTATCGGTAATCCAACAATTGGTATCAGAGTTAGTTCCTTCAATAAAAAATTTAACCAATGGAAGGAGATCATGGATTATTCTGAGAATGGAGTACCAATTTTTAATGGTCAAAATGGTTTTAAGTATGAGATGTGGAGAAGAAGGATGAAAGTATTTTTACAGGCACATCAAAATTATATTTGTCTATCAGATGTTACAGGATATGATAGTTCAAAAAGGGAAAAGACTGTAGCCAAGAAGGAATTGAAGAAGAATAACAAAATAGCAATGGATTTCATCTGGGAAGGATTACCTAATTTGGTAAGAGAAAAGGTTGGTAAATGTTCATCAACCAAAGAACTTTGGAACAAGTTACATGACATATATTCTTCACCCATCGCAGATTCAGAAAATGCCAAAGAAGATGCAGATATAGATCAAAAAGAATTATGTTCACCATGTCAAACAAAATTAGAAGATGAAGAGTACATAATCACCAGAGAATTGATTAGTGCTTTAGATGAACTAAGAGAAGAAAACAAATCACTCAAGAAAGAATTGATGAAACAAAAGGAACGTGTTAACATTTTTGAAGAAGCCCAACAATCATTGAGAACTTAAGAACTCATCTAGAAGAATAAAGAAATATCGAAGAAAATTTTGAATATCAAAAGTAGTATTTGGAAGCCAACATAGAAGCACAAAAGGAAGAAGCAAAAATGAGAGAGAATATATTGACAGATCATCTTAAGGAAGGAACTAACGATCTAAACCGGTTTGAGGCAGAGTTTGGTCAAGAAGAGAAAGGACTTGAAGAAGAAATAATCACATTAAAAATTCATCTTGAAGAAGCGAAAAGAATAGAAGAAGTCGAAGTCTCAGAAATGAAGAAATAAGAAGAGGTTGAGAAGCTTGAAGAAGAAGTTGTCACATTGAGAAGTAAAATCGTCAAGCTCAACAAGAACGTTGAAGAGACAAAAACATCCACATCAGTTATAGAGAATGAAGAGAAGCACTCAAGGTTGCTAGAAAAGAAGAATGAAGAAAACATAAAGAGTTATGCAGAAGTACTCAAAGGAAGGAATCATGGTCAACTAGAATCTAAGAAAACTATTGAAGATACATCTTCAAGAAGACCATTCATGTTCAAGGCACAAAGAAGCTTCAATTATGATCATGATAATTCAAGGAAAAAATTCAGAAGGACTACACCACAAAGAAGATCATTCACTCCCAGGTATGAAAATTTCTTTTATGGTCATTGTTTTTATTGTACTAATTTTGGACATAAGGTTGCAGATTGCAGGGATTATACAATAAATGTTCAAGAAAGAAGTGCATATGTGGCTCCACGTACAATTGAATGTTACAAATGTCATAACTATGGACACATAGCTAGTGAATGTAGAAGCATGATTGATACTTCCATGAAAGAGAACACTGATATCAGATATAAGAAAGTATGGATAAGAAAACATGAAGAACATGTGAACAAATACCAAGTCCTAGAGATCACAAGATTGGAAATAAAACGAGACGAAGAAAATTCTACAGAGAAAAAGAAATATGTCAGATACATAAAGGTTTGAAAAATAACTGAAAGAAAAGAAGGACAGGTGAATAAGGAACATGTTCAAGAGATTGTACTTTCAGGCATTGTAGTGAAAGATGAATCCACAGATAGAAAGAAAGAAGTCATATCTCAGGGAGATGATGAATCTACCAATGAAGATGATGATGAATTTACCAATGAAGATGATGATGAATCTACCAATGAAGATGATGATGAAAATTGTTCTGATCCATCCAGCTTAGAGACTCCTAGGTAATATGAATATTAGACAGGAAGACTCTATGCGATAGCTATGACATACCAAAAAACCATCCTTTGAGAATCTTGCAAAGTTTGAGAAGACAAATCCAGAGAAATCATTTATCAAAAGTACAATTTGATGGATTACTCAAAACTTCATGATAGTATAGTGATAAATGTGTCAACATTATGGACAATTGTGCAAGTAGAGTCTTTGACAGTATGGACGAGAGCATGGATTCATAGATTGGTTCAAAGAGTGGTTCAGAGACAAAGGAACATTATCATAATGGATGATAATTACACGGGAAATGGCTCGAACAATGTCAATGGATTCCAAATTGAAAGATATTTTTTGGACACATGCAGTGCATACAAAAGTTCACATTCAAAAAAGAGTAATGCTCAGAAACAACAATGACAAAAGTCCCTACGAACTATGGAAAGGAAGCACAAACATCAACCTCTACATCAAGGTAACTCAAGGTAGTATTTTATTAATTGAAATTTATGTTGATGATATTGTTTTTGGAAGTACTAATTACATGTTAAGCCAGCTATTTCCAAAGGATATGCAGAATGAATTTGAAATGTCATTACATGGAGAATTATCATTCTTCCCGGGTCTTCAGATATGTCAAAAAAACCAAGGAATTTTTATTTCTCAAACTAAGTATATCAGAGAAATGCTAAAGAGGTTTGGAATGAAAGATTGCAAACCAGTTACCACTCCTATGAAAACTAGTTGCAAGTTGAGAAAATATGATGATTCAAAGTCTACAGACCAGAGGAAATACAGGTCAATGATTGGTAGCTTACTATATGTGACAACATCTAGACTAGATGTAATGCAAGAATTTGGACATGTGGCATGATTTCAAGAAACACCAAAGGAATCACATGTCTTAGCAGTAAAGAGGATTTTTAGATATCTCAAAGGAACAAAAGAGTTTGGATTATGGTACCCAAAAGGAAATGATCTATCACTTATTGCCTACATAGATGCAGATTGGGTAGGTTGCATTGATGAACGATGAAGCACTGGTGGAGAAATGTTCTAATTAGATATACATGTTGAGTATGATGAGTCCATTCCAATGTATTTTGATAATACAAGTACCATCAATATCTCAAAGAACCTGGTGATGCACTCCAAGAAGAAGAACATTCCAATAAAGTATCAATTTCTACGGGAACATGTTGCAGAGAAGAACACTAGAGTTGAATATGTGGGCACAAAAGAACAAGTGGTAGACATCTTTACAAAATCCCTTCCAAGGGAAGCCTTTGAGTATTTTTTCCAGAGACTCAGAGTAATTTCTACTCCAAAATGAATTCTTTTGAATGCTTATCTTATATGTCTTATATTTACATGAGGAAGCACCATAAATAGGATAGTTTAGGTTGGGGGATTAGTATCAGGAAGATTTCAATCAGGGGGAGTATCCCCAAGGACAATTCAGTTAGGGGGAGCAGACCTAGATGGAAAGATACATTTTCCATTGATGACAAAGGGGGAGAGATTTATTAGATGCAGGATATAAATGCTTGGAGAGAGAGCACATAGGCATGTAGATAGGGGGATCATCCCCAAAGGGATATACCCTTTTCCATTGATGTCAAAGGGGGAGAGATATAAACATTGATGAGGAGTATAAGCATGAATGTTATCATGACTAAGTGTTGCCATCAATGTTGGTGTTTCCATCAATGCCAAAGGGGGAGATTGTTAAACAATTGGCTTGGGTTGATCGATAGTTGGTATGGATTTTTGGTTTTCATTGATGTCAACCATTGGAGAGTGATATTTTATATTGATTTCAACCCTTAGTGATTGATGTAAACCCTTGGAGAAATTCCGATAGCGAATTCCGGTAGCACAAAGGTTTGGGTAATGGACCCAAGTTTGTTTGATGTATAATGATATGATTTCTAATATATTTGAAGGTAAGACTATTCTAGATGGGTATTACATGTCATTCCATTTCTTGTGGTATGTGGAACATCACATAACTCCTCGGTTAGAGAGTTATGACCATGTGAAGTTGGAGAACCCAGGTTTGGGTAATGGGCCCAAGTTTGTTTGATGGATAATGGTATGAGTTTTGATATATTTGTAGGTAATACTATTCTAGATATATAGTACATGTCATTCCATTTCCAGTGGTATGTGGAACGCCACATAAATTCTCACGGTTAGAGAGTTATGGCCATGTGAAGTTGGAGAACCCTCATGAGTCATCTAGAATCCCCAAAAGGTCAAAGTAGTCAAAGTGGTTTAAGAGATTTTTAGAAGGTAAATAATAAAGTGAAGTGATGAGTGTACTATAAGTCAAAGTGAATACAAAATAAATTATTTAAATAATAAATTTAATGAATAAATCACTAAGTTGACAAGTGGTTAGAAGTGGGTTAACCCTAAAATTAGGAAAGTGGGTTAAGATGGTTAAAAGGTAACCCCTTGAGGAAGCTACATGAAAGTATAAATAAGAGGCAAGGATCTCTCATTTTAATCACACTTGAGAATATTGAATATCTATAGGTGACCGAGGTAACCAAAGGATATCTAAGCTGAATTTCAGAGGGACGGTGAAGTAAAGAAGGCCAAAATTCAAGGGAGGATAAATTCTTTTGATGATGCTTTCTAAGGTATGTTATTTACATGCCATCTCACCATTTTCGCAATAACATTTTTTATAGAATGATTCAGACCATGAAATTGGGAGGCCATTGAGGAAAGATATCCAAGTAGTTGTGGTACACATTTCATCTTGTGGTTTGTTGTATTTTTGGAGTTACACTATGTGGAAAATAGGGTTTGTGGCTAGTCCTGAAACTAGTCTAAAACATGTGTTTTAGGTAAAAAAGTCATAACTCCTTCATAACAAATCCAAATTCAGTAAGACCAAATGTGTTGGTTATAGTACAGTTTGTAGTATTTGGTGTACAATTTCCAGATCCATACAACAAATATTCTGTGCGGGGCACACTCTACAAGTTTGCTCTCTAGAATAAGCCAAAATTCAACAAGGTATGCCATTTTTTCTATAACTCATTTTCTGAGAGGTTCCAAGCAGTGACACTTGGAGGAATTGCATAAAACACATTGAATAAAATTGTGTACTATTTTCATATCTTTATTCATTACTTGTACATAGTTATGAATATTTCAAGTTAGGGTTGTTGACTAATCCAAAACTAGTCATGTGAGACTAAAGTAAAGTTTGATGAAAATCCTAGTCTCTTGTTATTAAATTTAAGGAAGGTTTGTAGGTATGTGATCATATACACTAGGTCTATTACATAATTACAAATTAGACTTGGATTATGAAATTGATGAGGGATTTTGTTTGAGGTACATGTTGGGTACATGGTTGAGACAACTAGTTGATGAGTTGGCACATACATGAGGTGTATAGTTGATGATGTTGGTACATCTTGATGAGTCATAGTTGATGAGTAGTTGATACATGATTGGTAAATACTTGGTACATGGTTGGAGGAACTTGTTAGTAGTATTGTTGACACTTGTTTTATGGATGATGTAGCATACTTGTATTGGTATATTATTAGAAGCACATATTGATCTTGGTGATGATTATGAGTTGTTGTGTTATGCTTGGTTGATGCACATATTTGAGAGTTGTCTTGGTGAGTTTATCTGATTTGGTTGATAATATTGATGAGACATGTTGTTGTGATAGGTTTCTTGGACAGGTTGTTGTGACAGATTATTCATACAGGTTTGGTGCATGGTTGATGCACTTGTTCATGGTACAGGTTGAGGTACAGGTTGGTGCATGGTTGATGCACTTGTTTATGGTACATGTTGATTATAGGTTGTTTGGTATAGGTTAGTGCATGGTTGATGCACTTGTTTATGGTACATGTTGATTACAGGTTGTTGCATGGTTGATGCACTTGTTTATGGTACAAGTTGATTACAGGTTGAGGTATAGGTTGATGCATGGTTTAGGTTATTGGTACAAGTTGCTTGGTGTAGGTTGATTGGTACAATTTTACAGAAATATATATCATAGTGATAGTGTGATAGTGGTTCCATCATTCTACTTACATGTTAGGGCGGTTGGATGGGTCAAGGACAGATGGTTGTAGCCACCTTCTGGTTATAGCAGGAGAACATAGGGGTTGTATCCTCCTTCTGGTTGTAGCCAGAGAATTGGGGAGTTGGAGCTTCCCTCATGTTGTAGCCCGAGAAACTAGGGGGTTGGAGCCTCCTTCCAATTGCAGCTGGAAAATAAAGGAAGTTGGTGCTTCCAATGAATGCAATTCTTAAAGACGTATAAGAAAAAACATGTTGTTGTTTTCTCTTGCTTTGGGTTTCCATGTAAAACACTGGTGTATTGTGTATGTGTGTGATTTCTCATTTGTTCATTGTTTATTTACTCTGCAACTATTGGATGATAATGCTACATTGATATAACACTTTCATTTCATGGTGAAAAAAGATTAAATTTCTCTATTACTATGTTATCGACATGACGATTATGCTTCAAATCCGAGTTTAAATTTAGCAGGTGACTAAATCAGTGTAGAGACATGGCGTCATTTGGAGGCTCAGGTCATATATGGCGGCGATTTGGAAAAATATAGCAGAAGCGTGAAGGAATAAGTCCTACAGACTGTTGATCTTAAAGTAGCCCAGATCAATGGTTAAGGCCCATATCGGGCGATGAACTAGCATGGAAGATAATTATGCGAAGACGGAACAGGGAAAACCATTGTGGTTTTTATAGTGGACGCGTGGCGCCCTTAGAAGTGCATCGGGGTGAAAAGCAGTTTTCCTGAAACCATTTTCCCAACAACCCCGATGTCACATGGTCTAATGTGTTGAATCAACAACTCGTGGGGGGAGGTGATGGCTAGTCAAATCACCTCACATCGCTGGTTCGGGTACCTCTCATACGACATGTTAGGTGAACGTCGTCGTATAACTAACACAAAAGTTCATCATTCGAAGTAGATTGATGAAGCATGGAAAACCAATGTACCCTGTCAGTAATTCATGATTAGGATTCAAGGACTACCGATCTTAAGATATGGGTAGCTTTATCCTACTCTAGAAAATCGTCGTCCCATGCATAACTGAGGTAATCTCAAGCTGGATCGATTTCCTGAGTTCTCTAGAGTTAAGGGAGACCAAAATGGTGGTCTATGTGAATATTGGAAGACATGGACAACATCAATCAAACAATATCCACAACAACATGGTTTTCAACCAATGTGTCAAGCTTATCAATAAGTGAGAAAGAAAGGTGGGTTGCACAGATATTAACAACTAAATTTCATACCGAACCCACAATTGAATCAGATTAGAGGTTCATATTAAACCCTGTTATGAAGGATCTAGTCATCAATGAAAACGTGAACGAAATATACAAGAAGGCATCGGAGAAGAAGTAGAGAAAACGATAGAGAACAAAAATCAGAGCTGAGATGATGGAGAGCGTCGGAGAAAATCAACTCGCTTAGTTGAGCACTTTGAAGGAGGAAATCAACAAGATGAAATGAATTCTCAGGTAGGATTAAGTACATTCCAACAAATTTTGGACAGATGGTGGTCTAAGAAAGGGCCCCCGGATATGACAAACCTATTCCTAACGGTCCCTTTAAAATAGGATAACTATTATTATAAATCACTCCTTTTTTAACTTATCTCTATTTTTAGAATTATGGGGAAGTCTAAAATTTTTGAATTCCACAAGTAATTCCTCTCTCTATATATTATCTCGAGGATATAGGAAGCATGGAGAAAAGAGGAGCCTTCCCTCTATGCAGGAAGACTTTGTAAATTTTGGGGCTAGAATGAATACATAAATGCAAAGGCAGATTTTGGACTGTTTACGAAAATATTCTAACTGGTGGTGATATGAGTCTTGTGTTCTTTCATAATATGTGATTCCTGTTATCTTATATTTAATTTACGCTTTCATATATCTAATTTGGAGAAACAAAAACCCATAATTAATCATTGCGATGCTCTTGGATTAAGCGATTTAGACTATGTGTATTTCTTCTCAACCAATTCATAATTTATTTTGATATTTTCTGATGCAGTTATATGTTTCTTTTCCTTCTGATGCCATGCAAATTTTCAGATATAAACTCAGACTCACTACCTCATTTATCCTTTTCCTCTTAATAGTTCTCATGTTTTGACAATGCATTGTTCATTCCAGACTCCATAGCCCAAATGTCATCTTCATTTTCTCTAGTTATTTTAATAAGAACCCCCCAAAACAAACCAAATCTAGCCACCGATTTACAAAGAAATAACAAGTGACAAGAAAGATCCCTCTTTGAGTTGAGCATGCTAGTGCCTCAACTCTAAGGCTGGTTGAAACAGTGGCCTCTATCGTTTGTTTATCAGTTGGACAAAATTTACAGAGTGCTAACATTCTAGCGCCGTTGTCGGGGACAAAATTGAAAACTTTTCCCTGGGAAGAACGACATGGTTGAGTTCTAAGGTCTGAGAGCAATAGACACTTAGGAACATATTGGATGTATTTCTGCTCTGGCTACTCCATGCATCAAAAAATCATTTTGAAGGTGATTCCACTATTAGAAGAATCCAGAGATTTAAATTTTCATTGGCGACTCCACTCTCAATGAATATTCCATCTTCCAAAACATCAATGGCGACTCCACTCTTAATGAAGAATTCGGATCCCAAGATGTTCTTAGAGACTCCACTCAAATTTTGAATACAGAATGCAGTTCAGAGAATTCACTAAAAGACAATGCCCCTTGGTTGAGGTATGAGGAGGCGTTATGGAAGAAAACAAATGCTCAAAATGGGATTTTTTTTCAGATCATTTTTCTATTTTTTATAATTTGTATCTAGTCCTTTCTTGAAAATGCTAGACAAGTTCTTCTTTACTTACTGCATGAAAATAATGACCATGAAAATCCAGAAATTATATATCTCCCTCTTAGAATTACACGAACGTCCCCTCAGTTTATCACTGATTTTGATAAAAAAAAATCATCTGGGCCACATGATGACCATAACCAAGTTGAGGAGTCTCATGAAACCAGAGTTTATATTTCACCTCCTGCACTTGATCCAACACCCTCCAAAACTCAACATAGATACAGACCATTAAATTCACCCCACATCCTTCATAATTGTCCTCCAAAACGCTATGATTACTTACCTATGTTTGATGGGGAACCTGATACCATCTTAGCTGAAAAACACATCCAAGGGTTTGAGCATTTTATAGATTTGTTTGAGATTGACCATGATGATGTTTGTATGATGGAATTCTATCAATCCTTGAAAGGGGACACCAAATACTGGTTTAAACATTTTCATCCAGAGACAATTAGCTCATGGGAGGAATTGAAAGATGTCTTTTTAAAGTTTTGGGGAAAAAATAAATCTTTGGACCTATAGCTTAGAGAGTTCTATGCTTTAGAAAAGCAGGACAACGAAACTATTTCCATATTCAGTAGAAGGTTTTCCAGTACCTATCACAATTTTCCCAAAGAAATTTGACCCACTGAAGCTGTTGCCATGATCCATTATGCAACTACTCTCCATCCAGATTCGTCTCTCCTTCTTATGGAAAGAAGATCCAAGTCCTTACAAAAAATGTTCTATGATGCTCATGACATTCAAAACAACATCCAAGCATGTAAATAGATTCAAAATGAGAGACTAAATGCTCAAGAATGTGAAAATGAATGTGAAAGGAAAGGGGCTGATTGGGATCATGAACATAGAATCTACAACACCATAGGTCCTCTTGCAATTTCTGATGCCAATGATTCTGAAAAAAATTATATTCCACCTGTTGAAAGAGGGGGTGTTGATCCATATCATGATAAGCAAGAGGATAATTGTTTTTTGTATTCGTTTATAGACAGTCAAGAGAATGAGATTACAAGTTTGTTTGTTGAAGAACAGGTTGATGTTCCCAGTCTGTTCTTGTTAGATGTCATCGCACAAACAGTTGATTTTCTTGTATATGACAAATATGAGGAGGATTGTGATGTTGAAGACTTTATTTTTCAGAAGTATAGTAAGATAAATCAACCAACTTATCACGGTTACAAAGAGAAAAGTGTTGGATCAACTGAAGAAAATTCTCTGCCCTTGTGCTTTGTTGCATTCAAATTATTGAAAGAGAATTCTCAAATCATTGTTGAAGCAAACGAATTTGTGTTGATGCAAAGTCACACCAACCCAACGAAACAGGTTGACAAAATATTTCAGCACTTTAATGACCCTATTACTCGTTTTGAAGAAGATCTTGTCAATTCAAAAGTGTAGTTATTAGTCGAAGACGAAGCTGAAAATGGGTATGTCTAGCAATCCAAAGAAATGCATAAATGTACCTATGACAACACTGGAGAAAGTGAAGAAGGTTTTGAGTCAGGTAATAGAACCTTGCCATTGTCTTTTCCCTCATTCAAGCTGTTGAAACAAAATGTTTGTAGCGTTTCAAATTAGAAAGTATCCATGCATGACGTTGAAAGTGAAGAAAGCAGTACAGATCACCTCACGTCGCTGGTTCGGGTACCTCTTGTCTGACATGTCAGGTGAACCCCGTCGTATAACTAACTCAAAAGTTCATCATTCAAAGTTGATTGATGAAGCATGGAAAACCAACATACTCTGTCAGTAATTCATGATTAGGATTCAAGGACTACCAGTCTTCAGATATGGGTAGCTTTATCCTACTCCGAAAAATCGTCGTCCCATGCATAAGTGAGGTAATCTCAAGCTGGATCGATTTCCTGAGTTCTGTAGAGTTAAGGGAGACCAAAATAGCGGTCTTTGCGAAGATTGGAAGACATGGACAATGTCAATCAAACAATATCCAGTACAACAGGGTTTTCAACCAATGTGTCAAGGTTATCAATAAGTGAGAAAGAAAGGTGGGTTGCGTAGATATTAACAACTAAATTTCATATCGAACCCGCAACTGAATCATATTCGGGGGTCAGATTAAACCCTTTTATGAAGGATCTAGTCATCAATGAACACACAAATGAAATCTACAAGCAGGCAACGAAGAAGAAGCGGAGAAAACGACAGAGAAAAGAAATCAGAGCTGAGATGATGGAGAGCATCAAAGAAAATCAACTCGCTTGGTTGAGCACTCTGAAGGAGGAAATCACCAAACTGAAATGAATTCTCGGGTAGGATTAAGTACGTTCCAGGAAATTTTGGACAGATGGCGGTCAAAGAAAGGGGCTCTAGATATGACAGACTTGTTCCTACAGGTCCCTTTAAAATAGGATAACTTTTATTATAAATCACTCCTTTTTTAACTTATCTCTATTTTTAGAATTATGGGGAAGTCTAAACGTTTTGAATTCCACAATTAATTCCTCTCTATATATATTATCTCGAGGATATATAAAGCATGGAGAAAAGAGGAGTCCACCCTATGTGCAGGAAGACTTTGTAAATTTTGGGGCTAGAATGAATACATAAATGCAAAGACAGATTTTGGACTGTTTACGAAAAGATTCTAACTGGTGGTGATATGAGTCTTGTGTTCTTTCATAGTATGTGATTCCTGTTATCTTATATTTCATTTACGCTTTCATTTGTCTAAGTTGGAGAAACAAAAACCTAGAATTCATCATTGCGATGCTCTTGGCTTAAGCAATTTAGACTATGTGTATTTCTTCTCAACCAATTCAAAATTTATTTTGATATTTTCTGATGCAGTTATATGTTTCTTTTCCTTCTGATGCCATGCAAATTTTCATATATAAACTCAGACTCACTACCTCATTTAGCCTTTTCCTCTTAATAGTTCTCATTTTTTGACAATGCATTGTTCATTACAGACTCTATAGCCCAAATGTAATCTTCATTTTCTCCATTTATTTTAATAAGAACCCCCCAAAACAAACCAAATCTACCCACGGATTTACAAAGAAATAGCAAGTGACAAGAGAGAGCCCTCTCTGAGTTGAGAAAGCTAGTGCCTCAACTCTAAAGCTGGTTGAAACAATTGCCTCTGTCATTTATATATCACCAGACAAAATTTATAGAGTGCTAACATACTGATTCACCCCCCCCTCTCAGTAATCCAATAACAACATCCTTTTTTTCTTGATTGTTGAGTTTGATGTTTGTTGGGTAAGTTTTGATGGTTGTTGAGTTTTCTTGGATCTTTGTTATTATTGTTAAGTGCCTGCAGAGTGATAGCAAACCTTTCTTTGGTTGAATTTTCGGGTGGATTTTCTTTCTCATCATCTTTTTCAATGGTTGTCCTTGCATCTTGGGTTGGGTGTTTGCTTCTTGATATCCTACTTGGTTTGTCTCTTTTGCTTACAATATGGTTTATATATCAAGCTATTGTTCAGTCCTTGCATTTTCATTTCCTTTATATTGAAAATACAAAAATATACATTTTTCATTATGGAATTTGATCTTTTGGGTTCTTATTATTGATCTTGATACATGTATGGAAATATTGCATTTTATTCGAAATCACAGTGTTGAATTGAAAATTGCATTTTGAAAAAACTTATCATTTGTTGAGAATTGAAGTTAGGAATTTGCATTATATTCATATTCATTTATTTTACTTACTAAGTAATAACATCATTAGTTTCATGACCACATATTTTGAGTAAACAAAGCCACTAAAATTAACACTGATAAATTTAAAATTGATTAGAAACGATTTTATTTTTTAGGGTGCACAAACTAGCTTAAGATTTAGAGCCTTGGAATAGGATTGAGTAAAACTCTCCAAGGATATTAAACTCAACATATGTGTCTGACTAAGGGAGTGGTGGAATCCATTGTATAATTGGTGACAATAGGAGGTTCCACTCACACCAGAGTTAAGCACAAGGTCGCACGAAGTTGGTTGAGGAGATATCCCTCCAATACCTTCTTGGTGTCAGAGATATTTCTGGGGATATATTCGTATATGGGGGTCTTGCTAGTACCTTTACCTTTGTGAGAGGTGGTGCTTTCAAGATTTAGGGCTTTGTTACCCTACCCATATGGTGGAACTAACTTACAAATGTTCTCCTGCTTATTGGTTATATCACGGTGGCTTAGTTGCTTGACATAGGTAGCCACATATGTTACTTGCAGGGGTTATTCTGCAGGTACCCTGAGTCAAATAAGGGTCGGACAACAAATAAAATTTATGGAGGATTACCTCTCCAGGGGGATCTGATCGACTACACTGTTAAGCCCACGAGGGCCCTTGTAACTCATTCTTATACCTCCGATCCTTTGAAGGGAGTCTCAAGCCCCTCTTGGGCGAGGCATACCTAATTTAGTGAGGGAGTCCCCTTTTCAACTACTATATCATGTTTGTGTGCATTTGGATTTTTTTCTTTACTTTGGTGTGCTCTCTGATTATTAGTTGGCCTTAGGATTTTGTATTGCGTCATGAGTTCTCATTGCTATCGTTAGCATTACCCATCCCATGGTATTTTCTCATTCCATGGGGACGAATCATTTTGTATTTCTGAGTGGTACGCCAAATCATGATACTCAGCCAATACCTTGGACCTCTAATCTTTTTTCTCATGGTATTCCAGACATGTCTTCACACTTTCCATCCTTTGTCTCATCTTCTTATGTGAATCCTAGTTTTGGGTCTGGGGGCATGATGCCTCCCTATTCTCCATTTTTGTTTGGTGGGAGTCATATCCCTAAACCAAATCTTATGGTAGGAGGTTGGGATCTTCCTTCCAATAGATCCAATCCTAGCTTCACTTTTCCAGGCACAAGTTCTCAAATGGGCAATCATTCTAATTATTACACTCCATCCATCTATCCTTCTTCTGCTATGTCAGTTCCTACGAACACTTTTCCCATGGAAGACCTCCATCTGTCCTTTGGTGTTTCATCCGGGGGGAGTCAATTTTATAGTATGGGAAACCCCCTTTATGAAGTTCCTTCATCCAGGGGCAACATATATCCTCACCTGAGTAACCCTTATCATGTCACTTTATCTTCGCAAGTGGATTCCTCGATGATGATGCCCTTACAACCCTTTATGAGTCAGTTTGGAGGAGGATACTTTCCTGTCGGACAGAGCCATGGTGTATACCATAACCCTTCATGGCATGAAATTTCTCAAAACGAGGCTTTTCTGGAACCTTGGTCTCAAATTCCGCGACCAACCGCCATCAGTCCAATCACTGCAAATCATACTAACATTATATCACCAACCTCTGCTAGTCATGTTCGAGATTGGTCAAAAACCTCTGTAAGTCATGTTGAAGACTAGAAACTAGTTGTTGCATGTCATGTTGGGGGCACAACTCTAGTCACTACTAGTCACAGTCCACATACATCACCAACCTCTTCTAGTCATGTTGGGAATTCATCACCAACCTCTGCAAGTCATGTTGGATATTTTCTACTAGCCACTACAAGTCATGATGGGGGCATTCATATGATTGAGAAGCCTATACATATAAGAATTAAGCCCAATTTCCTTTTTAGAATTTGCAAAGGATACCACCTTGCTCATTTGTTCCTTGCTACTATTGTGGTACAAGAAGCGCGGTCCTTGCCTGGGGGCCCTTTGGGTTCCGAGTCATCTTTGGTTTCTCAACATTCTAATCCTTCTTTGGTTGATACATTGGTTGTGTCGATGCAATCTTCGACCAACACCACTCTTATGTTTGGGGGTGATGCATCTCTTGACCTTGTTATCTCGCATCCTATTCAACCAATGATTGAAGAAGTGGTCATGCCGATGGAATCTTCGGTCAATCCCACTCTTTTCTTGGGTGATGATGCATCTTTCGACCATGTCCTTAGAATTTCTAGTCCTGTACCTTCATAACAAGGGATCATTCCACTCTCTTTGAGTACGCTCCCTCTAAGTCCTAGGGTGGTTTCCTTTGATTGGAATGATATTGTAGAGCCTCAAATTCCTTCCTCTACACCCTTCCAGATAAGGGGAATTCTTCGATATATTGTAGATAAGGTAACCTCGACAAGTATGTTATCCTCCTCGACTTGGAAAGCTTTGGGTTTTCCCAAGCTTGTGTCAGTTATCTGTGAGTTTCTGAATTTCAACATAAGTCCTGCACGAGAGCCCGAGCCTCCCCCATGATATGATGCTTAGAACAACATTCCTGAGTCTTGTTTAATCTCTTTTTCGACTCTCTCAAAAAGTGAAAAGATTGCCGAGTGAAATTGTCTCTTTCACACTCATAAATTGGATTTGAAAGGACTATTTGGTGTAAGTTTAACCCTTTTTCAGACCAAGTAGACTAAATTTATAAAAAAGGACATTATTTGGAGTTAAGTTGTAATTGCATCTCATCCTCTCGCTTGTAGTATTGAGCCTATTTCTGGTTCCCTCTTTTGCATTATAAGCCTATTATCTCATTAGTTTTCATCATCATCCAAGCAAAGCCTTGTTTATATTCTTTGCAGCTTGACACCCTGTACCCTACGAGGAAACATTCCCTCGAGTTTCCATATCCTTCATGCACCTCCTTGCATTGAGCATAGGTATGTTCCACTTCTGTAACTAGTTACTTACTCACGACACTCATTTCTTCCTCTATATCATAACATTCATTTATCTATGAAAAAACAAAAAAAGATGGGCGAAAAAATAGTATTACCTCATGTTGGCAGCAATCATTTCACCTTTGAACAAAGCACAAACTTTTGAGTCCACTTGTCATGCAAAGTTTGGGTTTAGCATGACCTTAGGAAGCTGAGATCGTTACTTAGAGTTTACTCCTCCAACTGAATAATATTCTAGTCTCTATGGAGAGTTTGATTGGTTCCTCCTGCATCACAAAGTTTCATCATTGAGTCTATCTTGTCAGAGTCTTCCATATGTCTCATGCTCTTGTTCAAAGATGTCTATCATCCCGTGTCAGCCATTTCTCATAACTCTTGACTTTGCATGTCAGCCATACCCTCAGTGTGTCTCAGAGTTACATGAATTTGTAGTCCTATCGTGCACCATGGTCCTACTTTCATTATGGGTAGGCAACCTTGAACCCAACAATCAACATCTCCTCATTGGTCGCTGATTGGGTGGTTTCCCTGGTGTTCGATGTCAAGAAATATATTCACACATTGGGATTCGTGTAGTGTCTTGGATTTCATTAGCGTTATTGGTGGTTTCCTTGCCTTTATCAATAGTTTTCTTTATTGGATGTTATTTAGAGGGTCTTTTTCATGCAATTCTTGCATCTGGTGCATGCGAAAGATGCACAGGGTCATTGGTTCGTGAACATGTTCTTCATTTGATTTTTTCCAAATAATCAAGCTACTTATTTGTACCTCATGCTGACTGATGAGAGATGCCTTAATTCTCTCCTTTTAGCGGGTCTCCTTCCATCGCCTTCAACCCATCTATTATGGAAACGAGACCCAGAGTCCTATGAGTACCTAGAGGCTTGCAGCCATCAGTGGCAGGTTCTCTTGCCATCGACAGATGGGAATAAATCAATGTCCCCTGATCGATGGATTATTCAAGTGTTCGACCTCAAATCCTTTATTCACACTTGCAAGAATGTACCCGGTGCCTTGATACCTACTTTCATCATTGGTAGGATGTCTCACGTTTTTTAACCGTATACCTTAATTATCGGTAATCAAATGAGGTCTCATTGTGTTTGAACTCAACTCCTTTATTCACATGAAATAGACTTGCACCTTTTTCAGATCGTGTAGAAGACTTGAAGACATCAATTCATAGTCACAAATTTCCTAAGTTGTTGCTATAATTCATTGGACCAGTACCTATATGAATTCAGTGATCATGGGAGATCAGATTGTACTCCATTGTATACATAGATATTTAGATTGATTTTGAGACTAGTTTTCACCGGGCCTTGTTCATGACTATGACAACCTATGACATGTATCTTCTTTGTATTGCTTATACATGGCAATGAATATCTGTTTGGTATATTTACACATGGATATGCGGTGTAATTCAAATTGGCAACCATGTGTACAAAGTCATTATGGATTGTAATACTCTTATGAGCAACTAGTTCGTCCAACTGGGTCTCCATTACTCCACTTCTGGGAATTATAATGTATTTTGGCCATTGCAGATACTCCTCTAACCTCACACATTAGGGGGAATATGTTATAGCAAGATTTTCCTCACCCCATGCAACTTTCTCAGAAGGCCTTTTTCCATTTCCCTATGCAGACTTGAAGTTCCTTTTTTCAATTCCCAGAGCTAAAAATAATATTTTTCCACAAATACATGCCCTAACAACTATACAACATGTGTATACGCAGGTTGCACCATTACATCCCACGTACATCGGTTTTGTGCAAAAACTTAAAAATGGTTTTAGGTTTCCATGTCATGTCACGAGATCCATGATCTTTGACCTTCTATATATTGAAGAAATTCTGACTGTTCCCTTTAGTTCCATTTGAAGGCTATAAATGGGCCATATCCAAGTTGTGGAAGGAGGAGAAGAATTCAACTTTGAGAGAAAAGTTACTCTGGAGAAATTATTCACTTCATATTGAGTCTGCATCCCTTTGTCCTTTTAAGTCTGAACACATTGTTCAACCCCCAAGCTCTTCCCTATTTGATGGAGAACCTCATTTTCTCTCTTATATGAGCTTGCCTTTGGTTGAGAATTGAAGTGGTGGAGACCCAGCTGGAAGGGACTTAGTTTCTCAGTTCCGAACGTGCCAACACAAAATTTTGTCATTCATACACTTTTGTTGATCACATTTTAATAGAAATACTCTTTTCTCGTCCAATTAATGTCTCACAAATATTTGAATTATTATTCCATGTGCATATTTGTTATGAATATTGATGAATTATGCTATTATATGTGCTAACTATATATATTATCACCACATGCTTGCGTATCTTGGTTGTTGAGGACAAGTTACAGGTATATAGCTTTGGGTCAAGTGCTCAATGGTGGACTTCATCAAACATCCAGACGAGGTAGGATTTTTATCTTGTCTTTTTATCATGTTTATTTATATAACATACTTAAGATTAGAGTTGATTTCTGTAGTCATTTTCGTCTGTTGTGGTTTACCCCATGCCATAGAGTGATTTTCCTCATTAAAAAACACTCTCTGACTTTGCACATATCCTTTGGTGGCTACCCATAGAAGAAGCATCTTCATCAAGCAACCATGTAACCCCCTTCAAGGTACAAGTAAAATTTGATATTCCATTATTTGAAGGACTGATAGATGCAGATGTTGTAGATAAATGGTTGAATCAGCTTGAAGAGTATTTTTCGGTCCATAATTTTTTCGATAGGGAAAATATTCCTTTTGCACTCCTCAAGGATGTCCCCCATGACAAGGACTAGTGGGGTACTCACTCTGAGCAAAGGGCCATAAAGGAATATACAATATTTGCAGTTTCCCCTACATGGGATTCCTTCCAAGATGCCATTAAAGAACAATACTACCCTTTTGGAAGATACGAGGATCAATAAACCAGATGGACCACCCTATGTCAGGAAAGGGACCAGACAGTACCATATTTCACCAATATTTTCCATACCCTACGCACCAAATTGGGTATCAAAGACCTGAGCAACATATGGTTCTCAATTACCGTGACTATTTTCATAGATACATTCAAACAGAAATGGAGTTTCTAGACATCGCCTCATTGGGTATGACTTATATATATGTTGTCAAGATCGAGCATAAATTTAAGTAGAAGAGGCGAGAGTTTGGATCCGCAAATTCCTCAAAGCCGAAGTAGGGAAAAGGCATCCCCAACCCACACACCAAGAGACAGAGAAAATATGGCCACTCTCAGGAAAACCAGTCCAAGCCGCAACACAAGAAGAGAAATGAGAAGACAAAGAAGGACACGGGAAAATGGTGTGAATACATTAAAATCCCTTGGCACAACACCAAAGAGTGCTTCTGCAAGCAGTCACTTGTGCTTGAGATGAAGGATTTTGAGTCAAAGGTCAATTCTGACTCCAAATAAAATCCAGAAGGAGGGAAGTGGGTTATTGATGTTGAACCCAATTCAACGATTGCTACCACCAAAGTCTAGACAAGAGAACTAGAATAACCAGAGGAATGGGAACACCTCTTTCACTCATAGATGTGGGCAAAGGGGGATCTGCTTCATTTCATTGTCGATAGTGGCAATCAGAAGAACTTGATCTCAACAGAGGTCATCAAGCAGCTATACCTGCCAACAACGCCACACCCGCAGCCCTACACCATTGGCTAGATTCACCAAGGAAGAGATCTTCACGTCATCCAACAGTGTCGTCTTCCCTATGGCATCAAGCCTTTCAAAGATGAGGTATTGTATGATATTTCTCCCCTTGAATTTTGTGATATTATTTTAGGACAACCATATTTGTGGAAGTGTCATGCTATGTATGAGTCTAGACCCCGTAGTGTTATTATTAATTTGGGTAGACAATTTTCCAAGATACCAGAGGTAGCGCTGCCTATCACTATTTCTTTAATCTCTGCTAAGAAATGCATTAAGGTCATTTCACAGACCAGGAAGTTCATATTCTTTGTGATCTGTTCTCATAGTAAGCAAAAGGTCACCACCACATCCATGGCCTCTACACATAGCCTCTCTTTGTAGCAGAAGAAAGTGAACGGGATCATGGAAGAGTATAGAGACATCTTCTCCTCACCCACCTGGGTACCGACGCACCACCAATTCAATCATCCAATTGATCTAACCCCTGGTTTAACTCTACCTAATGGACCAGTCTATCAAGCATCATATCCAAGAGCTTCTTCAAAAGGGGCACATCAGACCCAACTCCTCCTGGTGCAGAAGCCCGATTGTACTGGTGTAGAAGAAGGATGGGACCTGGCGACTTTGCATTGATTACAGAGCATTAAATAAAATCATAGTTAGGAACCAATACCCAATTCCTAGAATTGATGACCTTCTTGAACAACTCAAGGGGGGAAATTTCTTTAGCAAGATTGACCTAAAGTCTGGCTACCACTAGGTTCCCATTAAACCAATTGATGTATGGAAGACAAATTTCAAATCTAAAGGTCTCTTTGAATGGATGGTCATGCCCTTTGGATTAAAAAATGCACCAGCTACTTTCATGAGGTTGATGGATGATGTATTGAGACCCTTGAACAAATATTTTGTGGTGGTATATTTGGATGACATCCTCATCTTCAACAGGACTTGGGAGGAGCACATGCGGCATATTCAACAGGTTTTGTGCACTCTGCGACAACACAAGCTATATTCCAACTTGGAAAAATGATCCTTTGGCATGAATATGGTCCAATACTTGGGCTACATTGTTGATGAGAATGGGGTACATGTTGATCCAGCTAATATCCATGTCATTCATGATTGGCCAACCCTGACCACACTAAATGAGCTTTGGAGCTTCTTGGGACTGGCCAAATTCTACTGACGGTTCGTGTTGGGATTCTACCATATTGCATGGACCCTCAACCAAGTGACCAAGGGTGGTGGCAAGGAAAAGTTCACATGGGGGAAGGAACAACAAAGAGCATTTGATGATCTAAAGCATCTCTTGTTCTTAGCTCCAATACTCTCCTTCCTTGATCTGCAACAACCATTTGAGATTGAGGTTGATGCATCTGAATATGTTGTAGGTGTAGTTCTCACTGAGCATGGTCATCTAGTGGCATACCATAGTGAGACACTCTCAGATACTGTCCAGAAATACCCCACCTATTACAAGGAAATGTGTTCCATTGTACAATCATGTCGTCAATGGAAACATTACATTATGGGAAAGGAGATGATCATCCACAATGATCACAAGCCTCTTCAGTTCATACATACACATGGGAAGTTGAAGGATGACCACCATCAGAAGTGGTCCACCTACCTATAGCAGTTCCATCTCAACATCAAATATAACATAGGGAGCACAAATCGTGTCGTTGATTGTCTCAGTCGACCTCCCGTGGCTGCACTCACCAATGTGCTCCATTCCTATGGACAAGAGTCATCTGAGTGGCCCCAACTTTATCAACAAGATCCAAACTTCACCACCACTTATAATCTCTTGCGTACAGGTGCGAATGTCATCGATTTTCACATTCAGGACAGACTGTTATGCCATCTGGGCCATCTCTGTGTTTTGCAAGCGAGCGTGCAAATCTGATTTGGGAAGCCCACTACAGTTAGATGGCTAGACATTTTTGCATGGAGAAAACTATTTCCATTCTACATAAATATTTTTGTTGGCCAAAACTTCGACAGGACATCAACAAGTATACCAGATCTTGCATTTCCTGTGCCATTCTCAAGACAACCATTAAGAATCAAGGCTTATACACCCATCTTCCTACTCTCAAGAAGCCTTGGGAATCCATCTCGATGGATTACATGTCTAGTCTTCTGTCCACCAAGCAAGGCAATGATTATTTATTTGTGGTCGTTGATCAGTTTTCAAAGATGTCCATCCTCACAGCCTACAAGAATAAAATCACAACAACAGATACTGCCAAGCTCTTCTTAGAACGAGTGTGGGTCCATTTTGGGATACCATAGACCATCATCTCCGACTAGGACAATAGGTTCCTCAACACATTTTGGTCAAGTATCTGGTCACTGTTGCACACCAAGATCACAAAATCCACTGCTTTCTATCCCCAAAAAGATGGCCAAAAAGACGTCATAAATTGGATTATTGTGCACATTGTGCGCATGTAAAACTCTAATCATCCACATACATGGGATGAGAGTCTCCCCTATGTTCAAAATAGTTATAGTAAGGTTCTCCATAGCTCCATCGACCATAGCCCATTTCAGGTGGGGTTGAGCTTCCAACCCTTGGGTCCCATTGATGTTGCACTACCTCTTGCAAACACACCAAGAAACTCTTCCCATGTTCAATCTGATACTGAAAAAGGCACCCAATTCATTGAGTGGATTCAAGACATGCACCAGTAGGTCCATGATATTTTGCATAAATCCAATGCTAAGTACAAATAACACCATGATCAACACAGGGTACCGCACCAGTTTCAGGTTGGAGACAAGGTCTGGTTACATTTGTAGAAAGAGAATCTTACAGGGCCCCAATGGAAGCTCCTCCCACTTCACTATGAGTCTTACACTATCACCAAGGCTGTGGGTAGCAATTATTTTGAGATCAACACTCCACCCTTCCTTGGCTTGCACCCATTTCTCAATTTCGACCTCTTTCAGCCATATTTTCCACCATTATTGGACACCTCAGAGATCGCATAACAACTAACACAAACAAATATCAACCCTAACTACATGGAACAATCATTCACTGATTAGATAGTGGACACACAGGTCAAGGGCACTTGCCAACAGAAGATCCAACTTTATCGAGTTGTCAAGGCAGGGCAAATCCTACACCAAGGCAAGTGGCTCACCTGAGGCCAAGTTCAATAGAAGTTTCCTCACCTGATGGGGGAACTCAATGCAATGGAGGCCATTGCTTCCTAAGGGGGGAGGATTGATCCAGGTGGATATCAGTGGCCATCCACCTATTCCAACTGGCTCCTCTTGACAATTTTTAGTTCAACACGTTCTTATATACTTCTTTGTAATTGTGGTTTATACACTTTCGGGGCTGTCTAAATCCCTACACATCTTCCAGGAGGAGACTGATGACCTCTCACCTAATCCAAATGGCTTATTTTGGATGTTTTTATCTCAGCACATCTTTCTGTACTTCCAGGGTCATTTTGGGGCCCTAAACAATTTTTTTTTTCAAGGTATAGACTAAGTTAGAGTTTGCTAGTGTAATGTGTAGTTCTTGAAAATACCTTTCCAACGATATATCACACACCTAAAACAAAGGTCGTATGTAAAAGTTATGACCCCGAGAATTTGAGGTACCAACTTACCCATATGGGCCCACATGACTCTTAGCGTTTCACCTCCTAGGGTTAGGTTTTTGGATGTCTAGGGTTTTAGCATTCATGAATAATTTTAAAAAGGCCTCTGGATCCTCTTTGTAATCATTCCACTCAGAGAAATGCATATAATAGCCACATCTCTTCTCAAAGATAGCTACCACCATTCGAGCAAGTTGTTTCAGTTCTGCGGTTTTACAGTTTCAACCTATCTCGAATAGTGGTTCTGCACTCGACTGCTAAGGGAAATCTAGGGCATCATTGATTTATTGAAAAAGTGTTTTGAGGGTTTTATGATTTGTTTTTTTTAGTACGGTGGTTGGAAACTGGTTTCAAGGTAACAACACAATATGAAAAACAAGCTTAAAACAAAGTATATCCCATTGATTGAATAATAGGTAAACACAAAGATGGATTAAAACAATTAAGAAAAAGGAAGGTAAAGCCTTCAATTTGTCAACTTCACCAGAATTCTTGCCTCAAAATATCATAAAGAAACAAGATGTTCAGCTTGATATCAAACTTGAAAAATAATCTTACAGTAAAATTTTCACTGTATAAATTAACAGTCAAGAATCAAAAGCATTGCAATCTGAATATGAATTCAAGCATGAATAAATAAATAACAGAGTAGAAAAAGAGGGTCTAAACATCCATATGCCTTTGCTATTAAGTGTCAAATTGAACATAAATTCCTTTACAATGTGCTTCACAAAAAGGTCCCTTGGGTCTCCAATTTCTCCCCCATTCTTCCTCTCATTCTACAGAGTTTATATAGAAACAATACATAATAATCAAGATCCAAAAGAAATGGATCTGAAAACCTCCTCATCTATGTTTATTTTCTTGTTTCAAATAATCAAGGAGAAGATCCAATCTGATCTCCAATTCGAATTGATGAGGTGGCTTGTCAACTGTTGTCTATGAGATTTTTCAGGAAAACAAATCTGGTAAATTCCTAAAAAATAGGGTCCAACAATCAATTCAAATCTCTTAAATGGTGATATCTGTGTAAAAAATGAGAGAGGTTTTTGTGAAGGGGCATGTTCCCAACAAAAACCTCTTTTGGTTTCATCAAATTCATTTCCAGAAATTCTTCAACCTTTCTTGAAGAAGAAGACTAAAACAGGAAAAAATAATAGAGTATTTCCTGTAGCTTATCAGAAAATTAGCCCTCAAAGATCAATTCAAGTCTCTTAAATGGAGATAGTTGTGTAAAAAATGAGAGGTTTTTTTGAAGGGGCATGTTTCCAACAAAAACCTCTTTTGGTTTCAACAAATTCATCTCCAGCTGTTCTGCAACCCATCTTGAAGAAAAAGACTAAAACATGTAAAATAACGGAGAATTTCCTGTAGCTTTTCTGGTTCTTCTTTTAATGATTCTTTACATCTAATGGTACTTTTTCCAATTCTGAAATAGTGTTTCCATCATTTCTATGTTTCCCTGTGTAGACACAAGCCTTTGAACCTTCACAAGGCATATCATTGTTGACAAATTTTTCTTCCATGTTTTTATCTGAACCATTAGTTACTTTTGGTTCCATTTCAATCTCTGTTTTCTTGCAATCTTGTGTAGCATCAGACATACTATTATCCTTCCAGTATTTACCACAAGGAAACATACTAGGCACTATTGTAGTCTTCCAGTGTTTATCAACCTGTCTGTGAGATGTAAGCTACTTGCCTTTATCACGAACCTTCCAACTCTTGAGGCCAGGGCGATGTTTCAACTTAGGAAACTCAGCAGACACATCTAGAAACTCTATTGATCCCCCAATGCAAGGTATATCACATAATATGCAATCAAAAAGAAACTCTGTTATATTTTATGCATGGGTGTCTTCATTCATCTCAAGTCTTCCACTACCTTTATCCTCTGTCTCATTTGTTGTTTGTGTCAGCATGCCATTATTTTTGCAATGACAACTTGGAAAGTTTTGTGATTGGTTACCAGCAAGTTAGCACTACACATCCTCTTCATTTGATGAATGAGAAGATTACACCGTTAAACATCAACATCATTTGCTATGACCATTCCCTTTGGTAGAAACACAAGCTTAGCTGGTTTGTGAATCATCTCTAGAATTTGAAATGTTTTTGAACCAGTTGTTGCACATATATCAAGAATATAGTGGTGTGATTGTACATCCAAGAAAAGGGGTGGAACCATGCTCACAACTTCCTGTCGAGTTATGTTCCCAATCTCGTTTTCTTGCTTTAAGAATTCATGAATCCTTTCAAGCATTTGGTTTTTCCTTAGTTGCATGCAAGAGAAATTCAAGTGCCAAGCAAGCTTTATCGGATACCAGGGTAAAGGCCTAATATGTTCAACCGCATTGCCACCTACATCTCATCAGGTATAATGCCTTGTTCCTATGGATAGTGATCAAATCAGTGTTCCATTCGGGTCGAATCCAACTACGAGGTACTCCCCTGTTCCAATTTGGATTTTGCTTATCTGGAAGCAGGAATTGGTTTACAAACTCTGTAACCACATGCTCTTTCTCCCACCATATTTCTCCTCCAACTACCAACCTGCAAGCTTTGCAATGGTTTGCTCTATCACTACCATCAACATCTTACCGATCTCCACCTCGTGACCATCAAAATTCAGAGTGAACTCCATGGATACCTGCTCATCGTAACCTTGACAAGTGGTAAGGAATTGAAACCACCCAGCATCTTTGAACCTTTGAGCCATATGAGGATAGGCTTCAAGAAGTTCAGCACCCTTTGGTTCTATTTTGACAACCTGTCCGCTCCTCTTTGGTGCCATAAAACACAATTCTGCAACTGTCGTCCTCGGGTTCCAAATTTTCCACCTACAGTTGTTAGTGTATACCATTTCTTTGAGTGGATACCTGCATTCCTCACTGCAAGCCTAAATTAAGCCAACTCGAACAGGTAACATATAATGATCATAATGCAACAGGTGATTTGAAATGAGTCCTACACACGTACACAACAATTAGATTATGAAACCGTTGGATTTGGAAATGATTGCCAAGATTTCGTGGACGCATGTGAACTCTCAATCCATGATTCGTGTTATCATAACGAAATCGAGATGGCAGGCGCATATCATGGCATGATTATTTGGCGCTACAGGAATAGGCTTATTCCCGTAGCGCATTTAACAACTTAGAAAAACTTGAAAATTTGAAATTCAAACGGCATATAAGGAGACACCTCAATTTTAAACAATGTTTTTTTCAAAATCAAACTTAAATAAATTATCAAAGACTGAAATGAAAACCATAAGACACTAAAAACAAAGATCGAAATCAACTGGAAACAGAAATTGAAGTGTAGATAAGAAGGGTTTAGAATAAGGTTTTCTCACTAAACCAAGACAAAATTAGAGACTAACATTGGCTCCTTCTGGGGGATGATTCTCTCCCCGTGAGGCATCAAGAACAAGCAGACCACTGTGCGTTTTCCTCTATGCATCCATGCAACACAACCTACAAACTTTGTCTCTGCAAACATTCACATTCTTCTTTGTTGTGCCTAGTCCATTGGGTTATGGAGTCAGTCAACATCATTCAAATCTGACCCAAACTTCTACAACTTTGTTCCTCATTTGAAGCCAAAACTACCCCTGTCAATAGTGCTTTATATGCATTGGGCATGGAGTCTTTATTTCAAAACTGAAACCAAATTTTATACTACAAACCAACAGACTGAAAAGAATCTCATACTTGATGGCGAGCTTATTCTTCTATCTATTCCTACTTCTAACCAATAAAAACTGGCTCATCATGTGACATCCTCATGCACATGAATAAACTCATGAAAATATAGTAGATGCTCAGCTGGAACCTCCCAATATTCGCCTTTAAACGTAGGAAGGATACCATCCCATTCAGCTCTGCTAAGAATTGGGTTTGGAAAACCAATAACATCTGAAAAATCACAAAAAACAAACCTTTGAGCCAAAATGGCTTCCATTCTTGGATCCATTGGAGTCACCTATTAATCTTTAGATAGTAGAGTTGCCATGGTGAAAGATCTGCAGTCATGTATCTATCCCCTTCCTGTTCACCATCAAGAAGCGGATCTGATCTTTGTCATTCTCCCAGGGACAAATACTTCGTGTCTCCGTCCCCGACAACGACTCTAAAAATGTTAGTCCCTAAAGTTGCACTCGACTGCTAAGGGAAAGCTAGGGCATCATTGATTTATTGCAAAAGTGTTTTGAGGGTTTTATGATTTGGTTTTTTGAGTAAGGTGGTTGGAAATTGGTTTCAAGGTAACAACACAATATGAAAAACAAGCTTAAAACAGAGTATATCCCATTGACTGAATAATAGGTAAACACAAAGATGGATTAAAACAATTAAGAAAAAGGAAGGTAAAGCCTTCAATTTGTCAACTTCACCAGAATTCTTGCCTCAAAATATCATAAAGAAACAAGATGTTCATCTTGATATCAAACTTGAAAAATAATCTTACAGTAAAATTTTCACTGTATAAATTAACAGTCAAGAATCAAAAGCATTGCAATCTGAATATGAATTCAAGCATGAATAAAGAAATAACAGAGTAGAAAAAGAGGGTCTAACAATCCATATGCCTTTGCTATTAAGTTTCAAATTGAACATAAATTCCTTTACAATGTGCTTCACAAAAAGGTCCCTTGGGTCTCCAATTTCTCCCCCGTTCTTCCTCTCATTCTACAGAGTTTATATAGAAACAATACATAATAATCAAGATCCAAAAGAAATGGATCTGAAAACCTCCTCATATATGTTTAGTTTCTTGTTTCAAATAATCAAGGAGAAAATCCAATCTGATCTCCAATTCAAATTGATGAGGTGGCTTGTCAACTGCTGTCCATGAGATTTTTCAGGAAAACAAATCTGTTAAATTCCTGAAAAATAGGGTCCGACAATCAATTCGAATCTCTTAAATGGTGATAGATGTGTAAAAAATGAGAGAGTTTTTTGTGAAGGGGCATGTTCCCAACAAAAACCTCTTTTTGGTTCATCAAATTCATCTCCAGCCGTTCTACAACCTTTCTTGAATAAGAAGACTAAAATAGGAAAAAATAACAGAGTATTTCCTGTAGCTTATCAGAAAATTAGCCCTCAAAGATCAATTCAAATCTATTAAATGGTGATAGTTGTGTAAAAACCGAGAGAGGTTTTTGTGAAGGGGCATGTTCCCAACAAAAACCTCTTTTGGTTTCAACAAATTCATCTCAAGCTGTTCTGCAACCCCTCTTGAAGAAAAAGACTAAAACATGTAAAAATAACAGAGAATTTCCTGTAGCTTTTCTGGTTCTTCTTTTAATGATTCTTTACATCTAATAGTACTTCTGCCAATTCTGAAATAGTGTTTCCATCATTTCTATGTTTCCCTATGTAGCCACGAGCCTTTGAACCTTCACAAGGCATATCATTGTTGACAAATTTTTCTTCCATGTTTTTATCTGAACCATTAGTTACTTTTGGTTCCATTTCAATCTCTATTTTCTTGCAATCTTGTGTAGCATCAGACATACTGTTATCCTTCCAGGATTTACCACAAGGAAACATACTAGGCACTATTGTAGTCTTCCGGTGTTTATCAACCTGTTTGTGAGATGTAAGCTACTTGCCTTTATCACGAACCTTCCAACTCTTGAGGCCAGGGCGACGTTTCAACTTAGGAAACTCAACAGACACATCTAGAATCTCTATTGATCCCCCACTACAAGGTATATCACATAATATGCGATCAAAAAGAAACTTGGTTATACTTTCTGCATGGGTGTCTTCATTCATCTCAAGTCTTCCACTACCTTTATCCTCTGTCTCATTTGTTGTTTGTGTCAGCATGCCATTATTTTTGCAATGACAACTTGGAAAGTTTTGTGATTGGTTACCAACAAGTTAGCACTGCACATCCTCTTCATTTGATGAATGAGAAGATTACATCGTTAAACATCAACATCATTTGCTATGACCATTCCCTTTGGTATAAACGCAAGCCTAGCTGATTTGTGAATCATCTCTAGAAGTTGAAATGTTTTTGACCCAGTTGCTGCACATATATCAAGAATATAGTGGTGTGACTGTACATCCAAGAAAAGGGGTGGCACCATGCTCACAGCCTCCTGTCGAGTTATGTTCCCAATCTCATTTTCTTTCTTTAAGAATTCATGAATCCTTTCAATCATTTGGTTTTTCCTTAGTTGCATGTGAGAGAAATTCAAGTGCCAAGCAAGCTTTGTTGGATACCAGGGTAAAGGCCTAATATGTTCAACCGCATTTCCACCTACATCTCATCAGGTATAATTCCTTATTCCTATGGATAATGATCATATCAGTGTTCCATTCGGGTCGAATCCAGCTACGAGGTACTCCCCTATTCCAATTCGGATTTTGCTTATCTGGAAGGAGGAATTGGTTTACAAACTCTGTAACCACATGCTCTTTCTCCCACCATATTTCTCCTCCAACTACCAACCTACAAGCCTTTGCAATGGTCTGCTCTGTCACTAGCATCAACATCTTACCGATCTCCACCTCGTGACCATCAAAATTCAGAGTGAACTCCATGGAGACATGCTCATCGTAACCTTGACAAGTGGTAAGGAATTCAAACCACCTAGCGTCTCTGAACCTTTGAACCATCTGAGGATAGGCTTCAAGAAGTTCAGCACCCTCTGGTTCTATTCTGGCAACCTGTCCACTCCTCTTTGGCACCATCAAACACAATTCTGCAACTTTCGTCCTCGGGTTCCAAATTCACCACCTACAATTGTTAGTGTATACCATTGCTTTGAGTGCATACCTGCATTCCTCACTGCAAGCCTAAATTAAGCCAACTCAAACAGGTAACATATAATGATCATCAAGTAATAGGTGATTTGAAATGAGTCCTGCACGCGTACACAACAATTAGATTCTGAAACCGTTGGATTTGGAAATGATTGCCAAGCTTTTGTGGAAGCATGTGAACTCTCAATCCACGATTTGTGTTATCATAACGAAATTGGGATGGCAGGCGCATATCATGGCATGATTATTTGGCACTACGGGAATAGGCTTATTCCCGTAGCGTGTTTAACAACTTAGCAAAACTTGAAAATTTGAAATTCAAATGGCATATAAGGAGACACGTCAATTTTAAACAATGTTTTTTTCAAAATCAAACTTAAATAAATTATCAAAGACTGAAATGCAAACCATAAGACACTAAAAACAAAGATCGAAATCAACTAGAAACATAAATTGAAGTGTAGATAAGAAGGGTTTAGAATAAGGTTTTCTCACTAAACCAAGAAAAAATTAGAGATTAACACCCCACATGCTTGTCCCACCTATGAAGTGTGCCCCTTCTCTTCTCAACAGTCCTTCGACTGCCCCACTTCCTTTTCGGGCTTCAACAACAGGCCGGACATGAAGTTTCAGAGCATTGTAGCTGCAGTTCAACACCTTCAGGAAATCAATCCCCATCAATTCTGTCTCACAAAGAATTGCTCACGGGCCTGACAACCCGCCTCTTCAATATCCCACGAGCCTAAGAATCTGCTTCTTCAGTCCAAATCCCAAGCTAACCATCTACACAAACATGTATGGCTATGGATACCGATTCTGGTACAGTGACATGAAGGTACGAGTATATCTCAACGGTAAAAATGGTCATGGAATAATGGATGAACGATGGAAAAAATCATGGGAAGAATGATGGAAAAGATGATAGGAAATGAACTAAGTCCCAACAATATGTATGCATGTACCCAACTTGACACTTTTCATGTTGGGAGCTACTTTGGCCCACTTGTCCCCAACTTTAGAACTTAGGATAAAATAATTATCCATACTTTATTTTTAAGAAATATTAATATAATATTCCTTTTTGGCTTAAGCTCCCTAGCTTATCCCCTTTCATTAACTTAGTGTTACACATTATTTTCGTCATCCCTATGATCGTTAATGATGTAAACCTATCTATTTCCTTTAGAGGGGTCACAGTGGCCTGAGTTCCTGAAGAGAGAAGGAAGAAGAACTTTTCTTGAGGAAAAAAGTTACATTTTCCTATGTAAAAAACTTATAAAAATAAATGTCCGCAGGTTGCTATATAGGCAGAGTGCGGGAATGACAAATTCCCGCAGGTTGCTATATAGCCAGGGTGCGGACAGTCCGCAGTTTGCTATATAGCTAGGGTGCGGACATTCCAGCACATGGGAAAAACGTACGGTTTCTCGAATTTTCTAGAAGGAGAAGCTTCTTGGGTGAGGTGGCATCCGAATAGTTTGGATCTTACTCGCTTTCATGATTTAGTGGGATCATCCTAACCTCCTCACCT
>ML795199.1:153565-191166 GCA_009831015.1 Picea engelmannii | reverse complement strand
GAGGAGGTTAGGATGATCCCACTAAATCATGAAAGCGAGTAAGATCCAAACTATTCGGATGCCACCTCACCCAAGAAGCTTCTCCTTCTAGAAAATTCGAGAAACCGTACATTTTTCCCATGTGCTGGAATGTCCGCACCCTAGCTATATAGCAACCTGCGGATTGTCCGCACCCTGGATATATAGCAACCTGTGGGAATTTGTCATTCCCGCACTCTGCCTATATAGCAACCTGTGGACATTTATTTTTATAAGTTTTTTACATAGGAAAATGGAACTTTTTTCCTCAAGAAAAGTTCTTCTTCCTTCTCTCTTCAGGAACTCAGGCCACTGTGACCCCTCTAAAGGAAACAAATAGGTTTACATCATTAACGATCATAGGGATGACGAAAATAATGTGTAACACTTAGCCCCTCCCTTTCCCTAACTAGTGGATTTTAGTCCCCCATATCTTTTATCGTGGTTGGTCTGCGCGCAACAATGTATTTATATTAAGTACGAGACATATACAAAAATAGGCGCACTGGCCTTTAACATCTAGGCTCTCTGGCCTAATCAAAACATAAGAATCCTAGCTTATAATAACTGGCTCACCAGCCTATAAAACATACCATATACACAAAGGCTCGCTAGCCTCACAATTGCCCGCACTGAAGATGTTGCGCGTGGTATCCCAAAATGTGCAAACTTCCTCATTTTATTGTGCAGTACATGTGAGCACTATGCCATGAAATGTGCATACAAAAATTATTTCAAAACAACTCACCAACTTAAGTACACTTGTATTTACATTTACAATTGGGTTCAGCCTTAGGGATATTACAATCCCCTCCTATTATTTATGCACTATCCTCACTGCATCATCTACCCATATACAACAAAATTTCAAAAATTCTCAAAACGATGCGGGTATTCTACCCGCATTACATCCTCATGCTCCCAAGTAGCGTCCTCAGGACCGTACCAGGTCCATTGGACCTTTACAAGCCCTATGGCTCGATTCTAGAGCTGCTTTATTTTTCGGTCCAGAATGTGTACCGAATGCACTTGAAAAGCACCTTCTTGCTCCTCCTGAATCACATTCCAATCAATAACATGGTTAGCATCAGGTATATATTTCTTGAGTAGTGATACATGAAATACATTATGAACATACATAGATGCAGGCAATGCAATCATATAAGCCATTGGACCAATCCTCTCTAGGATTTTAAACGGCCCACAATAGCGATATGCCAACTTTGAACAATTTCCCAATTTCAGGGAACTTCTATTGGCCTTTACTTTCAAAAATACATGGTCTCCCACTTTAAATTCTCTGTGAGTTATGCCCTTATCAACATAGATTTTCTGCCTGTCTTGGGCAACCTTTAAATTTTGTTTTATTTTAATCATTTTCTCCTCCATTTCCCTGAGACAATCTGGCCCAACCACTGCTCTGTCTGTTGGGTTATCCCATCTTACTGGTGTGTTTCACTTTCTGCCATAAAGTGCCTCAAATGGGCTCATTTTAGAGATGCTTGGTACCCATTGTTATAAGCAAATTCTACCAAGTGTAGCTAGTCTTCCTATTTTGATGGTTTATCCATCACATACATCCTCAACATATCTTCAATCACTTGATTCACCCTCTCTGTTTTCCCATCTAATTCTGGATGATAAGATGTACTAAAATTCAATTTTGTTCCAAATCCATTAAATAATCCCTTCTAAAATTTTGAGGTAAATTTTGGATATTTGTCAAACAAAATTGTCTTGGGTATGCCATGTAATATGGAAATTTCCTTCATATAAACATCAACAATGTTCGTTGCCTTGTGAGTGATCTTAACTGGAATAAAATGGGCAACTTTAGTAAGCTTATAAACCACTACCATGATAGAATCATGTTGCTTGTTTGTTCTGGGAAGTTTGGTGATGAAATCCATTGTTACAACTTCCCATTTCCACTCAGGAATGGGTAATGGTTGTAGCAAACCAGCTGGGTGTCTATGCTCAGCCTTTACTTTTTTACATTCCAAACATCTGACAATAAAATCAACAACCTCTTTCTTCATGCCTGGCCAATAATATTGGCTCTTGACAACTGCAATCGTTTTCTGATATCCTGGGTGCCCAACATAAGGCACATTATGAATTTATCTCAATATCAGATTTTTCAACTCCTTGGAATTTGGTACATAAATTATGCCCCTGTACCTGAGAATTTCATCATTATCTAGCTTGTAATCTTCAGTTTTCTGCTGCAAAATACCTTGCTGTAATTTTGCCACTAATTCCTTGTATTGCAAATCTGATTTGACAGCCTCTGTAATTTTGTCTTTCAAATCTGATTGGCACATGCTAATGGCTGTAGCATGCAATTCATGTAATCTTCTGTTGAGTGCATCATCCACTTTGTTCTCTTTTCCCTTGATATGCTTTATATCAAAGTCATATTCACTTAGAAATTCTAACCATCTGGTTTGCCTAGGATTTAGAGTTGGCTGATCAAATAAATATTTCAAACCATTATGGTCTATTCTTAGCTCAAACCTTTTTCCCATGAGGTAGTGTCTCCATTTCCTCAAGGCATGCACTATGGCTGCTAACTCCAAATCATGAGTGACATAGTGTCTTTCATGCTCCTTTAACTTCCTTGACTCATAACATATAATAAACCCATTTTGACTGAGGTCTCCACCAAGTCCCTCCTTACATGCATCTGTGCATACAATGAAGTCTTCATTTGGGTCTGCAATCCTTAGTATTGGAGCATTTGTTAATAATTGTTTCAATTGTTGGAAACTCTTTTCACAATCAATGTCCACTGAAACTTCACACCCTTCTTTTGTAAGGAAGTGATTGGGTGTGAAATATTTGAGAATCTTTCAATAAATCTCCTGTAGTATCCTGCAAGGCCCATGAATGATCTAACCTTTGTCACATTCTTTGGCACTGACCATTCTCTAATGGCTTCTATCTTCTCAGGATCCACTGCTATCCCATCCTTTTAAATGATATGCCCCAAATAATGAATTTTCTTTTGATAAAATGAGCACTTGCTCAACTTGGAATACAACTGATGCTCCCTTAACACTTGCAACACCATCCTCAAATGATGCTCATGCTCTTCTTCTAACTTGGAATATATAAGAATGTCATCCAAAAAGACAATGACAAACTTGTCTAAATATTCTCGAAAAACACCATTCATTAAGCACATGAAAACAACTGGTGCATTTGACAACCCAAATGGCACCACTGTAAACTCATAATGACCATACCTTGTATTGAAGGCGGTCTTGTTGATATCTTCCTCTGTAATCCTTACCTAATGGTATCGTGACCTGAGATCTATCTTTGAAAATATCATTGCATCCTTCAATTGATAAAAGAGATCATCAATCCTTGGCAGAGGATACTTGTTCTTAACAGTCACTTTATTCAACTGTCTGAAATCAATGCACAATCTTAATGTTCCATATTTTTTCTTTACAAACAAGACTGGGGCACCCCAAGGTGACACACTTGGACGTATATACCCCTTCTTTAGAAGTTCTTCAATCTGCATTTGCAACTCCTTCAACTCCGGTGTACTCATTCTGTAAGGAGTCTTTGACACTATAGCTACTCCAGGCATTAGATTTATAGAGAAATCAATATCTCTCTTTGGGGGTAGTCCTGGTACGTCCTTGAACACCTCTTCAAAATATTCCAGGACTACATGATCTTCCAATTTTTTCACCTTATCTTTAGGTGTCTCTTCCATATGAGCTGCAAATATTTGGCATCCTTTCCTGTAACATTTCTTCAGTTGCAATACTAAAATTTCTCGGATGGTTACTGCCCTGGGAATTCCCTACACTTTCCTTAATTTCCCTTTCTCATCCAAACAAGTAAATTCCTTGTTATGACAGTCTAGGATAGCATGATGTTGGTCCAACCAATCCATCCCAATTACACAGTCATACGAACCTAAAGGAAAGATGCTCAAATCTTCCCTGGTGTTTAGTCCATTCATGTCCATAAGACATGACTTAACCATCTCATTAACTTTTCTTTTGGCTCCTGTAGCCAGCTGTACCAACCAAGATTTTCCATGCTTGCTTCTTGGAAATTGCAAACTTTCCACCATCTTGGGATCTATATAACTATGACTAGATCCAGAATCAATTAAAATAGAAATGGTTTGGTTGTTGATCATACCTTCCACTTCAATCATATGTGACCGATACTCTTCTTGCTTGTTGTCCAGGGCTGTATAGATCCTTGGCACATTTCTGCCCATGTCCTCCACTGTTTCAGCTTACTGTACATTGTGAACAGTCCTCCCTTTTTCACCTCTGTGAGGACAATCTCTGAACATGTGATCTCCTTTACAACCCCAACATTGAATAGGTGGTTGCCTTGGCCTTTGACCCCCTGTTTCAATCATTCTGGGCTCTCTAGGAGTTGGGTGACCCTGTGGATTATTTCTGAAGAATGGTGGCTTAGATCCCTTCTTCCTCTGATCCATCTTGAATTTCATTTTGTCTTCCCAAGATTTTTGGAAAGTTGGCCTTGATTTTTGTTGATCATATAGGCATTTAGCTCTCCTTATAGTCTCCTCCAATGTCTTGGGATCATCATATTGTATTTTTTCACTGATGAATGATGGCAATCCACTCAAATACCTTTGAATCTTAACTGTCTCATCCTTAATGAAAGAGACATACTTCAACAGTTCTAAAAACCTTCTCTCATATTCATCTATGGTCATACTCCCAAGCTTGAGTTCAAATAACTCTTTCATTTTCTTGTCATAGTATCTCTTAGTCAAGTATTTCTTCTCAAAATACTTCTTGAATTCTCTCCAAGTAACACTTTACTCTTTAATGTGTTGCACCTGGACAAGATGATCCCACCACATGGATGCCTTTCCCTTGAGTTGATAGATAGAAATTCTACCTTCTTAATGAGAAGAACAATTATGCAATTGGAAATACTTTCTCATGCCCAACAACCATGTCTCTGTGTCTTCATACTTGTGCTCACCATCAAATGTAGGATGTTTGATTTTGTTCATTTCTCCTCGTAGCTCATCCACCCCAGACCTCTTATGATTTCTGACAAGGGATGGACTTGAGCTGATGTCTTCTCTCTTATTGGAATTCCTTGGGGAGTGATGGTGATGTCTACTAACACTTTTTGCTTTTCTTTTCTCATCAGAAGGCCCGTGACTTCCTGATTTGCTTGAGCAACTCTCCTTATCAAACTTCTTTTCTATTATGTTCAAGCTCTGCAATAAATTCATGTTGAAGTCATCTTGCTGCTCCTTATCTCTCATAATCATTTCATTATCATATTTATGGCTTTGGATATCCTTCTGCAAATTTTTAATGGTCTCTGCCATATTCATGTTTTCATTCCTTTCATCTCCATGTCCATTGGAGTTTGTTCCTTCAATGCCCAAATGGACATCCATCCCTCTAATATCATCCTCCTGACTGTAAGTCCCCTGTGCCTCTTCCATTACTCTAGACTCTACACTGATCTTGATCTGATATATTTTTTTTAAACTCTACAAAATGTGCAACCAACAAAACTTTGTCAGGCTAACTGTTTCAACAATTTCATGAAAATATGAACCATTCTGGTTCAATAATATATATCAAAGTTCTTTCTTATGATTTCCTAGAAATTTGAATGCCCATATAAATTTTATAGATGGATATTTAGATTCCATTATTTGAGACCTTTCCAATGCCTTCTCCCATGCTCAATTCTGAGTCTTGAGCAAAAAGTTATGGTTATTTCAAAATTGCCCATTAACTTTTCTGTTCATTTTTTTTTTAAATTGGCACAACTCTTCATTGTAATTATGCATTTTTGCACCTACTCCTTTGGATTTTTCATAGGATATCAATTGGGTTTCATTATATACATCTTATGGACACTATATCTAAGTTTCACCTCATTTTGGGTCCTGGGATGCTAGTTACAACCTGCTGAAATTCTAGGCCAATTTGTGTTTTTGGTCTGGAATGTTGTAGGTGCCTTCTTTGCCATATTAGACATATTTATCATGCCCATAAATTTACTTCAGCTCTGGGAATGTCTTCTATGGTTCAATAGATTTCCATTGACTTCTCCTGTGCCTCAAATCGATTTCGGAGTAGAAATTTATGGCCCTTTGAAGTTAGTTGGGTCATAAAATTTACCCTTCAATGTTTGTGCTGTAACTTTCTCATAAAAGCTCCGTTTGATGAAAAATTTACACCATTAGAAAGATCTCTCCGAGCTCTTTTATTTGAGCTGCAGAGACTAGGCATACCATTGGTACACATCTGTCTTTTGGTTTTTGAGTTGCTAAAAATTCTCTTAGGGCCCTCAAAAACGCACTGCAAAAAGATGACGTTCAAGTGATATAAAACGTCGTGAAAATCCATTGATTTTCCACTATTGTTCACCCTCCAAACAACTTCGCGTGCACAAATTTTAGCCTGTATGCCCATATTCACCATGTGCAACCAAAACACAAGGTAAATCATGCTTTGTGCACTTTAAAACCACTGTGTATCACTTCTCTGTCGTGACAATAACTTGCACGCACTACCTTTGTGTCACACGCCAATATCCACTGCGCGCAGTTTCGGTTCATGCACTATTACCTGTTGCACGTAGTTTTTGTATCACGCACTGATATTCTGCGCACATTTCACTAAACTGTACCATGCAAAAGTTTAGTACGCCCTCATCGCACACCAATACTCTGCACGTACCATTAACTAAACTATCGCGCGACAACATTTACCCACACTGCGCGCGCACCAACAAAACTCCTCTGTGCTCTGCCAACACTGCGCACACCACACACGTCATTATTATGTGTGTGCACACTGTGCAATGCTAAATTTATCATGCAGTCCTGTACACCAACATTTTTCTGCGCAATGCCAAAATTTAGCGCGCACACCCGCACACTATCATTTTTCTGCACGACGCCGAAATTTAGTGCGCACACCTGCACACTAACATTTTTCCGTGCGGAACCAAAATTTAGCACGCACACCAGCACACCAATATCTTGTTGTGCAGTGCCTAATTTTACTTATCACCAACTTTTACTGCGCATCATGCATTTTTAGTGCACCCATCTGTGCACATTCATTTTTATGCGCACCAATTCCTTGTGAATTCCGCTGTCGAAATTGGGGCTTTTGCTTAACATTTTTTTTTCCCAATTTACCATAGAAATTTTGCAACTATGAAATTTGTTCAATTTCACTCCGATAACACCAATTCAACCTCTACAACAACAAATCATTGTGGGTTGACATTTTTGGAACGAATTTACCCAAAATCAATTCACAAATTGAGAATTTTAATTACTAAATTCGCTCCATCTGTCATGGCTTCACTGTAACTTCAAATTCGACAAATTCTAGATCCAAATTTGCTAGAATAGATATTTAAAACAATAACATCTCATCACTTGGCCGAATTTATCCATTTTCTCATGAATTTAACAACAGAAATTGGGGCTTTTCCCCAATTCCACCAAGTTGTTGTTACTTTTTACCATGGACGCTCTACAAACTGAAATTTGGCCACTTCTAAATAAATCCTCTGTGGAATTTCACTTCAACTCAACTTGTTTGTCTCATCCAAGCTTAGCGTTGAAAACTAAAGCTCTGATACCAATTTGTAACATCCCCGATCATCTCTTTGTCGGGCCATGCTATGCCAGAGAACTCTTACTGTTCTCTCTGGGAAACATATTGTAACATACCTAGCATCCAACTGAGCTATGCCACATAAATTTTTCCAACTACATGCAATTAAATTATATACACAAAGAACTCTTGTGGAAGCATTATATATAAAACGTAATCATACAAATACATCTGTAAATACATGGATTCACATGGAAATAACAGTAAACATATACATGCAGCATATACAGGAAATACCCATAAATATACAGACAGTCATCACCACACATAAGATAAACCCATGAAAATACACATGTAAATAACAATGCAACATCTAATTTATCACACAATTGGCACTTATCTTGGTAAGAATGTCACCAACTGCGTGCAGACCTTCCACGAACCTCCCAGCCTTAGACCACATTGTTCATCACTCTCAATAGTGAGTCACCCCCGAGCTAGGACTAAACTCCACCCAGGTAAAGGGATTCCTAACCAGGCTAAAGGCTCATGGACAATAGGAAAGACTCTGTCATAGGTGCCAACTCAAACTAACAACCTACAGTCCCTCATTCCCCATATGCCTGTCCCACCCAGGAAGTGTGCCCCTTCTCTGCTCAACAGTCCTTCGGCTGCCCCACTTCCTTTTCGGGCTTTAGCAACATGCCGGACAGGAAGTCTCAGAGCACTGTAGTTGCAGTTCAACACCTTCAGAAAATCAATCCCCATCAATTCTCTCTCACAGAGAATTGCTCACGGGCCTGACAACCCACCTCTTCAATATCCCACGGGACTAACAACCCGCTTCTTCAGTCCAACTCCCAAGCTAACTAGCTACACAAACATGTATGGCTATGGATACCAGTTCTGGTATAGTGACATGAAGGTACAAGTATATCTCAATGGTAAAAATGGTCATGGAATAATGGTTGAAAAATGGAAAGAATCATGGGAAGAATGATAGAAAAGATTATAGGAAATGAACTAAGTCCCAACAATATGTGTGCATGTCCCCAATTTGACACTTGTCATGTTGGGAGCTACTTTGGCCCACTTGTCCCCAACTTTAGAACTTAGGATAAAATAATTATCCATACTTTATTTTTAAGAAATATTAATATAATATTCCTTTTTGGCTTAAGCTCCCTAGCTTAGCCCCTTTAATTAACTTATCCCCTCCCTTTCCCTAACTAGTAGAGTCTAGTCCCCCATCTATTTTATCGTGGTTGGTCTACGTGCAACGATGTATTTATATTAAGTATGAGACATATACAAAAATAGGTGCACTGGCCTTTAACATCTAGGCTCTCCGGCCTAATCAAAACATAAGCATCCTAGCTTATAATAACTGGCTCACTAGCCTATAAAACATACAATACACAAAGGCTCATTGGCGTCACAATCTCGCACACTTAAGATGTTGTGCACGATATCCTAGAATGTGAAAACTTCCTCATTTTACTGTGCAGTACATGCGTGCACTATGCCATGAAATGTGCATACAAAAATGATATCAAAAGAACTCACCAGCTTAAGTACATTTGTATTTACATTTACAATTGGGTTCGGCCTTAGGGATATTACACCAACGCCCTACTAGGAAATGCCACATAAATTTCCTACCTCTGATACCAATAATTAATTACTTTGTAAAGTCCCCATTAGAAACAACTCAACAAAATTTCTCTGATACCATTTAGTTAAATAGAAATTCTCTGCATATGAATAGAGTCACGCAAGCTAACACCAATAATTCATAAATATGATTGATAACAAAGATTCCATAACATACATCATAATTCATAGCACAACATGTATATAAACACATAGAGATACTTATCATTTGTAAATTAAACACGAACTACGTGCAGACCTTCCACATTCCTCCTAGCCATAGACCACACTGATCATAACTCTTAGTAGTGGATCACCCCCAAGCTGGGACTAAATATCCACCAGAGCCAAGGGAATCCTATGCTAGGATAAGGTCTAATAATAAGTAAAATTGCTCAGTCTAAGGTGCCCAACTATTGCAACTAGACTACAATCTCTCATTCTCCACATGTCTGTCCCACCCTAGGAAGTATGCCCCTTCTCTACTCAACAGTCCTTCGAATGCACCACTTCCCTTCCAGAGTTTCAACAACAAGTCGGATAAGAAGTATTAGAACCCTATATCTCTTTCCCAACACACTAGGGTACAATTCCCAGTAGTTTCTCACCCAGAGAAAAATACTGATGGGCCTAACAACCTACCTCTTCTACAACACACAAGCCTAACAACCCGCCTCTTTAGCATCAACACGGGCCTGAAAACTAGCCTATTCTACAACACACAGGCCTAACAACCCACCTCTTCACCAGTAACACGGGCCTGAAAACCCACCCCTTCAGCTCTCAAGCTTCCCCAAGTACAGGATATGGTGACCAGGTACGTATGGTAGAATGATGGAATAACGATTGTTGGAGAAGGACACTTTTGGTAAGTTTCGGGAGTCAGACAGGAGTGAACCTCGTGACAAGTCAACAAAGGAGCAATGCACGTGGAATAAATTTAACGCATTTTCAGGAGCTAGCGTGCGAACGACAAAAGTTAATTAGGAGTTTTGGGACATTTTTTCCACATTGTAATGGGCTAAGCCCCAATGCATATGTATAAATATGTATGGGTTTTGGGTAGAAAAGAGTTAGTTAGTTGATCAATGAGAGCTTTGGGAGGAAAATTATGAGTGAGTTGAGTTGGTTTTTGGTAGTGAATAATGCTTTGCTAGTTGATGCATATGAGTTGAGTTGAATATCAATCGAGAGGTATGCGTGCACTGCAACATAGAACGACTTGGGAAGGTTTGGGCTTTTAGCTAAAGATTATTGTATGAGCATAGTGTGCACATGTTGTAAGAAATAAAGATGAATGAATAATATAAGAAACCAATCATTATGGACGTAGCCCAGTTTGAGGTGAAACACGTTAAAAATATGTGTCCTGATGTGTTGGTTTATTCTATTTATTGTGCATGTGTAATATATTCTTAATGGTTAATATGGATATATGGGTTTCACACACTTCTTGAATGGTTAAGTAGGAATAATTTATCATATGATATTATGTTGTTATGATTTCGTGCACAAAGTATATGAATGAATGTTAAGTAAATAGTAAGGATGAATGCCTCATATTCACCCATGAATACAGAAACCTGGTTCCTTTAGCCCCATAGGTACCTCAGGTCATACTTCTCTTGTTTGTGAGTGATTCTAAAAGGGTTGATATCTTGGAATTTATTGGTTAATTAATGTTGAACGCCAAGTCTGCCCACTGCATGCCAACAAATGGTTTCGTTGACGGGACTGAGATTTGTGATTGAGGGGGATGTGGAAGCATACTAAGAAGAATATTAGACAATGGTTGGATGTGAAGGAGATCAAGTTTGCGGTAGATCAGAATAAGAATCCACGGATCAACATAGAGAAATGGCTACAAAGGTATGTGTTTATAGATTTGCATGAAATTTTCTTTGTTGAATTTTTGAATATTTTAGCAAAGTGGATCCAGAGATTAATTGAACAGATCGAAAGATATCGTATTGTTTTTTCGAGAAATTGGAATCCTAAGTTAATTAGTCAAGTCAATACTATAAGAAATAGGGTGTCACGCGCAATAGATTATTGGTTGGAAAGCGTGTTGGGAGGTTACATTACTGAATTTTCCATAGATTGTACTCAGTCATACAACACTGCTGAAATTGAATTATTTAAGGGATCGCATGGAAGATACCTAAATTCACTACCTACTTGGATTAAGATGTTATTGTGCAACACGGGAGTCATGACAATGGAATCTGATTGTTAAGCACCTTTGTGCACATAGGGGAACTAGGGGATGACCAGGGAATGGTTTGAGCATAGAAAGGGATAAAGAGAAGGAACGAGGAACGGATGGGATAAGGATGTTGAGAGAATAAGAGTGTGCAACAAATGAATATATTGGAGTATTGCGTGGTGGTAAGAAATTTAGACCGAATAAGAAGATGAATGTGGCTGAGAGAGAGGGGAAACACAATGAGAACGAGGAAAGAGACACTTGTGTGATACTCCATATCGAAGGAAGTATGCAGAAAAAATAAAATCTTTGTCAACTCAATCCAACAGAAGAAGATCCTGCTCTGATCGTACTCTGCATTGAACCCACAACCCCATGTGCATCACCAAGAAATTAGGTAAGATTAGAAGCTTTTTCAATTGTAGTTAGTAAATGAAGTAAATATAACAGTAGAAGTAATCAAAGTAGCAGAAGTAGTACATCAAGTCAAAATCAGTTAGTGTTATCAGGAAATAGTACCACATAGAGCACGATGGTGGGGGTGTTGGATAGTTGGTTTTCATTTATGTCAACCCTTGGAGTGTTCAATATATCCCAAAGTTGTGATTGATATTTATGGTGAGTTAGTTTTGATTGATGTCATCAAGAATGGTTGATGTCAACATATGTGTTGGGTGAATTTGATGAAGTCTGCATGAAGCCCCAGAGGTGTGGTTATGGGACCTCATTTTGGTTGATGAATATTTACATGAAGGATTGTGTAAATGCAGGTAACTCATTGATGGATGGATATTCATTTTCGTGTCATTTTCGGTGATATGTGGTACGCCATGTGATTCCTCACGGTTGAGGAGTTATGAGGTCATGAAGTTGGAATCCCCAAAGATGGGTTAAGAATCCCCTAGTTGGTTACAATATGGGTTAAGAAGCCCCTAATTGGTTGCAAGTCATTAATGAAATGGTAAAGTGGTTGTAACAAAAAATTTCAAAAATCCCTAAAGTTAAGGAAAGAGGTTACTTAGAAAAAGTATATATACAGCTCAAGAAGTCACTCATAAGAATATTCACACACACATTCTATTGAATATAACTGAACTACCCACAGTCACAGCGAGGGCTTTAGCTGCAGGTATCTTCCTGATTTCTCTGGGTACCGTTTGACCAGAGAATTATAAGTCTGGCCAGAGAACCAGGGGTGACGTCAGGTTGTGGTACCATGAGCTAAGGAGAAGAGAAAGGATCTTCGATACATCTAACTAGGATTTGGAACTGTTAGTTGGTTGGCTATTGGTTAGTCTCCATTTATAGAACTATGAGAGTAAGTGATTCTTATCTAAGGTAACCAAGGAAATCTGAGCTTAATTTCAGAGGGAAGATGAAGTAAAGAAGGGTGAAATTCCAAGGGAGGATGAAGTCTTGTGATGACGTGTTCTAAGGTATGTTATTTAAAGGTCATCTTACCATTTTAGCTATAAATTTGTTTCTAGAATGATTCAGATAGAAAATTGGAGGAGGTTGAGAAGACATGTCAAGGTACCCGTGGTAAAATTTCAGCATCTGGGTCATTGTATTTTATGAGATACACTCTATGGAAAATAGGGTTTTTGGCTAGTCCTGGAACTAGTCTCAAACAAGTGTTCCGGGTAAAAAAGTCATAACCTCTTCAATGAGGATCCAAATTCAGTGAGACAAAATGAATTGGATATAGTATGGTCCTTAGTATTTTGTGTATGATTTTTATATCTAGATATCGAATATTCCACGCGTGGCATGCTCTACAAGTTTGATCTCTAGAATAAGCCAGAATTCAGCAAGGTCTGCCATTTTTTCCATAACTCCTTTTACAAGATGTTCTAAGAAGTGAAACTTGGATTAATTGTAGAGAATATATTGAATAATATTGGGTACAATTTTTATACCTTTATTCATTACAGGTACAAAGTTATTCTTGTTGAAAGTTAGGGGTTGTGACTAATCCAAAAACTAGTTCTGTCAGACTAAGGTAAAGTTTGATGAAGATGATATTCTCTTGTTGTTGAAGTTGAGGAAGGTTTGCAGGTCCGTTATCACATACACCAGGTCTGTTACATAGTTATAGGCATGTTTATATGCATGTTTTGAGGGTTACATGATGATGATGTTATGGTGCATGCTTAAGGAAAGTCTTTGGTATATTGTTGAGGAATTGACACATGCTTGAGGCACATATTAGGTGCATGGTTGCGGCATATACTTGGTATATGATCTTGGCTATTTGGAACTTTGTTGAGGGAATTCATTGATGACATATTATGGTACATGGTGTATGGCATGATTGAGACATATCATGAATGATTAGGTATATGGTTGAGGGACATGGTTTGAGGAGCATCTTGGATATTGGGCACATTGTTTGAGATACAGTTTTGGTATATGTATGAGGCATTCCTTGGTGAAATTGATGCATGGTGAGATACATGGTTGATGTACATGGTATGGTATAGGTTGATGTGCATGATTGATGCACAATTTGGTACATGGTACTGGTATTGATGTACATGGTTGATACATGGTATGGTATAGGTTTGGCACATTGTATGGTGTGGGTTTGGTACATATCTTGTGATGGTGTGATGGTGATATTGGTACATGCTTGGTAGAGACATGTGTTGGTGATGTTGTACATCTAGTTGAGAGGTATCCTTGGTATATGATCCATGTGAGAGGATCTGGTTGAGTATCAGTGATGGTGACATGTTAGATACAATGACACGTTGATAGTGATAGGTTGGTGATAGTGACAGGTTGGATACAATGAAAGGTTGAAATGTTACAGGTTGGATACAATGAAAGGTTGAAATGTTACAGGTTGATGTGACAGTACCTATGACAGTGACAGTGACAATGATAGTAGCAGTGATTAGGGTAGTGATATTTTTGTATACACTTATATTTCAGAGCGAGAGGACGAGGAAAGGAAAGGGATTTGTAGCCTCCTTCTGGTTTGGTGCTGGAGAAATCAGGGAGTTGGGGCTTCCTTCAAGTTGGAGCTTGAAAATTAGGGGGTTGAATCCTCCTTTTGGTTGGAGCTGGCGAATCAGGGAGTTGGAGCTTCCTTTAGGTTGGAGCCTGATAATAAGGGGGTTGTAGCCTCCTTCTAGTTGGAGCTATATAATTTAGGGAGTTGTAGCTTCCTTAAGGTTGGAGCTTGTAAATAGGGGGTCGTATCCTCCTTTCAATTACAACCGGAGAATTTGGAAGTTGGTGCTTCCAATGAATGTATTCTTTGATATATAAGAAAACATTTTGTAGTTTTCTCCCATTTGGATTTCCATGTAAATTCTGGTGTATTGTGTATTTGATGTGATTCTCTTATGTTTATATGCTCATGATATATTGAATGCAATCATATATTATAAATTGATGATATACTATTGATTAAGTTGAAGTTTATACATTGTGGTTAAAAGTGGTAAAAGTGCTCATACTAATTCATCCCCCCTCTCAGTATTCCAACAATTGGTATCAATGCAGGTTCCTTTAGGAAACAATTTAACCACTAGAAGATAGATCATGGAGAGCAAAAATATGTATACAAATGGGATACCACTGTTTGATGGATAGAACTATGCATTTTGGAGTAGAAGGATGAAAACATATGTACAACCACATGGATTTGATGTTTGGAAATCAATAGTAGATAGATACAAAGAGCCTCCCACTCCTCTAATAGATAACAATGGAAATAAACTCAGTCAAAACAATTCGAGGGATAAAAATGTTATCTTGAATGGTATGGTTGATTCATTATATGTCAAGGTTATGCATTGTGATTCTACAAAGGAAATTTGGGAAAAACTTCAGAATGTTTATGAAGGAGATGCAAAAGTCAAGGAAGTAAAGATTTAGACTTACAAAGGTCAATTTGAACAATTGAAAATGAAGGAAGATGAAGACATTACAACTTAGTTATTACGATTTGATGAAACAATGAACGTGATTAAAGGATTGGGAGAAGAAGTTGATGAATCTATAATTGTTCAAAAGGTATTGAAATCTCTTCCAATGAGGTTTGATCCTTACATTTTAGCACTAGAAGAAAGAGAATATTTGAGTATGATAAGCATGGATGAGCTACATGGAATATTTACATCTTATGAAATGAGAAAAAATTAGGAAAATCCATCCAAGACAAAAGTAACCTTCAAAGCATCCAAGAAGAAAAAGAAGAAGAAAAATCCCAAGTCAAAGCCAAATTGCAGCTATAGCGATGATTCAAACGAGGATGAAGAAATAGTCAACTTCGTAAGGAATTTAAAGAAAGTAACTAGCAAGTAAAAATGTATGTTTCCCTTAAAATGTTTTAATTGTGGTAAAATTGCTCATTTTTCAAATAGGTATCCTTATTCTAAGAAGTCAGATAGTGATGAAGAAGATGATCCCAAAAAATAAAAGAAATACCAAAAGGGAAACAGAAGGAATGTCTTCAAGAAAAATCTCTACTCAAGAGAAGACAATTCTTCATCTAATGAAGATTATGTAAGTGATAGTGACTCAGAGAGAGTACTCTTTATGGATATGAAAAATAAGAAAAGAACTCATGAAAGCGAAGAAGAAGGTGAAGTGGATCTTGAGGCGGACTTAATCAATGCTTTAACTGAGCTAAAGAAAGAAAGGAAGAAAAACAAATCATTCAAAGAAGAACACACCTTCTTGAAAAACTCAACTTGAAGAAGGTAAGAGAAAGGAAGAAGTTATGCAAACCCAGATGATAAAGAAAACAAAAGAGTGTGAGAATATTGAAAATGAAATCGTGACATTGAGATTTGAAGTCAACAAGCTCAGAAAGAACTTGAAAATTTCTGAAGTGTTAGAAAACATTCTCGACAGTCAAACACCATACAGTGACAAATCTAGACTAGGATACAAGAATGTTCATTTTGAGGGAGGTTCAAGCTCCATGACAAAAGCAACATAACAAAAGAGTTATGAAAAAGTTCTCAAAGAAAGGAATCATGGTCAACAAGAATCATAAAGGAATGAATATAAAAGACCTTCTACATTCAGACAACAAAGAAACTTCAATCATGATCAACCAAGATAGGAATCCAGAAGGACTACACCACAAACAAGATCATTCACTCCTAGGTATGTAAATTTATTTTATTGTCATTGTTTTAATTGTACTAACTTCCGACATAAATTTGTAGATTGCAGGGCTTATGAAATAAATGTTCAAGCAAGAAATGCTCATGTGGATCCACATAATATTGACTATTACAAATGACACAACTATGGACACATAACTCAAAATTGTAGAATCGTGATAGAGCCTCCCATGAAGGAAAACATTGATGTCAGATACATGAAAGTTTAGAGAAGAAATGAAAAACAATAAGAACATGTGAATGAATACCAGGTCCCAGAGATCATACTCACAATATTTACAGCAACGCAATATCATAATGAATTTGCAAGCCAAGAGGAAGATGACAGAATACAGGAAGAGGATGAAGTCATAATTCAAGAATAAAATGAAAAGAATGTCAAAATTTAGGAAGTGGATGAAAAGGAAGATGATGAATCCACAGACGAAGAGGAAGATTACTCCACATTAGAGCGGACATTTTTCTGACCCATCTGGCTTGGAGACTCCCAATAAATATGAATATTGAACAGGGGGAGTCGGTGCAGTGGCTACTACAAATCAAAGAACCATCCTTTGAGCAGTTTGAAGTGTTTGCAGAGACAGATTCAGAGCAGGGAGATAACATAAGTACATAATGGCATATGGATCAACATTGTGGAAAATTGATTACCAGAGTTATAGACAACGTATGACATATGGACATAGATGGATTTATGAGATCATTGGTAGGTCTATATACATATATGGCATAACATATCTACAATTGGAATCAATTGGTCATGAGCAGCGAAAGGCATAGAATAAAAGGGAAAGAGAAATCTTCAAAAAAAGTTACATCATCAGAGGAAAATTGTGAAAAGTATGGTCATTGATGTCTAAACAATGAAAATAACAGGCCATGAATATTTGAAGTCAAGAAATTTTGAATTTTTTTATATATTTCAAAGAGTTACAAGAGGAAGCACCAATGGACAATAAGCAACACTGGAAGAGAGGAAATGAAAAATATATGGGAATCCCTATATTGATCAACATGACATCTTGAAGAGAAGAGAAATCATTAGAGAAAGAAAGGAAGATCTGTAGCATGCAGACGGGGGGAGACATATCGATAGGGGGAGAAACCCCAAGGAGACATACCCTTTTCCATTGATGTCAAAAGGGGAGAGAGAGAAACATTGATGAGGATCAATGGTCATAGAGGGAGCATGAGTATTGTAGTATGAGTGTTGTCATCAATGTTGGTGTTTCCATCAATGCCAAAGGGGGATATTTTTGGATAGTTGGTTGTCATTTATGTCAACCCTTAAAGTGTTAGAGATACCCCAAAATTGTGATCGATATTGATCGTGATTTAGTTGTGATTTATTTCAACAACAGTGGTTGATGTCGGCAGATGTGTTGGGTGCATTTGATGAAGTCTACATGAAGCCTTGGAGGTGTGATTATGGGACCCAATGTTGGTTGAGGAATATGGACATGAAGGACGATGTAAATGCAGGCAACTCACTCATGTATGGATAGTCATTGTATTTTTGTTTCTGGTGATAGGTGGTACACCACATGATTCCTCACAATTGAGGAGTTATGAGCTCATGAAGTTGGAAGCCCCAAAGATGGGTTAAGAATCCCCTAGTTGGTTACAATATGGGTTAAGAATCCCCTAATTTGTTGCAAGTCATTAATTAAATGGTAAGGTGGTTGTGACAATAAATTTCAAGAAGCCCTAAAGTTAAGGAAAGGGGTTACTTAGAAAAAGGATATACACACCTCAAGAAGTCACTCATAAGCATATAAACACACATTCTATTGAATATCTTCTATGTGAGTAAGTTATTCATATCTGAGGTAACAAAGGAGATCTGAGCTTAATTTCAGAGGGAAGATGAAGTAAAGAAAGGCGAAATTCCAAGGGAGGATGAAGGCTTGTGATGATGTGTTCTAAGGTATGTTATTTAAAGGTCATCTTACCATTTTTTCTATAACTTTGTTTCTAGAATGATTCAGATAGAAAAAATTGGAGGTGGTTGAGAAGACATGTCAAGGTACCTTTGGTAAAACTTTTAACATCTGGGTCATTGTATTTTCAGAGATACACTCTGTGGAAAATATGGTTTTTGGCTAGTCCTGAAACTAGTCTCAAACAAGTGTTCCAGATAAAACAGTCATGAATTCTTCATAGAGGATCCAAATTCAGTGAGACAAAATTTATTTGATACAATATGGTCTATAGTATGTTTTGTGTGATTTTCATATCTAGATATAAAATATTCCACACATGGAATTCTATACAAGTTCACACTCTAGAATAATCCATAATTCAACAAGGTCTACCATTTTTTCTATAACGCCTTTTCTAGGATGTTCCATGAAGTAAAACTTGGAGGAATTGTAGAGAATATATTGAATAATATTGGGTATAATTTGCATACCTTTATTCATTACATGTACAGAGTTATGCTTGTTGAAATTTAGGGTTTGTGACTAATCCAAAAATCAGTTCTATGAGACTAAGGTAAATTTTGATGAAGATGTTATTCTCTTGTTGTTGAAGTTCAAGAAGGTTTGCAGTTATGTGATCACATACACCAGGTCTCTTACAGAGTTACATGTATGTTTATATGCATGTTTCAAGGGTTACATGTTTATGATGTTATGGTGCATGCTTAAGGCAAGTCTTTAGTAAATTGTTGAGGCATTGGCACATGCTTGAGGCACATATTAGGTGCATGGTTGAGACATATACTTGGTATATGATCTTGGTCGTTTGGTACTTTGTTGAGGAACTTCATTGATGATATCTTATGATACATGGTGTATGGCATGATTGAGACATATCATGAGTGATATGGTATATGGTTGAGGCACATGGTTTGAGTAGCATCTTGGATATTGGGCACATTGTTTGAGATACATTTTTGGTATATGTATGATTCATTACTTGTTGACATTGATGCATGGTGAGATACATCGTTGATGCATGATATGGTGTTGGAACATTGTATAGTACATGTCTGGTACATATATTGTGATGGTATGTTGTTGATCTTGGTACATGCTTGGTAGAGACATGTGTTGGTGATGTTGGACATCTATTTAAGAGGTGTCCTTGGTATATGATTCATGTTAGAGGATCTAGTTGAGTATCGGTGATAGTGACAGGTTAGATACAGTGACATGTTGACAGTGTCAGGTTGGTTACAGTGACAGGTTAGTGACAATGATAGGTTGTTGACAATGATAGGTTGGATATGATGATAGTTTGATAGGTTACAAGTTGATGTGAAAGTGCTAGTGCCAGTGACAATGGCTATGATTGTGGTAGTGACAGTTTGGTCTACACTTATATTTCAGGGAGGCATGACGGGGTAAGGAAAGGGGGTTGTAGCCTCGTTTTGGTTGGTTCTGGAGAACTTAGGGAGTGTGAGCTTCCTTCAGGTTGGAGATTTAAAATTAGGGGGTTGTAGCCTTCTTTTGTTTGGAGCTGGAGAATCAAGGAGTTGGAACTTCCTTCAGGTTGGAGTCTCTAGAATCAGGGGCTTGTAGCCTCCTTCTAGTTGGAGCTAGAGAATTCAGGGAGTTGAAGCTTCCTTAAGGTTGGAGTCTGTAAATAGGGGGTCATATCCTCCTTCCAGTTGCAGCTGGAGAATTAGGAAGTTGGTGCTTCCAATGAATGTATTCTTTTATATATAAGAAATAATTATGTGGTTTTCTCCCATTTGGGTTTCCACGTAAATTTTGGTGTATTGTGTAATTGATGTGATGTTGTTGTTGTAATGCTCTTATGTTTATATTCTCATGATATATCAAATGAAATCATATATGATACATTGATGATATACTACTGATTAAGTTGAAGTTTATACATTGTGGTTAAAAGTGGAAAAAGTGCTCATATTGATTCACCCCCCCTGTCAGTATTCCAACAGGGGGTAGATCCCACCTTAAGGATGCCTCTCTTTCAAGGGGCCGATTCAGAAGATACAGAACAACATTTTTTCATTTGTGACACAATATGGACTATGAAGAACGTCCAGGACGATGATGTGAAAATTGCATAGATGTCAATGAATTTTAGATATCACGCACTATTATGGTACATGAAATATCATAATACTACACCCGCGAGTTAGAAGAGAACATTGGAAGAGGTAAGACAATCCTTGCCAAAAGAATTACAGAAGTATAAGTCTTAGTCACATTACATTACAGAGCTGAAGGAGATCAAGTAGATAATAAATGAATCAATGTGGGACTATTATCAAAGATTCAAGATACAGAAGGATCGAGTGACATTATAGATTCCATATGAACAACACAAAGAGTGGTTTATTGCAATATTATTTCCACATATACACTTCCCTTTGATGCAACAAAAGATCGTGTCGCAGTCAGAAGCCTTAGAAATTTTAATGATTTAGAAGCGTCCTTGGTAGGAGAAAATGGTGCAAGGATGGCTCAAGTGCATTCACAGCTAGCAACACTGACTATTCCACTATAGGATCTTGCGAAAGGAAATGAAAAGCGTGAGGAGGTCTGGTGCACCACATGTAGAATAAAAGGTCACCATAAGAATGAATGTCCAACTTTTCAGTAGTATTTGGATACATGAGCTAAAAAACCATTGGGGTTATTGTGTGAGATTTTTAAAATGATGGGTCACCACCCTCATAATTTCCCATTAATGAAGAATTACCAGAGTACTACGATAAATCTATTTTGTAACTTTTACAAGTTTTTCAGACATGAAGAGAAGGATATTTGTGCATTTGATTTGTTAAGAGAGCGCATTGCAAATGCATATAGAGTCCAGGGAGAAGAATCTGAAGGAGGAGCGTCAAAGTATAATACTCCAAGAGGTTATAATCAAGTAGGATGAGGAGGGTTTAAAGGCCACAAAAGAGGAGGATTAGGTAGAGGTAGAGGTAGAGGTAGAGGTAGAGGTAGAGGACATATTATATGTTATAACTGTAATAATACAGGACATTTAGTGCTAGACTTCTTGAATCCCTACACGACATGTACATATTGCAGAGAACTAGACCATGCGATGGAGGATTGTCCACAGTTGATCATAAAATCGAAATAAAAGAGGAACACAAATTTGCATATGATAGAAACAAAGGAGAACTAATTACAAACTAAGATATTAGTAGCTACACGCAGAGGAACAAGAACCGGAGCGGATGTGACGTATCAAGGAAATAGAATCCACCAGTGGGTAAGGAAAGTAGCAGAGCCACTACCATTGTTCTATCCAGTAAAAGAGAAAGAGACCTATCAGCAAGAAATAAAAGAATCAATTGGAGCAGATTTCAGAACATCGAATTCGACTGCGCCACCTTTGTATGAAATACCACCGGTATATGATATTCCACAAGTCCATGACCATTCAGAAAGGAAAATTGATAAGGTAAGCACTTTGAATAGTTTTCTGAAAAGTTGATTAGAATTAATGAAAGATGAGTCTGCTTTGAGTATGTTGTGTGGAATTATTGACCATTGTTCCCAAGATAAATAGATACATGTCACACAAAAAATATCTAACCAGGTGCATCGTAAGAAGAGAAAGAATAGGTAGTTTTGAATCTATGTGCATATCAGAAACTATGACATGGAAAATATTATTATGGATCTAGGATCTGATGTAAATGTCATCCCGAGGCAGACTTGGTAGATGATGGGCCATCCAAATTTGATTTGGTCACCCATTCAATTAAGGTTAATGAACCAACATAAGATCGTCCCAATTGGAATCTTGACAGGGGTAAGTGTTAGCATTGGAGTGCCTAGCGTGGTCAATTTCGAAGTGATTGAGATAGTAGATGGAAGCACCCCTTAAACAACACTCCTTGGACTTGATTGGGCCTTTGAAAACCATACTATCATTGAACTAAATAAGAGACAAATGATATTTTAAGTAGAAAACTTGAAGGTTAATGCGTCGTTGGATCCTATTGAAGAAAGAAGATATGTAGAACTAGTGAAAGGAAAATAGCTCAACAACCTGTATAACATGACCGAACGAATGGATGATTGTGTGATCCCTACAACCGATGTTGTAATTATATGGAGAAGTATTAGTTCATGTGTGTCATATTTATAAGAATATTTGGAGAATTGGAAACAAATATTGCACAAACTGTCCTGAAGGAAATGTGCTCGAATTACCTGTGCGTTGCGATGGATTGGAACTGAGGTATTTGATCCTCCAAGGTATGATGGGCTAACTGATGTAGCTTCTTTTATAAGAGAATTTGAATTGAAAATATCATATCAGGAAATATTATTAGTGTTATATTTCGCGCTTAAAGCGACCTTAGCAAGATGGTGGTCCATGCATAAGGATGGAATAAGAGATTGGCAACAGTGTAAAAACTATTAAAAGTCTGGTTCAGGACAGAGAATGAAGATACTATGGAGAAGTATACATGGTTACGTTGTACGATGGAGCATGTTACATAGTGTATTGTGACATGGAATAAAGTACCTAGGAGAGAATGAACACATTTGTTTGTACACACCTTGGACACAATCCCGAAGAATTGGTATTTGGAATTGGAAGTGCACAGAGAAAATGAAAATTGGGAAGAATTAACACAGAATTTCAAGGTAAATTTTAGCTTTGAAAACAATTCTCTTTTAATTGACTCAGCTTTGCAGGTCATCAAGAACAAGATTTTTTTAGCAGAAGACTCTGTAGAACTAATACATGTATGTAGCATGCATAAATCTACTGTGACAGTTGGAGAAGTTTTTCACTATTATAATGTTGTTGAAGAATACCAAGAGGAGGGTGAAGACCCAAGAAATGTGAAAATAATAGAAAGTAAAGCAGAGAGCACAGTAGAAGGACAAAAGCTCGAAGAGAAGCCCAAATTTGTGAACATAGGAGACGATTGAAATGATGAGACTGTGGAGAAGATAGTGGACTTACTGCATGAGTATCGAGATCTATTTTTGATTAATTTTTCATAGATGAAAGGGATAACGGGGGAGTTAGGAGAGTTGAAGATTCCCTTGAATCCATATGTGAAGGCAGTTAAGCAGATGCCATACAAACTGAATTTGGTATACACGCAGAAGGTCAAAGCAAAGATATATAACATGTTAGAAGTTGGAATTATAGAACCTATTGAAGAATCAAAATGGATTATTCCAATGGTAGTTCAGGATAAGAAGATAGGATAAATCATAATATGTGTAGATCTAACAAAGTTGAATGATTTTTGTTTACACGACCCTTTTCCTACCCCATTTACAGATGAAGTGTTGGAGAATGTAGTAGGGTAGGAAGCGTATTCATTCACGGATGGATTTTCGGGTTATCATCATATCAAGATTGTGCAAGAAGATAGATATAAGACTACATTTGTGATAGGATGGGGGTGTTACTAGTACACATTAATGCCCTTTAGATTGAAGAATGCACTAGCCGTATTATTTAGAGTGGTTGTAGCAACATTTAAAGAGTTCATCCATAAGTTCTTAGAATTATACTCTGATGACTAAACAATATTTAGCTTGTTAAAATATCATATTGAGATATTACGCTTGATGTTGGATAGGTGTAGGCATTATAATATATATTTGAATTTAAGGAAATGCATTTTATGTGCGTCAATTGGTATCTTACTAGGCCATGTAGTATGTAAGAAATTATTGTTGGTGGATCTCGTGAAGATTTTTTTGATTGTTGACTTACCACCGCCAACTTCAGTGTGACAGTTACGAACAATGTTGGGACATACAAGATACTACAGGAAGCTAATTAAAGGATATGCACAAATTACAACTCTGGTGGAAATATTTCTAAAGAAGGAGAATAAGTTTCAATGGAGTGAATAATTCCAGGAAGGATTAGATACTTTGAAGAAGAAATTGGTTATCGCGTCGATTTTGATATTTCTAGATTGGAAGAACGAGTTTCATGTTCATGTGGATGAGTCATCTATAGCTTTAGGTGAAGTCTTATCTAAACTTGGAGAAGGAGATATGATCACCCCATAGCCTTTGCAAGCAAGAAGTTGTCAATTACAGAACATAACTATACTACTACATGACGTGAAGGATTAGCAATGGTGTACGCATTGCAGAAGTTCAAACATTACTTTCTAGGTTCACACTTTAAGATGTACACAAACCATTTTGTGCTAAGATATTTGGTCAACAAGCCAATGTTGGGGGGATAATATGCAAATGGATATTATTGTTTCAAGAATATGAATTTGAGTTAATTGTGAAACCAGGGAAATTTAATTCAGGACTAGATCACTTATCACACATACTATCAGGAGAAGATACAGGAAACTTGGATGACAGCTTACCAAATGTGCAATTATTTTCAGTACAAATGTTTGATGACTATTTTGCAAACATAGTTCAACTCTTGAGTATAGGAGTAACCCCACCCGAGTTTACAGTTGCGTAGAAGAAGCAATAAGTAGTGAAGGAAAAAAGCTATCAACTTATAGCAGGAAATATATACAAGTTAAGAACAAATGGAATTATGTGATGATGTGTATTAGAACATGAAATACATGTGATATTGTCGGAGGTGCATGAAGGGGTTGTAGGAGGTCACTACGCAGGAAAAACAATAACTCAGAAGAGTTTGCGCACATGATTATGGTGTCCTACCCTTCATAAGGATGGAAAGGAATTTTGTAATACTTGTCATGTTTTCCAAAGAATTGGGAAGCCTTTCGGGAGAGGTGATATGCCCTTAGTACCACAAGTGACATTACAAGATTTGGATAAATGGGTAGTGGACTTTGTTGGGTCGATCAATCCACAAGAAAAGAGATTAAGAGTCAGATACATCATTACTGCGACAAATTATTTGACCAGATGGGATGAAGCAGAGTTAACCAGAGAATGTTATGCAGAGACAACTTCATGATTTTTGTTTGAAAATGTCATGACAAGGTTTAGATGCCCCCGAATATTTATGAGAAATCAAGGAAATGCTTTTATGAATAAGAAGATTGCATCATTTATAGAGGAGTTTCAGATTCATCATTGGAAGAGCACATTGTATCACCCTTAGTAAAATGGCACAGTGGAAGAATTCAACAATATACTAGAACATGCACTAATGAAGTTGTGTAATATAAGTTGATACGATTGGGACTTGAAGATTCCAACAGTGTTATGGGCATATAGGACTACAAACAAGAAGTTGACTCGCCAGACTCCATTTATATTGACGTATGGTCAAGAGGTTATGATTCCTATGGAGTTTATTGTACCGAGTCTATGCATTACTATGTCGACAGAGCTTACAGATTCTATCACAATGGAGAAGAGACTGTCAGAACTAGTAGAAATCGAAGAAGACCGATTTGTTGTAGGTTTACATCAACAAGTGCAAGAATCATGTGAGAAATCATGGAATGACAAACACATTAAAGAGAAGAAGTTTTAGGCAGATGACTTAGTTTTACTTTATGAAAACAAGTTATTGCAGCACTCGGGAAAGTTCCAAATGCATTGGATGGGTCCATCTATGATCAGGTTTGTGACAGAGGCAGGTTTTGTTCAGTTAGCAAAATTGAATGGAGAAGTTGTAGAAGGACTGGTTAACGATAGTTGGTTGAAACTATATAGGGACAACTAGGATTCCATGCACTAGACTCAACGCGTAGTATGTGTACCATAGTACTTGTATTATAGTGTATAATAAAATAAAAAGAAGAAGAAATGAAGAAAATAAATAAAGGAATTTGAAGCTTGGAGGTCTCAGGTATGCATAAAGAGATAAACCAAAAAAGGACACAGTCAAGAAAGAGGAAGGTGAATTGCGCATAAAGTTGAAAGAGAGTATGAAGAAAGAAGGCAAGGTTGGAGATCCATGCAGAAGATGGTTGAAGGCATTAATTATAAAACATGGTGGGAAAATCATTAAAGAATGATCATAATGGCGAAGTAGTGGAGATGCGTAGTTATAAATGGAAAGCGAAAATGAGACTATGACAGACTGGAAAGATCTCGACCATGATCCACATAATCAACTCAATTAATTGCAGAGTATGGAAAGAATTGAATGTGAAGCACAAGTTGGATTAGACTATAGGTTTGGGCGTGAAGAGCATAAGAAGTTGGAGACAGGTGATAAAAGTAGTTGAAGGGTCGACGACCAAAATTTATTGTTATTTGGAGTTTTCATAGAGAGCAGCAATAATAGAGAGTCGATTAAGAAAAGTTACAAAGAGTAGTTGTAGAGATACATGGAACCACCCAAAGAAGCAACAACATCAACATCAGAGACCAAGAAACAACGCTTTAATCCACCAGTAACACCAATATAGGAAGGGACCCCAAGAGCATCTATGTCAAAGCTGAGTCAGGTCAATTTTCCAAAGGATTACATACCACCAAGAAATTCATGAGTGAAGACAATCAAGTTATAGAAGGAAGCGAAGTATGAGATCATGGAGCAATACCAAGCTTGAAGTTTGCAGATAATGATCTGTCATATGAAAATAAGTTCACTGATTAAGCACTGAGAAAATACCTGAAGACATTCATCTGTTCAGAACATCATTTATCAAGGTTGAGCCACAACCTTGGGCAATAGGATTGGAAAAAGTAGGGATTCTAAACTTACTATATATCTTGCACTTTCGTAGGAGTGTCGATATCAATGCATGCGTTAAGATGTTGTTAAGCTACATTCATGGAGGATACCTATGGCTGGATAGAGATGTGTCCATTGACACATAATTAAATGCACTCACCAAGAAATATGAAACTATACTTACACATGATCCAAGTAAGAGAAAACATCAGACTCGTGCGTAGAAGGTAGATATGTTGCAAGAGGAATTGTTCTGAGTACCAGGGGAACTGGTCATTGTGCAAGGAGTCTCAAGGAAGGTAGCAAAAGATAGTGAAGAGAAGTTGAAGACTCATATTACAATAGAGATAGTAGAATAAATCTTGCAGCATGAAGCACAAGTCAAAGAAAAGGTCACAACCACATGAGAAACATTTCATAAGTTCATGACGACATGGAAGTAGGCCTGAAATGGCTCGAGACAAGACACAGGTGAGTGTTGGGGGCCTATTGGAGTAGGACATTTTGGGTAAGTTTTGGGAGTCACACAAGAGTAGACAACACGACAAGTCAGCAAAGGAGCAACGCAGGTGGAAGATAGTTAGTGCATTTTCAAGATCCAACGTGTGAAAGGCGGAAGTTAGTTAGGATTTTTGGGACATTTTGTCCACATTATAATGGGATAAGCCCTAATTTATATGTATAAATATGTATGGGTTTTGGGTAGAAAAGAGTTAGGTAGTTAATCAACGAGAGATTTGGGAGGAGAATTCTAAGTGAGTTGAGTTGGTTTTTGGGCAATGAGTATCACTTTTCTAGTTTATGAGAATGAGTTGAGTTGAATATCATTCGAGAGGTATGTGTGCACTGCAACATAGAATGACTTGGGAAGGTTTGGGTTTTTAACTGAAGATTATTGTATGAATTGAATATGAATGAATAATATAAGAAGTTAGTCATTGTGGACAGAGCTCAGTTTGGGGTGAACCACATTAAATCTTTTTGTCCAGATGTGTTTGCTATCATTATGTCTTAGTTTATTATGTTTATTGCGCACATGCAGTAGATTCTTAATGGTTAATATGAATATAAGGGTTTTGTACACTTGTTGAATGGTTAAGTAAGATGAATTTATCAAATGTTATTATGGTGTTATGAGTTTGCGCACATAGTATATGAATGAATATTAAGTAAACAATAAGGATGAATGCTTCATATTCTCCCATGACTACAGAAACCTGGTTCCTACAGTCCCCATAGGTACCTTGGGTGAGACTTCACCTGCTTGTGTGTGATGCTGAAAGGGTTGATATATTGGGATTTGTTGGTGAATTAATGTTTAACTTATGGGTCTACCCACTGCATGCCAAAAATGATGAAGGAATGATAATTGAATAATGGGGAAATGTACTAAATCCCCCAAATATATTTTCATGTGCCCTTTATGACACAAGGCACTCAAGGAACTCCCCTTGTCCCCACTTTAGAAACTTTGGATATATTGATATCCATACTTTGGATTTAAGGAATATTAATATAATATTCCATTGGGATTAATCCCCCTTAGCTTAGCCCCTTAACCTTAGACTATTTTCCACCCCTTCCCTTTCTAGTGGAGTTTACCCCCCCATACTCTTTTGTTTGGTCGGTATGTAGCAGTGATGTATTTTTATTAATAATATGAGTGTTTACATGTTACAAAAATAGGCCCATTGTCCTTTTAGAATCTAGGCTCTCTGGACAAATAATGACATAAGCACTATGGACTATAGTATCCTGGCTCACCAACCCATAAACATATGTACATTTACAATTAGGGTTCAACCTTGGGGTATTACAGAGAGTGTTTCAGTAGCATACTCCTTCCCATATGAGAATGTATTTTATATATCTAACAAAACTTCATGGGTTGTTGATATAGATAATTATTTAGCTATAAGGAAGTTACCATCCCATCTCTCACCGAAAGAGAAAAACAAAATAATAAAATCGTGTGCTAAATATTCGTGGATCAAAGGAGATATTTACTACACATGACCAGATTTGATAATCTGTAGGTGTGTTAGGGAAGATGAATTCTTTGATATTTTTAAAGAATGTCATGATGAAGCCTATGGTGGGAATTTTGAATATAAACAAATTTCTTATAAAATAATTCATCTCAAATACTATTGACCAACTCTATTTAAAGATGCTAAAAATTATGTGAGAAAGTATGATAGTTTCCAAAGGATGGGAAAGCCAATAGTAGCAGATGAGATGCTCCTACAACCTCAAGTTATGGTGGATCCTTTCGGGAAATGGGCTCTAGATTTCATAGGCCCTATGAATCCCCCATCCAAAGGATATATATATCACCTTGTTACATAGTTTGTGCAGACCTATATATATATATATATATATATATATATATATATATATATATATATATATATATATATATATATATATATATATATATAGGTCTGCACAAACTATGTAACAAGGTGGATGGAGGCAAAATATTTGTCATGAGCTACTGAATATTTAGTAGTCAATTTCCTGTTTGAAGATATTTTTGTTATATGTGGAGTTCCCAGAGAAATTGTTATTGACCATGGAGCACAATTTACTTCAAATCTCGTGAGGTATATTGTTGAAAATTACAAGATCAAACACCATAATTCCACCCCCTATCATCCACAAGCAAATGTTCAGGTAGAATCTACAAACAACGTTTTGGAACTAATCATGACAAATACAGACCAAATTCATCGGAAGGACTGGGAAGATAGGCTTCCAGAATCTTTTTAGGCTTACTAGACAACATGGAAGAATACCACTGGTTTTACTCCTTATGAACTAGTGTATGGTAAGAAAGTCCTACATCCTATTGAATTTAAAATAAGGACTTTTGTAATTGTAAATGAACTAGGGATGGACTTGAATGAAGATAAAAAACAAAGAATAATGCAATTGAATGAGCTTGATGAGATCTGGAAATATTATTTACAACAAAATACTTTTATCTAGCAACAAAGGGAAAGATGGCACTACAAGTTCAAACTATTGGAAATATTGAGAGAGGGGAGGGGGTGAATCAGTATGAGCAATTTTACCACTTTTAACCACAATATATAAAATTCAACTTTATCAGGAGTATATCATCAATGTATCATCTATGCTTAAATTCAATATATCATGAGAATATAATCATAAGCAACATCACATCAAATACACAATACACCAGAATTTACGTGGAAACCCAAATGGGAGAAAACCATTGAATTATTTCTTATAGATTGTCGAGAATACATTCATTGGAATCACCAACTTTCCAATTCTCCATATGTAACTGGAAGGAGGATACAACCCCCTATTTACAGGCTCCAACCTGAAGGAAGCTACAACTCCCTGAATTCTCTAGCTCCAACCAGAAGGAGACTACAACCCCCTAATTCTCAGGCTCCAACCTGAAGGAATATCCAACTCCTTGAGTTCTCCAACACCAACTGGAAGGAGGCTACAACCCCCTTTCCTTTCCCTATCTTGTTGCCCTGAAATATAAGTGTAGACTAAACTATCACTACCATAAATCAATGCCACTATCACTTCCACTATCATTGCCATTTCCACTATCACATCAACATGTAACCTGTCACGTTATCCAACCCATCACATCAACTTGTGACTACCACTGTCACATCAACCAACCTGTCATTGACCCTGTCACTATCACTATTACTATCACTATCACCAATATACAATCATTAACCAGATCCACTCACATGGATACAACAACCATCACCGAATCATGTACATCACTCATCAACCATGTATATCAACCTGTGCCAACCATGCATCAACCATGTACATCAACTTGTACCATATCATGTACATCAACCTATACCATACCATGTAAATCAACCATGTATCAAACCTGTACCATATCATGCATCAACCATATACCATATCACTCATGATATGTCTCAATCATGCCATACACCATGTAACATACAATATTGTCAATGAAGTGTCACCAAAATAACCAAGATACCAAGATAAACAAGATGTGCCACTAATAAATGTACCATAACATCACCAATGTGTAACTCAACATGTACCGAGAACATGCCTCACACCATACACCAAATATGTGCCTCAAACATATACCAATGCCTCAACAAGATACCAAAGGCATTACCATAACATCATCAACATGTAACCGAGATGTATCTCAAACCACGTGCCTCAACCATTTGCAAATACATCCAAGATATGCACCATCAATGTACCTCAACAAATATACCTCAACCAACATGTACCATACATCCAAGATGTGCCACAAGACATATACCAAAACTCACAAAGGCATGCCTCAAGCATGCTCCACAATATCACCAAGATGAAACCTCATAACAGATAGAATAACATACCTTTTACATCTATAACTGACCCAGTACCTCTGATCCTGATACACATACTTGTATCTTTACCTCAGTCCTCAACAACCTGGCACTAGCATATTTTCCCTCTTTTATATTTTCATCACGAGACTAAGACTGTTGTCTAACAGGGCCTCGTGTGATGAGCCCAAGACAACCCGTGGGGGTGACTCACATTAGACCCTCAAGATGACTAGTGAGGGCCTGCTTAATTAGGGTTACAGAAAAAGCCTAGCTCTTTGCAGCTCCAAAACTTTCGCTCTTCCTTCGCACTTTCTCTGCTACCTAAGATTCTCCAATAAACCAAAATATTCTCACAAGATATATATTCAATGAATGTGTGTGTACTTATGAGAGACTCCTTGAGGTGTATTTATACTTTTTCTTAGTAACCTCTTTCCATAACTTTATGGCTTCTTTAATTTCTTGTTGCAACCACTTTACCCTTTCATTAATTAACTTGTAACCAATTAGGGGCTTCTTAACCATTCTTTGGGGCTTACAACTTCATGAGGGCATATCTCCCTAATTTTGAGGAACCATGTGGCGTACCACCTATCACCGAAAATGACATGATGAGTATTATCCATCTATGAAGGTAATAACCACATTTACATTGTCGTTCATTTCCTTATTCCTCGATAAACTTCGAGTTCCATAACCACACCTCTAGGGATTCTTGTATACTTATTCAAATGCACCCATCACACTTGTTGGCATCGACCACTCTTGTTGACATCAATGAAAACTAACTTACCATCAATATCAATCACATATCTAGGGTATCTTGAATGCTCCAAGGGTTGACATCAATGACAACCAACTGTCCAACAATATCCCCCTTTGGAATTGATGGAAACACTCATACTCCAATACTCATGCCCCCCTATGATCATCACTCCTCATCAATGTTTCTCTCCCCCTTTGAAATCAATGGCAAAGTATATCTCTCCTTGGGGCTGCTACCCCTATCTTCATGCTTCTATTCTTTCTCTTCACATGTTTATGTCCTCATGTTTCTTCCCAATGTTATGCATATTCTCTTACTCATGTCTTCTATACCTGATAAGTATCTCACAAATCCATCTTTGTCCATATGTCACACATTTTCCATAACTCTATTACTAAACTATCCACAATGTTGACCCATCTATCACTGTACTATTATGAAGGCTTCTCTACTGCAACTGATCATCACATATTCCTATTTCTAAGACTGAATCAAATATTTCCACTGATATGCAATACAACGTTGAACCTATAATGAATATATCCCTTCCTAGAAAGTATGTCAATGATATTCCTATGATATTTTCATTGGAACACTACTTCTTAATCGATCAATCTGTCATTCTATACTTCTACTATCTTGATTCTCTAAATTTGTGTCTGCAAACACTTCAAACTACTCGAAGGATGGTTCTTTTATCTGTAGTAGCTACTACATAAAATACCCTTGTTCACCATTCATATTTACTGGGAGCCTCTAAGTAGGATGGATTAGAACAATGGAGGATTCCGCCCTAATGCAAAGTAATCTTCCTCTTCATCTGGAGACTCATCATCTATCTAAACTCTAACTTTTTCTTTTTTTCCCGTGGATTCATTATGATCTTGCATTACAATTCCTGAGAGCACAATTTATTGTTCCTTCTCTTTATTCACCTACTCCTCTTTTCTTTCTCACACTATTACAATTTTTGTGATCTCTGGGACCTACTCTTCATTCACTTGTTCTTCTTGTTTTTCATTTCTTTTCAAAACCTTCATGTATTTGACATCTTCCTTTTTTCCTGTAGTTTTGTCCTGATCCTGAGAGTATGAATTTTGGGTATCCTTCATTCATCTATTCTTCCTTTACCTGTTCTTGTTTTCTTTTCCAAACCTTATTATATCTGATATCAATTTTCTCTTTCATAGAAGTATCCATCATGCTTCTACAATCACGATCTATATGACCAAAATTGTGGAATTTGTAACATTCAATGTTATGTGGATCCACATAAGCATTTCTTGCTTGAACATTTCTTCCATAAGCCCTACAATCTATAGCTTTATGTCCAAAGTTAGTACAAGTAAAAAAATGACCATAAGACAAACTTACATACATGGGAGTGAATGATCTTCTTTGTGGCGTAGTCCTTCTAAATTCCTGCCTTGGTTGATAATGATCTTCTCTTTTGTTGATTCCTTCATCATGATTGAATATTCTTTGTTGCTTGAATGTGGAAGGTCTTATTGAAGATGTATATTTATTATACTCATTTTTCTTTGATTCTTGTTGACCATGATTCCTTCCTTTGAGTACTTCTGCATAACTCTTACCCTTTTCTTCATTCTTACTTTTTGGTAACTTGGAGTGCTTCTGTTCATATTTCTTTACAAATGATGTGGATGTTTCTCTCTCTTCAACGTTCTTTCTGAGTTTTACTACTTTAACTCTTAATGTGACAACTTCTTCTTCAAGCTTCTCAACATATTCTTCTTTCTTCATCATTTGAATCTTCATGACTTCTTTCGTTCTCTTTGATTCTTCAAGTTGGATCTTCAAGGAGATGATTTCGTATTCAAGTATTCTTTCTTGTTGGCTGAATTCTACTTCAAGCTAGTTTAAATCCTCATATATTTCCTTGAGATGATTTTTCAAAATCTTCTCTCTCTTCTCTACTTCCTTTCTTTGTGCTACTGTTTCAACTTCTAGACATTGCTTTTCTTCCAACTAATTTTTGTATGTTTATTTAATCCTTTTGGCTTCTTCTATTTGGAATTATTTAGAACTTTGAAAACATTCCTTTATATTGATCAATTCTTTCTCGAGTGACGTGTTTTCCACTCTTTCTTTCTTTAGTTCATCTAAATCATTGATTAGTTCTGCTTCAAGATCTATTGTGCTTTCTTCACAATCTTTTTCTTATGAATCTATCTGACATGATGAGCATATTTCTTCTTGTTATGTACCTGCATATTCTTTAGCATTCTCTGGCTTTGTGATGGGAGCTTCCTCAAAATAAATATTATGTAGCTTATCCCAAAGTTCTTTAGCTGATGAACATTTTCCTACTTTCTCTTTTACTGAATCGGGTAATCCTTCCAAGATGAAATCCATCGCTATTTTGTTATTTCTTTTCAATTATTTATTGGTTGTAGTCTTCGGTTTCTTTGTAGAAGTGTATCCTATAATAAATAATTGTCAAACATCATACCCATGTGCCTGTAAAAATGTTTTAATCTTGATACCCCACATATCATATCTGATCTGGACATTCTGACCATCAAACTATGGTACTCCAATTTCAGTGTACTCCATGATATACCTTCCAGTGGTTAATTTTTTTCATTGAAGGAACCTACTATGATACCAATTGTTATAAATACTGAGAGGGAGGGGGGGGGAGGTGAATCAAAATGAGCAATTTTACCAATTTTCACAATATATAAACTTCAACTTTATCAACAATATAATATCAATGTATCATCTATGATTTCATTCAATATATCATGAGAATATAATCATAAGAAACATCACATAAACAACATCACATCAGATACATAGTACACCATAATTTACGTGGAAACCCAAATGGGAGAAAACCACCAAATTCTTTCTTATATATTGTCAAGAATACATTCATTGGAAGCACCAACTTCCCAATTATCTAGCTGCAACTAGAAGGAGGCTACAACACTTATTTACATGCTCCGACCTAAAGGAAGCTATAGCTCCCTGAATTCTCTAGCTCCAACCAGAAGGAGGCTAAAACCCACTGATTCTGAGGCACTAACCTGAAGGAAGCTCCAACTCCCTGAGTTCTTCAACACCAACTGAAAGGAGGCTACAACCCACTTTCCTTGCCCCATCCTGCCACCCTAAAATATAAGTGCAGAACAAACTATCACTACCACAATCACTGCCATTATCACTGCCACCGTCACTGTCATTGAAACTGTCACATCAAACTGTAACCTTTCAACCTATCATTGTATCAGACCCGTCACTGTCAACCTATCACTGTATCCAACCTGTCATATCGACTTGTGATTACCATTGTCATATCAACCAACCTGTCACTGACCCTGTCATTGTCACTGTCACTATCACTTTCACCAATATACCATCATAAACTAGATCCAGTCACATGGATACTAAAACCATCACCAAATCATGTACATCAGTCATCAACCATGTATATAAACCTGTACCAACATCAACATGTACCATTTCATGTACATCAACCATGTACATCATCCTGTACTATACCATGGATATCAACCACGTACCAAACCTGTACCATCTCATGCATCAACCATATACAATATCACTCATCATATGTCTCAATCTTTCCATACACCATGTACCATATGATATCATTAATGAAGTGTCACCAAAATAAACAAGATACCAAGATAACCAAGATGTTCCACTAATAAATGTACCATAACATCACCAATGTGTACCTAAACATGTACCAAGAACATGCCTCACACCATGCACCAAAAATATTCCTCAGACATATACCGATTCCTCAACAAGATACCAAAGGCATGACCATAACATCATCAACAAGTAACCAATATGTATCTCAAACCATGTGCCTCAAGCATGTTCCAATATATCCAAGATATGCACCAGAAATATACCTCAACAAATTAATATACCTCAACCAACATGTACCATATATCCAAGATGTGCCTCAATACATATACCAAAACTCACAAAGACATGCCTCAAGCATGTTCCACAATATCACCAAGATGCAACCTCATAACACATAGAATAACTTACCTTTTACATATGTAATTGACTTGGTTCCTCTAATCCTAATACACATACCTATAGCTTTACGTCAGTCCTCAAAAACCTGGCACTAGCATATTTTCCCTCTTATTGTCCTCGCGGGACTAAGACTATCGTCTAGTAGGGCCTCGCGTGACGAGCCCACGACAACTCACAGGGGTTCCTCGCGTGACACCCTCAAGCTGACTTGCGAGGACCTACTTAATTTGGGTTACAAAAAAATCCTACCTCTCTATAGCTCCAAAACTTTCTCTCTTCCTTCGGTCTTTCTCCGTTGCCTCATACTTGACCTTAGATTCACCAATAGACCAAAATATTCTCACAAAATAGATATTCAATGATGTGTGTGTACTTATGAGAGACTCCTTGAGGTATATTTATACTTTTTCTTAGTAACCTATTTCCTTAAATTTAGGGCTTCTTAAATTTCTTGTTTGCAACCACTTTACCCTTTCATTAATTGATTTGTAACCAATTAGGGGCTTCTTAACCATTCTTCGGGGCTTCCAACTTCATGAGAGAATATCTCCCTAACTGTGAGGAACCACGTGGTGTACCACCTATCAATGGAAACATCATGATGATTACTATCCATAGATGAAGGTGATACCTACATTTGCACTTTCGTTCATGTCCTTATTCCTCGATCAACTTTGGGTTCCATAACCACACCTCTGGGGCTTCTTGTAGACTTCTTGAAATGCACCCATCACACATGTTGACATCAACCAATCTTGGTTGAAATCAATGAAAACTAACTTACCATCAATATATATCACATATCTTGGGTATCTCGAATGCTCCAAAGGTTGACATCAATGACAACCAACTGTCCAACAAAAACTATTTCAAGTTGGTGATTGGGCTTTTCTCGTTGACTCCAAATACAAATATTTTCAAGGAAAATTTACCAATCATTGGCTTGGACCATATGAAATCCAAGAAGTATTTAATAATGGTTCATTAAGGGTGAAGAAAATTGTTGAAAGTGGAGTTTCATTTGTGATTAATAGGCACAGGTTGAAGCTCTACAACAAACCAATAATAGGATGACTTTATCTCTCAATTTTCTCAGCAAGAAGAGATGAAACTTCCAAGGAAAGGAGATGATACTCCTAGCCATATTTAATCTCGAATTCTACTCTTCAAAACAATATATATATATATATATATATATATATATATATATATATATATATA
>ML795199.1:125431-138643 GCA_009831015.1 Picea engelmannii | reverse complement strand
AGAGAGAGAGAGAGAGAGAGAGAGAGAGAGAGAGAGAGAGAGAGAGAGTAAATAGTTTAGTTATGAACACTAAATTTTCTGGCGCAATCTAAGCTTGAATTTTTTTAGAAAAACAAGAAATTGGCTGACAGAAATTCTAAATAAAAGGCCTATTTGATTGACCTTATACAGGTGGAGGGATCAACAGTTTAGTTTCAAAAGAAATCAATAAATAAAGAATGTGAAAACTAGTTTTGGGGTGAAAACCAAAATTCTGGCATCACTTGAATTTTTGCTTGAAAACCAAGCAATTGGCTGGCAGAAATTCTCACAATGCAATAAATGAAAGAATATGATAAAGATATTGTTAGAGATTCTATGTTTTCAATAACCAACTCATTAGACTACAATGGATTTCTATCAAAAGTTTTAAGTCTTCTTCATTTGCAGAAATAAAATTTCAGAAGTTAGTATCAGATCTTGTAAAGAGTTTTCATGTTTACTAGTCAATAAATAAAGAAGTTGCTATAAAACTTCCAGTAGCAGGAAATCTTCTTCTCAAATTCAGAAACTAAGTACTAAGCAATGAAAAGAGGACAATTACAACAAAAAGGAAATTGCTTCAAGAACTCAGACTCCACAATTTCAAATCCTATATCAACATAAAAAATTCAAGGAATGATCTAATCTAGGTTCGTTGTTTTGATTTATTGATTCTAAATTCTAAATAAAATAAAATTTACCTATGCATTTCCCCCCTAACCTATCTAGCTTACTATGTATCTTACCTATTCTGTTACACCTCTCATATTATGTTACTCTTCTATTCTACCTATCCTACTATAGCATTACACCATTTATATCACATTTCGATCCATTTATATCACTATATTTTAAAACCATTCCTACCATTATTCCTACCATTTTAATCTTACCATTGTTTCCCTATTTTACTTCATATTCCATAATCATATCCTGTCTAAAACACTACCTATATTAGTTTCTATCATTTTTTTCCTACCATTTATATATAACCAGTCATACACATATATATAAAATAAAAAAACGTGACTTTAAAAAATCCAAAAGATTTTTGTGAGAAAGAGTTACTCTTTTCCTCACTGTTGATTCTCAAATTTGAAATTTAGAGAATGCATATTAAGTATTCCTCTAGCATTAATCAAACAAAAATATAAACACTTTGAATTTCTAGATGAAAACATCATAAGGGTTTTGTGATGAAAAGGAATTTAGAAAACCTTTCTCTGATGACGAAGAGAACGAATTGCTCCAACATAAAACAAGCACTAAAGTTTCATATATGAAAGGAATTTTGAGGAGAAGTATATCTCTACCATGTAAATTCTCCAGCGTACATAATTGAACAAGGACAGGGCTGCAAAATAAGATACTAGGGTTTGTTGTTTAAAATAAATTTCTTCCTCTCCACAGAGAAAAAGAGTACTAAGGTTTGAGCTATAGGATTTGACAGGTCACCTATGAATTGAACATGCCATTATTCCTCAAATTTCATACAACAAAATTGTGCAAAATATTACCAGGTGGTAGAGTTTTAAGTTATTAAAGCTTTTGCTATTAGAAGAATTGTTTCTTTGTGGCAAAAATAATTATTTCCTTTGTGGAAAAATGAATTGTTCCCTCTACAAATTTGTTGTCTCTGTTGCAAAAAAGAGATAGCAAGGATTTGTTGTTAACATAAATAATTCACCTATGTGTTATATGAGTAAAAAAAAAAAAAAAAACCCTTTTCAACAAATTCGTAGCCAAATTAGCATTGTAAAAAAGGGGGCATCAAATTAATTTGCTATTGAAATAAAGTTTAGAGAAATTCCCTTTTTGCTACAAGTTAGATCAAGATGAAAATCCTTCCTCTAGTGCAAGAACATCTATAAGATTTGGGTTTTTTCAAGGATAATTTTTTTTTGTAAAGGATTTAAAATTCTCACTTAGGGTTTCATTAATAAGAAACCTGAATTCAAAATTGAAGACAAAGCCTACATAAAAACAGAGAGAAAAATGAACTCAAGATTGAAACAGAGTATGCATTGAAACAATGAGAACCCTTAATTGAGTTTGAAGATGGAACTATTAGCCTCGTAATCTTAAAGTTCTATAGTCTAAGTATTTTCTAGTTTAAATGTTTTTAGAAATTAGTTTATTCTAGTTTGTTAGGATAAGGAAACCTAGCTTCTATGTAAAGGAAACCTATCATACTCATGTGATTGGTTGTTCTCCTAGATTTTAGTTTAGAGTTGAGATATATAAACAAGCTCCTTCTTCAAGTGAGGTTAAAAAAAATATATTAGGAGTCCTCACTTCTTATTGTAATCACTTTTTCCCTTATTAATAAAATTGAGTGTCTGAGGAAACTTTGAAAACACAGTATCATAGCCATGGTCAAATTGTGATGGAAGAGAATTGGTGATGGATTGAGGAAGCAAGGAAGACTCCTTGAAATCAACCTGATTCTCTTCAAACTCAAAGGAAACGGTAATGAGGTAATCTGTTGTTATTTAAAGTAAAGAAAATTTAGTTTTTAATTGCAGAGTTTTTCAAAATCAATTTGTTGATTTCATTTCAAATCTAATCCTCATTTTATTGTTGATTAGATTTCTAGAGCTATTTCTATTGTTTATAGTTTTAAATCTGCAAATTTATTGTATCTAAATCAACAGTTAGGCTTGTAAATCTCAAGATCATAGTTTTAATGATCTTAAGATGCACTGTTATTTTTTCAATTAATTAAGAGGGATCATTTTGTAAAAATTGCTTCAGATATGTTTATAAATCTTGCAATTTAAATTTAGAGTTGTAGATTTTAAATTTATATTTTCAAGCTTCTGCTATCATTGCATCATCAGATCCGAGATCACATTGAATCAGTTTTTTTCAGATCTGGACCATATCGAGGAATGTATCACGGACTGAATCCTGGATCGTATCGAAGACCGTATCCGCACTTGGCTGTGGATGGATACCAGTGAATTTTTGAAGGACCATAATGAGGACCGTAACGAGAACTGAATACTGCATTGTATCTAAATTCAACAGATTATTCTTGAGTACACAGTTGATTTCGCCGTGCTCCAGATATTGAAGGATGAGAGCCCGGGAATCACTGGTACTCATGAAGAACCCCGAGTGAAATGAGTTTATTGTATCCCCTTCACACAGATTTCAAGCACCTCTTCACGCAGATTTCCAGGCAGCCTTCGAGAGTGAACCCGAATTCGTCGAAAGGGAGGATCGAATCGAATCTTCGAGTGTCAGATCTCAGCTAAACAAAAGTAAAGGTACAGTTCATGGTTACATTGCCTCCATCGCACCAGTTGACTCAAAGTTTTATGGTGTTTCAACGTGAAGGTTTCATGCTGCTTTGAATCTCCACGAGAGCCAACACTGCAAGTGGAGTTGAGGGTTCTATTTTGCGCATGTTTTTTATTGAATGGGAAGTCACTGCAAATCGACTTTAGAATTGGTCGAAGTATCATGGTAGCGGCTAGACTTTGAGCGTTTTAATAAAACAAAATGAGCGCCCGAACCTACCATTCCCGAAGATCCAAGGCGTGGCTCTCATTTCGGTATATGTTCACTTTTTCTCCACTCTGCAACATCAATTGCCCAAGCCCATCAAAATTTCAAAATCAACAACAGAATGTGAGGAAATCATAGATATATAGCTTGCTTGGTATTCGGTCCATAATTCACTCATACCCAACACTACCACTCCAAGATTCGCTCCACAAATTCGCTTGGTATTCACTCATATTTTCACTGGTATTTGTTAACTGAAAAATAATTTGTTTTTCATAAAGATGAGGAGTGATAAGTGGATTAAAGGGAGACAATTGTTTTGTGTAAAAGGATTTTTGGTTATTAATTTTTTTAGAAGTGTTTAGACTTTTCTAGTTAAGGGGGGCACTTTTTGTTATTTTTAAAAGGCTATAAGTTTTGTAAAAAGGGTCAAATTTTGAAAGTTTTGATTGTAATGTTGAAGCTCAGAAGTCGAGAAGAGTCCAATGAAATAATCTCTCAAACTTCATTTCCAACTATACTTTTAAAGGGTCAAGGCCAAGCTCTTAAAAGTGTTCTTTTTGCGTGGATTGTGTACTCTTTTTTTCTGGTGCCTTGTGTCTCTCTTTTGGTGTTTTTTGGATTATTCACTTGCAATCTTGAAATAAGACATTCTACCATCATATCTAAATTCATCAATCTATTCATAGAATCATATAAGTTATATGCACCCAAGAATAACAAATCTTGGAGTCGGCACATGAAAAACACTTTGATCTATAATGAATTATGGTGTGATATTTGTGATGGTGATACTACTCCAACTAAGCCAACCAACACTACTTCTTTAGAAAAATGGAATTTGAAAGATGAAAAAGCACTTGCTTTGCTGTGCTCTTCTGTAACTGAACACATTTTTGTACGTATTGATAATTCCAAAGATGCATGGTCTACTTGGAATCTATTCAAGAAGATTTTTGATACTCCCGCTACATCTCATAGAGTTGATCTACAAACGAAATTGCTTAAACAAATATTAACTGATAATGGTGATGTATTATAATACATTTCAAGGATTAAGAACATTAATGAGGAAAGCATTAAGGAAGATTTTCCTAAACTTGAAGATAGTTTTCTGGTCTCCATTGTGATAAATGGTTTGCCTCAATCTTATAGGCATTTTCTTGAGACTTTGCAAATAACTGATAAGTTATCAGCTGTTACCTTTGATTCACTTAGTGAATTATTGGCTCAACATAGTAAATCATTTGTAAAACAAAAACAATCAGGAGAAGATCTTCTTTTCACTAAAGTTGAAAGTTCTAAAGGAAGAGGAAAATCAAATTTTGGAAATTTTCAGAAGCAGTCTTCTAATCGAGGTCGTGGCAGAGGTCGTGGTCAATGTAGAGGTCGTAGAAATTTTAATCAACAAAATTTTCAAAGTAATCCTCCCAATAATAATGCACAGTCAGGAAGAGGCAACAATTTCAGTCAAGTGAGATGTAAAAGATGTTTAAAGATGGGACATTATGCATCAAGTTGTCTAACAAGCAATGACCAATTGCCAAAATTTAAGCAGACATCAAATTCAAATTCTCAACAATCCACTCAATATGTAAAGTATCAAGATTACCAGGATGATCAATATGAATATGTTTTTATATCAGTTCAACAAGAAGATTCATTTGAAAATGATTGGATATTGGAAACGGGAGCTACTCAGCATATGACTTATCACAAAGAAATTATCAATATGTTCAACTAAATCCCATCTATTTGGTTGATGATACAACTCATATACCTCAAGGAAAAGGTTCAGTGAAAGTCTTTCTCCCTAGAATTGGTGAAAAATGGATTTCAAATGTTTGGTATGTACCAACCTTTAAGAAAAAATTGGTATCCTTAGTCAATATCCGACAAGTTGGACATCAAATCATCATGCAAGATGGTTTGGTCAATATTAAGTCAGAGAAGGATAACTTGAAAACAATAATGAAAGGATATGAAGATGGTAAATTGATAAGAATGAAGGGAAAAGTTATCCCAATAAAGCATGATCTTGCAACAACAATGAATTCTGAAATGTCTTCATTCAGATTATGCCATTTTCCATTTGGTCACTTAAACTTTGATAGTCTCTTGAAACTTAAGTCCCTAGATTTGTAAAGGGTTTGCCAACTTTCAAGAGAGAAAATTCTAAGTGTGAAGCTTGTATTTTTGGAAAGCAAAAGCGAGAAGATTTCCCAACCAGCTCATGGCGAGCGATAAAGTATTTGCAGTTGATTCGCAGTGATATATGTGGACCAATGGAATATTCTTTCGGTGGATGTCAATATTTATATTGTTCATTGATGACTACACTAGAATGACATGGGTGTACTTTTTAAAGGAAAAGTCTGAAGCTTTTGAAAAGTTTTTAAATTTTCAACATATGGTTGAAAATGCAACAAGAGAAAAGGTTGCATATTTGAGAATAGATAATGAAGGAGAATTCACTTCAACTGAATTCAATGATTATTGCCGAGACAATGGAATCCAGAGGAAATTGACAAATTCCTATATTCCACAACATAATGGAGTTACTGAAAGGATGAATAGAACTCCCTTGGGCATGGCAATATCTATGATGCAGTTTAAAGGGTTGAGCACAAAATACTGAGATGAAGTAGTCCATACTGTCATTTATCTCATAAATCGATCACCTACATCATCTTTAGATGGAAAAACACCTTATGAATCTTGGTACGGTTTTAAACCCAAGGTAAATCATCTTAGAGTTTTTGGCTCAACATGTTATGCTTTAGTTCCTAAGGAAAAGAGGACTAAATTAGAAAATTGAAGTATGAAGTGTACCTTCATTGGATACTCCGATGAAAATAAAGGGTATAGGTTGCTTTCAGATGGAAAATTCATTGTCAGTAGAGATGTAATTTTTTATGAAAGTGAAAGTAAAAGTTTTGATGAGATTAATCATATCCTTAGTCATTTAGAGAAGAACAACACTAAGAGTAAAGGTAAGTTGAACAAGTCAAAGAAAAAAATTTGTTTTGAAAAAGAATTTGTTTCTTTAGTAGACATCTCTTCATAAAAAATTTCTTCTAATTCATCTGATAATGAAAATACAAAAGAATCTTCTGATATTGAAACTTTAAAAGAATCTTCTCCAACCTCAGATACTTCAGATGAAAGAAGAGCCTCATTTTTTGAAAATCCTCTTTTTAATAATAATGGTGATTTAGATCCACAATCCCCTCAACATAAGAAGCCAAAGTGGGCCGAACAAATTCTCAAATATGTTCATTCAAATGAAATTAACAAAACGAGAACAAGGGGATATTCAAGAGAAGAAGCAAGTTTTGCTCATGCTTCCACTGAACCTAATTCTTTTGTTGAATTAGTTGGACATAAATAATGGAAGGAAGAAATGATTAATGAATATGATTCAATACTTTCAAATGGGACTTGGAACTTAGTTGATTGTCCACATGATGTGAGTCAGGTAACAAAACCTTGCCATTGTGTTTTTCCTCATTCAAAATGTTGAAACAATATGTCGTTTCAAATAAAAAAATATCCAAGCATGCAGTCGAAAGCGAAGAAGCATCGAGCTTACAGACAAAAATTATCTCCCCTTATGTTTTTCTTCCTCTGAATGGTTAAGAGAAAATTATGAAATTTCAGAAAAAATAAGGACTTCCGACTATATTCACACTAGCATTGTTTTACATGAAAAGGTTGTCATCATTAAAGAACACCAACTACACTCACATGCATTGCACGATCATTACTTGGAATGGTATTTCGATTCAGAATTTCAATTAGAGCTTAACCATCCGATTAAAGAGGAATTCAATCAAGAAATTTTTATCGAAGGTATTTTCCTTTCTCCTAGAACTAATGCAGATGTTCAACAATATTACCCGCAAGACAAGGTATGTCAAGGTTGCCTTTCTTCCCCTGAAAATGACGTAGTGATCCTATTTTTGAACAGCCTAGATATGGATGAATATTTTGAAATTTCGCATATGAAAACTCCAAACAGTGGGGAAACCCTAGTGGAAGAATCTTGCCCTTCTATCTTGATTCCTGAAAAGGAGTCATTCTTTCATATAATTCAGGATCTCGAGACACATTATATGGGAAAGGTTTATGATCAGAATCTACCAACAATAGTGGATTACAACGAATCAATGTCTGCACCAAATCTTTTCACGTCAGATGATGTTCTTCAACCATGGTCGCTTTATGACTCGGGAAATCCCTACTACCAGATTTCTCAACAACTCTGTCAGTTTTTTAGAAGTTAATGAGTTGAATCACCTAAAAACAAAAATACAGTGGAAGGAGTAAAACACGATGATTGTTTTACACATATTCTAGAAGATCCATTTGCAATCCTGTTGGAAGAAATGAACAATACAAATGTATTTAGTTTTTTGAGATTTGGATTTATGGATGAATGAATTAACAGTAAAATGGATCTGGAGTAAGCTTATGCAAAGAAGACAAACAATGGATAAAATTATTGCCTGGTTGCATTGGCATTTTGATTTCACTTGATTGAGTATTCATTTCAGCGTTTTAGGGTAGGTAGGAACATATAAATAAGATTGTTGGACAAGCATTTTTCAGTTTATATTTCCAGTATTGTGTACAGTTAGTTTCAGCAGTATATTCAGTATCTAGTTGAGAGCATCGTGTAGAGTTTAGACTTCAACAGACACTAGTGATATGGTAGGAACAGGGTACATGCACATGTTTTGGGATCAACCCAATGGATGAGGCACTAGGTCTACAAGTTCTTTGCTACCTCACAGGGAGGATAGCATCCCCGGTTGGGGCCTATGTTATCACTGTAACAATTTTCAGACAAGAGCTAAGTCTCAGGAATTTAGCAAGAGCTACATCATCGCAGAAGCTTGATAGTTTGGAGAATTGATAATTTAGAGGATCGATACATGTATGGCGGTGTATAGACAAATATAGCAGAGGTGCAAAAGGTATAACTCGATAGACCGTTGATTATAAAATGACCCAGATCAATGGCTGGAGCCCATATCGGGCGGTAAACTTGCACGGGACTTAACCATGTAAAGGAAGACCGGGGAAACCATTGTGGCTTTTAAAATAGACGCACGTCGCCTCTAGAATTACATCGGGGTGAAAGGCAGGTTTCCTAAAACCACTTTCGCCAAAGCCCCGATGTCACATGTTCCTATACGTCAAATCAGACACTCGTGGGGTGCTAGTGGCGGCTGGTCGAAATCACCCCATCTCACTCGTTCAGTAATTCACAATTGTATAATGTCAAGTGAACGTAGCCATATAATGAACTCGAAAGCTAATCATTTGAAATGGATTGGCCAAGCGTGGAAAATCAATGTACCTGTTAGTGAATCTGTCAGTGACTCGTGATTGGAACTCTATAATTACTCAAATATGAAGGCATCATTTTATCCATAAGCAAAGTAATCTCCAATTCACTCAAATCTATGATTTCTGTAAGAACGTTTTGGTGTCCACGAAATTGGGATACATGGACCAAGCTATATTCGGTGAAACCGGTCATTCGAGCAACATGGCAGATTTACCTACAAGCAGGAAGGAGAGAGTAATTGTGCATATATTGGCAAATAAATTCCACACAGAACCCGCTACAGAATCAGGATTGGAAGTCAAGATAAATCCCATTATGAGGGATCTATCCATCAACAGGCGAGCTACAAAAAAGAAACGGAGAAAACGACAGAAGAAAGAAGTCGTAGCTGAAACGGTTGAAAGTGTTGGAGAGAATCAACCAATATGGTTGGATACTCTAAAGGAGGAGATCGCTAAGATAAAATAAACTCTCAGGTGGAGATGGTCACATCCCAGCAAGTTTTGCACAAATGGCGCCTAGATATGATGAACCTGTTCCTAACGGTCCCTCTAAAATAGGGGAACGATTATTATAAATCATTTCTCATTTGTAACCGATCTCTAATCTTAGAACGAGGAGAAGTCTGAAGGTTTTGTATTCCACGAAGAAACCTTCACTATATATATATATATATATATATATATTATCTCGAGATACGAAGCCTGCCCTCTATGCAGGAAGACCTTTGTAAATTTTGGGCTAGAATGAATATATAAATGTTGAAGTGGATTGTGGATCGTTTATGAAAAGATTCTAACTAGTAGTGATATGAGTCTTGTTTTACCTTCTCAGTATGTGTTTCCTGTGATCTTTTATTCCATAAACATTTTTCTTCTATTTAAATCGGAGAGTTTAAAAGCCCAGAATTCATCATTTGATGCTCTTGGTTTTAGTGATTTAGACTATGTTTATCTCTTCTAAACTAATCCAGAATTCATTCCAATAATGATCTGATGTAGTTACGTGTTTCCTTTCCCTCTGATGCCATGCAAATTTTTTCAGATATAAACTCACACTTACTACCTGATTTAGCCTTTTCCTTTTAATAGTTCATAGATTTGACAATGCAATTTCCGTTCTAGACTCCATAGCCCAAATGTCATCTCTCTTCCTCCAGTCATTTTATTACAAACCCCTAAATAAATCAAATCTAGCCACTCGTTATCCAAGAATTACCCAGTGACACGAGAGAGCCCTCTCCAAGTTGAGTTGGCTAGTGCTTCATCTCTAAAGCTAGTTGAAATAGTTACCTCTGTCGTTTATCTATTCAGCAGGACAAAATTTACAGAGTGCTAACACAACACAAGGTACAAACAATTGGTTGGAAGTCTCATTTATTTGACAAATACTCGATTAGATTTGTCATATTCATTCAGTATATTTTCAAGGTTTATGCAGGAACCAAGGGAAAGTCACTGGAATTCAACAAAAAGGGTACTGAGATACATTCAAGGTAAAAATATTTTGGTCTTCTGTACAAAAGAAATAAATTTTTTACACTTGTTGGATATTCAGATGTTGATTGTGAAGTGGATATTCAGAACATCCACTTCAAGGTATTGAATGAATATGGGTTCAACAACAGTATCTTGGAATTGAAAAAAATAGATAACAATTGCCAATTCTTCAGTAGAGGCAGAGTACATATCATCTTGGGAAGAAACATGTGAAATTGTATGGCTACGTAAAATTTTACAAGATCTTGGTGAATCTCAAAAATTACCAACTACTTCATTGATCGACAGTCAGTCAGCAATAAAGATGGCCAAGAATCCAGTATTTCATCCAAATACTAAACATGTCAACACCAAGTACCACTTCATCAGATTGCTCATCATCAAAGACATCATCAAGCCTCAATTTTGTCCATGCGAAGATCAAAATTCGGATATTTTTACCAAACCTCTTGTTATAATAAAGTTCACTAAGTTCAAAGATGAACTTGGTATTTGTAAAAATGAACTTTCATATTAATGGGGGGATTGTTAGCCTCATAATCCTAAAGTTCTATAATATAAGTATTTTCTAGTTTAATTTTTTTTAGAAATTAGTTTATTATAGTTTGTTAGGATAAGGACACCTATCTTCTATGTAAAGGACACCTATCATACTCATGTGATTATGTGATTGGTTGTTCTCCTAGATTTTAGTTTAGAGTTGAGCTATATAAACAAGCTCCTTCTTCAAGTGAGGTTTAAAAAAGGATATTATGAGTCCTCACTTCTTATTGTAATCACTTTTTTCCCTATTAATAAAATTACGTGTCTGAGGAAACTTTGTCAATAGGAACTTACCTTAAAACTATGAGAAATCATAGTATGAAGACTAAGAAGAACCTAAGACAAAGTTTGAAAACAGAGCATAGAGAAGGAAGGACTTGAAAATACAATGACAATCAAATTTGAACATATGAGGTGAACTTTGAAGGTATTCATCCAGAGAGTAATGTGACTTTAAGGAGAGTGGGTTGGATGAAATTCTTTGAGAAGTTTGATGGGTAGAATATTGAGGTCACGAGAGCATTTTCATAGTATTTTAATGGAGAACAAACAAAAGTAGGAAATTTTACCTTGCATATTTCAAAGCATTTGATTTCACAAATCACAAGCTTGCCACAAATCACAAGATTGCCACAAACAAACCAATTGAGATGATGTCATGGACACCATTTTTGTTGAGAAATAGAAAAAATAATTTGAATTGGCCAACAGGTCTTCCTAGACTATGGATCAAAGATCCTTGGAAGGATATTTCCTATCTCATTAAAAGATAAACAACTTGTGAGGGAGGATTCAATTTTATTTTCTTATATCACATTAGACTGCTAACACATTTAAGTGAAGTGAATCCATTTATCTTGTCATACAACTTGCTCCATAGTCTAACAAATATGGAAAACGGTATACAGACGAAAAAAAAATAAAATTGGATAGATCTATCTATCATCACGAAATAATAAAGATGATCATCAAACATGCATTAGTGAAGAAGGGGATGGTGTGGCCTGAATTTATAGTTTCCAATGGATTCAAAATTGTGGAAGATATTCCAAGGAACACTATGGAAATTGAATCAGATGATGTAGTTGAGGATGTTCCTGAATTTCCTAGGAAAATAATGGAAAAGAAAAGTAAGAAAATAACGAGACAAATGAAAGGAAAAGAAGTGGGTGAATATTCAATTCATCCAATAATGACAAGGGAGATAACTAAGCAGCTTGAAAAGAAAAAACAACAAGACAAAAGGTTTGAGAATGTAGCCATAGGACATAAAATAGGGTATTGAAAAACAAGAAGAACAACACCTCAGATCGATAGAAATCAATAGGAATTTTAGGATTATGTGGAGAGATTAGAGAAAGAATCCAACGATCCCTCCTCATCGGTCAAACTACCCATGCTGGTTATTGACAAAGATTTGGGAGAACCATCTACAACTAGAAAAGTGCAAACAACAACCATAGAAAAGGAACCTTCTCCAAATGTTGATGAAATGGAAGAAAACATGTCAACTGAGTCTTCAAGAGTAGGAGAAGATCAAGTGCCACTCTCTACCCAACTTGCAAGATCAAAAGTGAAAAAGAAGAAGAGATGGATCAGAAAGATAAAGAGTGACATTAAAGACATGACGATCTTGGAAAGACATATAAAAGTTGGGAATGGACTCTTGAAGGAAACTAGTGCTCAGATAAGGGATGTGAATGAGTAGTTAAAAGAGGAACTCAAAAGGTTAAAGGAATCAAATTAAGAACTCCTTCAAGGGAAAAATCAAACAAAATGCAAGTCTTCACATAGGTACAAATTAAGGAAGCATGAGAAGCCACAAGAAGAAAATATAGAGGTCAAAACTACAAGAAGATAGTAGAGGAGAGCCAGTAAGACGTCCACATCCAATGTGGACATATTACTTAGAGCAATAGGTGCCATATAGAAAAGAGGAAGCAACATAATTTTGTCAAATTTTGATTTGCATGAGGTCATGTAAAAGAATCAATCTGGGGGGAAATGTTGGTACTTTTCTTTGCTAGATAAGAGCCTCTAAATTATCACCTTTTTGACCTTATATCCTCCATTTTTGACATATTTACCATCTATCCTAGCCTAATAAATAACATCCAAGGCACACTTAGGTAAGTATTTGTTGGAAGATTGGTTGTTGTCATTGATGTCAACCCTAGTCATGGGTTTTGGACCGCAATATTGATGAAGGTATTTGGACATGAAGGAAAATGCACATGTAGATACAACACCCATGGATGGATAGTATACATCATGTTGTTT
>ML795199.1:48247-121018 GCA_009831015.1 Picea engelmannii | reverse complement strand
ATTTAATGTAAAGTTTTATTATCTCTCATATATTCTTGGGTGGAAGGAAGGGGAAAGGATGGAGAGTTCAACTCTCTCTTGATATTGGAGGATTGTATCTTCCTCTTGGAAGTTTATCCCTCCCTTTACATTTGGAAGCTGTACCTACCTTTGGAAGTCATTACTTCCCTTGAACAATAACTATTGATTATTTCTCATATATTGTGCATGGTATATTGTGGTGTATTGGTGTAACTCTTATACTATTGTTCATTGCTCATTGGATATATTTGAATGGTTTAAGTATAAGTTGAAAAAGGTTTTAAATTTTAATTGATACTGATTCACCCCCCTCTCAGTATCAACAGTATTTATTTTATTTTTAATTGTTTGAAATCAACATTTTAAAATAGTTAAATTCGGATTTTATCATTTTTTACAAGAAAAATTAAATTCTTGTAATTCCTCATTCATCGGTATATGTGTAGGCTGTGTTGGGAGAAAAAAAAAACTAGGTTTTGTTCCTTGTCTTCATGGCATGGAAAATGTCCTCCTGGATGAGTGAAATCAATCCAAAAGCATGTCATTCAACGCATGGTCAACTCAGGTACCAAGCAATAGTTTTTGCACCAGAAAAATCAGCAACCTAGTTTTTCTCATAAAATCATGGATCCTCATCAAATCAAGGACATGTCAGTGTTTTTAGGATCTTATAAACTATTCCATTACTCCAGAGAACTTTTTTAGGATTATATTTACATTTTATATTGTATAGATAAGTTAGATTTTGAAGCTTCGAGAGGGATTCAAATTGTGAATAAAAACTCTTTGGAAACTCATCTCTATAAACAGTTTTATTATCAATATAGAAGCTCTGATATTTTCTAGTTAGTATATTTCCTTTGATGTGCGTGCATAAGGCCTGGAGGCCCCCCTTTTCTTGATACACGTGACTATGTATACTATTGTGCATAAGTTTGATTGCTGCATTTTCTTTTATGTAAGTAATTTCTTTTGTTTCTTTTATTTTACACAACACTTTAATTTTAATGTTCAATTTCATATTCGATTTTAGTTTCCATTTGAATTTGTAGCAGATGTGACAACTAGGTAGTTGAAAGTTATATTTTATCTCAAATTCCTTGCATAGAATATTTTGTTCGAACCTTTAACCTCACTAGTTGACAGAGTATTGTTGCAAAGAGCTCACAATCATTGTGCCATATTTCACTTTGCAACCTGATTTTCTACTAGTGGAACAGTGATAACTTAAGGTTGAAATAATTATGTTTAATTCAATTATTTTATTGTACAAGTTAAATCATTCCTTCAAATCCTTTAACCTCACTAGTTGACAAAGTACTATTGCAAAGAGCTCTCAATCATTGTGGCATATTTCACTTTGTAGCCTGATTTTCTACCAGTGGAACATCGATAACCTAAGGTTGGAGGAATTAGATTTAATTCAAGTCTTCTCATTATGCATGTGTGTTAGAACCATCTTTAAAAACCTTTAACCTCACTAGTTAACATAGTATTGTTGCAAAGAGTCGACAACCAGTGGCATATTTCACTTTGTGACTTGATTTTATACTAGTGGAACAGAGACAACCTAAGGTTGAAAGAATTAGATTTCTTTTGAAGTTACAAATATTAGGTTAGATTACACTTTATAAACTACAAAGACTAGTTGAGAGTTTCTTTCAAGTTTGTATTTTCTTTTTAGTCTGTATTTCTAAGTCAGTTCCCTCACATACAGTGATTGTGCCTCACAACTTTACTAACCCTTGATGGACATTATAAATATCCTTTTTATGAAAATAAATTAAGTTGACACCAGAAAATGCAAATATTTTCTCTAAAATCAATATGTGACACACCCACTTCCTGGGTACCTCAAGAATTCATGTTCTTGACATATTTTCAATTTTTTATACCAATCATTAAATTCAAGAAACATGATACCAACACATGAAATAAAAAAGAACCATGCTAAACTATAAAAGAGAGGAATAACCTTCCATGCACAACATTAACATCAAACATGCAAGTTATAAACTCAAGATATCTCAAAGATAATTAATACACAATAGAAAATAAATGCAGAGACAACTCAAAGAGCACTTATATTTTTAAATAAACATTCACCAATTGGTTGTAGATGTCAAATGATCCACCCAATTGTAGATAGTTTTGTTCTAGCTCTCAACAACAGATCACCCTCAATTCAATGCTATGAATCCACAAGGACGGATCCTAGGCCAACTCTAAAACACACAAAAATTATCTAACAATCTCATATAGCTTTCCCAACCACACAACAATCTTAGTTTACTAGCTCTCTTCCCCTTCATCCTGCACAACCCAAATAAATTAACCCCTTTCTCTACAATGCAATCCTTTAGGTTGTTCCACTTCTTTTCCAAGACTCCAGTGATACTAGTAAAGAAATATCAATGCTAGAAACTCCAAGTATTCTCAACTATGGACAATTCTTTCACAAATGTCATCATTCTCATGCACACAGGAATCCATTCCTTTATGAAATAATCAATAGTTACTTACATCCAACAAGCAATGGCTCTTTCCCTCCCTTAATTACTTTCCCATACCTAGAGAAAAACCAATAATGATAAAGAATGAATGTGTAATGAATAAAAATGATTGAGGAACCACCAAATAACAAAAAAAAAGGTTTATACAATTACATGCAATAAAGCACCACCTCACCTTCCCCAAGAGGTTCATGTAACCACTTTTCCCCACTAAAACCAAAATGGGTGAATAAAATAATAAAAATACTTAGCCTCTTTATCCCCCCTCTCTCATGGAATCATAGCCCCCTATCTTTTTCCTTGTCCATCTTGCAGCCATCAATGTATTTTATTATTAATATTCAAAGTATCACATTTCTAGGCACTCTAGCCTTTCAAATTTATAGACACTCCGGGATTTCATGAATAAACAAAATACATTATTAATCTAGGGACTCAAAATTGAGGTATTACATGTTGCATGAAGTTGAGTCAACATTCCCTAACAACTTGTATAGGGTTCCAATATGAACTCATTTTTATTAATACCATCACACCCTTAATACTTTTGTACTCATCCTTTTGAAATAGAGTGTGCAGACCTGCATCACTCTTCTTGCTGACAGATATCAAGTTTCTTTCCAAACCCATAATATGTATCACACTTCGAAGGATGACTGAACTCTTCCTCGTCCAACAATTTTGGTTTTCGATTCGTTCCCCAAGAAAAAATCCCCCCCTTCATATCTCTCATATTCACAGAACCATTTTTTGTGAGGTTTCATATGAAAGGATGCTCCTGATTCAATCAACCAAACATCTTGATCTGACTGTGTATTAGTTGATGTCAGATACACATCAACTCCTTTATCCAAAGTATTCTTTCTCTCAATCGATTGCTTCTCATTGGATCCTGTACTAACTTATGTTTCCTTCGACCCACAGTCTCTCTTGTAATTCCCAACACTACCACATTTCCATCATCTTCTTGTTGACAGAACTCGGGATTTATATCTACCCTTCGAATTAGACTTTCTACCTGAGAATTTTCCCTTATATATGTTGATCGATCAACCTATCACCATCAAGGCATGTTTAGTCGATCCTTCCATGTTATTTTTTCTCATTTCTTATGACAGTATAGATGAAACCATGTCTTCTAGCGCTAGTGTGGTAGAATTACTCCCTATATCCATGACTAAGATATTACAGGAGTCTGGCAAAGAACATAATAGGTTAATGCATTTACCCCCCTTAGTGATTTTAACATCCACATAAAATAACTGACTTATTACAATATTGAATTAATTTATATGCACTGTTACAAATCTCCCATCACTCATCCTCGAAAGATACATCTTCTTCCGTAGGAATATATTATTTACCAAGTATTTTGACTAGTACAAGCTTCCCAAGTTGTCCCACAATTTATTTGTAGAGTCTTCACTCGAGACACTTAGCAACACCAACTATGCAAGACAAATTCAAATCATACTCCTTGCCCTTCTTTTTCATTTCTCCCATTCTTCCCTCGACATACATATCATAATGGTTCCTAGGCATACCATTTTCCACTACTCTTTATCTACAAGGAGATCTTCAATTTTAAGCTTTCAAAAGCTCAATATTATGGCCATTGAATTTTTCAATCTCTATCCTCTAACTTCTTGCCATTCTTTTAAACACAGCTTTAAACATCACTAACTTACAACTCCCATTGGACCTAAGTTTATCTTATATCCAATATCTTCTTAACCTTTCTCTGATGTCACTTGCACAAAGCAACAAATATTCTCTGATACCAAATCATGAGAAGTAAAGACTCACACTAAGCCAACCAAGAAAGAGAAAACATATTTAAATAACAAATAAATGGCAATCACACACAGTACACATAGATTTTACCTTAGAAACCCAAAACCAGTAAAAACAACATTCCTTGAGTGTCTTTCTCCTTATTGTCTTATTCATTCAATGAATAAAGTGTTACATGACTAACCTTAGTCTACACCTAGGACACAATCGCCACCATACTCTCTTGCTTTACACAAGAACAACCATGTAGCCAATTCAGCTTACATCTACATGACCAGTAACCTTATGCTAAATATTAGCATGAACATAGACTTAATACAATTGAAATGCACCTTATTTATAGGATTCAAAACATGCAAAACCCTAAATCATAGTGCCCAAGAATGGTTACAAATACACATAGATAATTGGCTGCAAATATCGCAAATATTAGGATTTTGTTACAGCCGATTTACCATTCGGTCTTTAGTCATTTTCCACTTGACCTTTTGTCGACCTCCTTTTAGTTGAAATTTTGACTTCCCATTTCTTTGAGACCACAACAACCCCCATTTAATTTTTTCTTTTACAAGCAAAAGAAAAGGGGCCTCCTACTAAAATTTCATCCCTAATGCATAATCCTCTACTGCTTGAACCGAATGATAATTCTTTATCCGCCTTAAGGGAGTTGGGGGTTTGATCTTGATTGAGTATCGTCTTGGATGATTTTTTTTAGGGTTTTATGAATGAATAACTTAAATTATGCATCCTCTTGCTTGCATGTTGTGCTTATTGTCTTAATCTTTATGCTTTTTCATGTTGATCATACTCTTATATTTCGAACACTTGACTTGAATCGCAAGATAACTAATACTTCATTTGGGTTTGAGACTTGGCACGTGAATTTTTTAGGTCACTTATATACAACCACTCATGATTATATTTTATAATTATATTGAAGGAAGGGAATGTAACTCTTATGGTATAATTTAGCCTCCTTTTAATTTCATAACTCATCTCATATTTTTTTGGTTGTAGGAGTAGGTTTGCACGACTATTTCAATTACATGACCACTCCAACCTTGAAATGCATGTGGGGAAACCCTTGATATTCTTCCTCTTTCCTACTTATTTCTATGCAGATCTTGTATATCATTTGATTCCAAGAATTATCATTATGGACTAAGCCTTATCTTACCCAAACCTCAGACAATTTGTTTTTCATCACCATGCATTGATGAGGCTAGAACCTTGATATTTATTTGAAACCTTGGTCCTTATTGGGCTCTCCCTCATATGGAAGTAGGTTCTCCTTGGCTTCTAGTTTCCTAAAGGTCTGAAGTTCGCAAGGCTATCAGATCCACCTTTCCTACAATCATATCCCTAAATATCATTAGATTGACTATATCGGGAATCCTCATTCTGAGTGATCAGTGTGTGTTTTCCTAAGATTGGTCTAAATCCTGAAATCCAAAAACCTATTGGGCTCCCCTCATATGGATTTTCTCATCGAGTTCTGTTATCACATGAAATTTTCAGAATCTTAAGAGTTTGTGCTTTCTACCTAAGTCTGTATTTTTTCCCTGTCTCTGTCCTTTTCGCAAACCAAATCTTAAGTTTTTTTTTTCCTTCAGCTTGTAAATTTCTCTCTCTTTGCCCTCATTCATTTGAACAACCTATTTTTCCTTTTTATCTTACCTGATAAGTCTCGTGCCTAAGATTTTTTGTTTTCTCTAAGGTTGATCACTTTCCTCTTCGTCTCAGTCACTCATCCTTTGTCTTTCTGAGCCCCCAACCAGTCGTCCAAGTCTTTATTTATATAGGTCGTAACCGCGAGCTCAAGGTGCAACACTCAGAGCGACCCATTCCAGACTTGAATCAATCAAACAAGTGAGTTCATCTCCCAAAGGTTGGGATTTCATACAGAGTTCAGATCAGCAGTTTGTGGGTGTTCATAATCCAAAAGTTGCTCAAAGATTAGCGCCGGAGCAAAATCCTGAGATCAAAGGTCGAGCAAGATTAATTATGGGCCATGGATCTTATTGGGAGAGATCAACGGTGGAATATTATCATGGGAATCAGGAGTTTAAAATGTTGTTAAAGTTGTTCGTCAAAGGTCTGAAGTCCAGAAAAATGAAATTAACGTGGGTCGTTCGATCCAACGGGATGCGTGGCGCCAGATCTGAGCTGCGGAGAATTTTTTTTTGGGAAAACTGAAGTGAGGGATGCACAATTTCCCCGAGTCCTGAAGGCATGAAGCACTGAAGTGTCTAAGGCCCAAAATCCCAAAGTCCCGAAGTGCTAAAGAGCCGCTAGAAACACATGGCATATCCCTGGGCATTAAGTCTCGTCTTGATCCCAATGAAGGTAGTTAATGAAAACAATGAGTGGTGGTTGAAACCTCGGCTCACTCCATAAATGGAAGGTATGAAAGGTTCGGACATGGGAACTAAACCGTCAGCCATTGGTACTCATGTGAGCAAATTTTCCCATAAAACCCATGTTGATCTAAGCTCATCTCTAACAGGAGAATGCCTACATAGTCTGACAGAGAAGATGTAGACAGAAAGCCTTTAATGCAGGGGCCCGATCGTGCTCCTGGTAGTGGTGAATTGTTTTGAGTATAAATAGTTAGTTTTGATATTTTTTTAAGGTCATCAATTGGTCGAGCATAGCTCCCTATTTTGTAATTTTTTTATGCTAGAATTGTTCCCTGGTTATGTATCAAATTTGAGACTTTCAGATTAATAGAAGTCAACCTCTTTTCATCTCTCTGTAAAAAATGTGCTAAAACACTCAGGCATGGAGGATCCAGTCGAGGGTTGTTATGTTTTTGTAATGTAGGTTTGATTTCAGTGGTATCGTGACCAATTTTAGTCAACTCCCTTGTTATATTTTTCCCTCATCCACTGAATGGCTCGAGCATGGAGGATCCAATCGATTTGTTGTAGCTGCACTGTGATGTAGGTTTGATCATTGTCTTGTTGTGACTGTGTTGTTTGGACATATTTTAGTGTCTGAAACCTGGTCATAAGAGTGATATTGAGTCTGAGTTTTTCTTCCCCAAGCTACTTGAAAGCCTAATGCTCATCACATTCTTGTTCACCTTTCTCACTAAGTCCTCCCTCTGCTCACACTTAAACTCAATTCCCTAACTGAAGTTAATGTGGACCTTACTTCCCTGTGCATTTCTTATCCAGTTCATTGTTGAACATCATTCATATATTGATTTTTTTTTCATCGACTTCCACTCATATAAAACCAACATCCACCAAAAACTATGATGGGTACTGGGCTTATCCTCCCGCAATCTGAGGGTGACTCTCAGTGCTAAAATTATTGGCGCCATTTTTGGGGAACGAATTGAAGACATTTACCTGGGTAAGAACGACAAAGAAATTATAATTTTGAAGGTGCATAAGAAATTAGTACCTTGAAGATTGCAACTTGCACCTGGTGACTACATTGTTTCAGTTGTGGCTCCGAAGGGCAGACATACGAGGTCTACTCTGGAGCTGCCTCTAGCAACACCTTAAGCTAACCTAGAGAAAATTATCAGAAAAGGAAAGACCTCTCAAGAAGGTACTTCAACTGCTGTATCAGGTTATTCTGGTAATTTACATAATCCTTCTTTAAAAACTCCAGTAGTTACTTCTCATTCCCCTATTATACCATCTGTTGGAGTTTCAAGAATTTAAAATTTTTGGAGTTTTCTTGTTGATTTCTCCCCTCCTAGTCTCAGATTGGAAGGAGAAAGATTTGACACCCCTATTTCCCCTGAAGTTGTACAGTTGTTTAGGCCCAGGACCTCAGAAGACTTTCCCACTCCGGGCTTTACCACTCCTCCCCCTATTAGAGTTGTTGCATTTATAGAAGGGGAAACCTATATTCCCTCGAGCCCTATGGATTTTTCTCCCAGCACTCAGTTGTTTCCTTTTCCTCCCAGAAACATAGATATATTTGTACTTGCCCCAACTTCATCTCTTCCCAGTTTTCCTCTATTTCACATCCAAATGGCAGGTGTTAATCCTCCTAGGAACAAGATGGTTGAGATATTGGTTGCTAGACACACCCCTTTGGTTTTACCTCAGCCTATGAATTATCTCCCAACCACATACTACCTAAAGTACATGCCCCAGTTCAAAGGGGAGGGAGACGTGACTTAAGATGAGCACCTTTCCTCCTTTTATAGATTTTCATAGATTTAGGGCATCAAAAAATGAAGATGTGTGGATGAGAGTTTTTGTACAGAGCCTTGATGGTGATGCTAGGGATTGGTTTAAGGACTTGCCTCCTAGATCTATTGATGGGATTTATTCTCTAGATGATTCATTCTTAAAACATTGGGGGAATAAAAAATATTTCCTTTATTATATTACAGAATTTGGGGCACTTAAGAGAGAAGAGGGAGAATCTGTTTCAGACTTCTCAAAGAGATTTAATAAGATGTATAAAAAGATTCCCACTGGAATTAAACCTCTGACAAGATGACTTATTCTAGTTCTTTTGACCCTGAGTTTTGCCTCCTGTTGAGAGAAGGAAGAGCTACCTCCTTGGCTCATATGCAATATGCATCCCTTGAAGTAGAATCCAATATATTGGCAGTTGAGAAGCTTAGGAGTAAAGCTGATAGAGACAAAAGAAAAGGTAGGTCTGAAGCTTCAACTTCTAGTTCCTCTGCTGCTCCCCCTCAAATGGATGAAGTAACCAAGCTACTAAAATCACTTTCTACTAGAATGGAAAGGTTGGAATTGGAAGGAAATTTGAGCTATAGGAATCCCCAAAATGATGATAATAGGGATAATTTCAAAATACCAAACAATGCTCCTCAGATCATCCGAAGAGATCAAAGAAACAGGTACAGAGATGATCATAGAATTAAATCTCCTCTGCAAAACAACCTTGTTACTGACGAGGAAGGAGAGGAAGAAGATGTTGATCTTGAAATCCATTGTCTTGGAGACACTTCCCCATTTCCTCATTTGACCCAATCTGCATATGAGGAGTCTCTCATGGATAGCCAACTAAATGAGTTAAACATGGGGGAAATACCAGCCATAATACCAATAGATATAGGCTAAGGTCAAAGAAAAAAGAATGGAAGCTGGATATTTCTGATCAACCTACTAGAGCAGAGAAGCCTGTAAAAAATGTGGCATACAACATTAAAGAAAATAAGGAAAACCCCCCACCATTGGTCAAAGGCTCGATCCCATAAGTGAAGGAGGTTGTGAAGCCTCCCTCCTGTTTTAGCTTTGACCGTGAAATTAAAAAGATTAGGATCCTTGTCCCTCTATTAGAGTTAATCAAGCATGAGGACTTCAAAAGGTGACTCTACAAAGTGTGGCAACCCGAACCTTCATCTCATCCCACAGACTCAGTCAATATCCAAGACGAAAATCATGTTGTCATACTGGGACCTTTGGTGGAGGAAAGAGATGATTCATCACCTCCTTTCTACACTTCATTGAACATCCATGATAAGGTTATGCACAACTGCTTGATGGATTCAGGGGCATCTCACAATCTCATGCATAAAGTTGTCATGGATGAGCTTGGGTTGGAGGTTACAAAAACCTACCATGACCTGTATTCATTCGATTCCAGGAAGGTGAAATTCCTCTGGGTTATTAAGGACCTGGTTGTCTCTTTTTTTCAATTTCCAATGTAAAGTGTGGTCATGGAAATAGTGGTATCCAATGTCCCCCCTAAGTTCAGGATGCTCTTGTCCAGATCATAGATCAAAATACTAGGGGAGACTCTACAAATGGATCTATCATATGCCACCATCCCTGTGTTTGGAGGGGAACACATAAGTCTTTATAGAGAAGCACAACTTGCCTACATTATCAATGCTGAAGACAATCCCATCAACCACCCCATTTTCTCAGTTGATACTGATTTAGGAACCAGTATATTTCATCTCTCTAATGTCCCTCAGCCACCTATTGAAATTAGAAAGCAACCTATTACCTTTTATGAAGAGCCTCCCCCCAAGACCTCTGTGTGGAAAATGTTTTTTGATGGAGCCTCTTCTAGGGAAGGTGTTGGTGCTGGAGAGGTTTTTATTTCCCCCACCCAAGAGACCATATCTCTGTCTTGCAAGTTGGAATTTCAAACAACAAACAACATGGTAGAATATGAGGCTCTTGTCTTAGGTTTGAGAGCTACCAAAGACATGAAAATTGACGAGCTAACAATGTTTGGAGATGTTGAGCTGATTGTTCATCAATTCAAAAATTTGTATCAGACTAAGCACCCAAGGTTAAGGGCCTATAGAAATGAGGTATGGGATATGATTGAAAATTTCTTCTTGGCTTTTAATATTTCATTTTTTCCAAGGGAGGAGAACTCTATGGCAGATTCCTTGGTGGTCTCAACAAGTAATTTTAAGATCCCTTTACCCCCCAAACTCAAGTATGAAGTAGAGATAAAATACAGACCCTATATTCTTGACAATGTCAAACATTGGAAGGTCTTTGAGGATGATATTGAAAGAAAAAAGTTCCTTGAAACTGTGGATGGATTTTCTGATATGCACATTGATCGAGATCCGGATTCTGAAGAAATCCCTCATGTTTATGTCTTTATGAATAAGATTGCTAACCATCATATTGCTCAGTTGCCTAGAAATCACATTCCAAAGGGGCCTATCCCTTTGGAGAGATTTTTTGATATAAATGATGTTGTTGTAAAGCTTGAGGGATCAACTGAAGAGGTTGATGTGACTGAATGCAATCTAGGAAGGGAGGAGGATCCCAAATGGGTGAAATTGTCTAGAAGCTTATCGAAGGAACAAAGGGCTAAGTATGTCAGACTCTTGAAGGAGTTCATTGATGTATTTTATTAGACATATGAGGATTTGAGAACATATGGCACCAGCATCATTCAACACAAAATCCCTTTGAAAGAAGATGCCAAACCTTTCAAGCAGAAGCTCAGACAAATAAATCCCATGTTGTTGTCGATAATGGAAAAGGAATTCAAGAAGCTGTTGGATGCACATATCATCGTCCCTTTGAGATTTTTAGAGTGGGTGGATAATTTGGTGTCTGTCAGGAAGAAGAATGGGGAAATAAAGTTGTGTGTTGATTTTAGAAATTTGAAAAGGAGCTCCAAAAAGGATAACTATCCCTTGCCGAAAATGGAGCACATTTTTCAGAGAGTGACTGGGTCAGCCAGGATGTCTATGGTCAATGGTTTCTCTGGTTACAATAAGATCTTTTCCTTGCCTGAAGATAGAGAGAAGGCAACTTTCACAATTGCTTGGGGCACATTCATGTATGCTAAAATTCCCTTCGAATTGATGAATGTAGGTGTGACCTTCCAGCGAGCTATGGACATCGCCTTCATTGGGGAGAATGATAGATTTGTAGTCATCTATCTAGATGACATCACAATATTCTCCAGGTCTAATAAAGAGCATTTTTATCATCTAAGGAAGGTTTTCCTGAAGTGCAGAAGGTTTGGTCTCTCCCTAAATCCCAAGAAGTATTTATTTTCCAGTCAAGAGGGGAAATTGTTGCGGCATATTGTGTCAGCTGAAGGAGTGAATATTGATCCGATTAGAGTGGAGGCCATCCAGTCCTTGTCATTTCCCAGATATGGGAAAGAGGTTTAGTCTTTCTTGGGTAAAATCAACTTTCTAAGGAGGTTCATTTTTAATTTTGCTGAATTGGTTAAATACATTATAGCCATGCTCAGGAAGGGGAATGAAGTGAAATGGACTGCTGAGTCCAGAGATTCTTTCAACTAATTCAAGAGGGCGTTGACTGAAGCACGTGTTCTCATTAGCCCAGACTATTCCAAGGAATTTCTGATTTTTTCCTTCACTTCATTTGATACACTAGAGTCTGGTTGTTGTTTTGCTACAAAGAAATGCAAGGGATTAGAGCATCCTATTTCCTTTTTAAGAAGATCACCGAGGGATGCAGAAGCAAGATATGATATCATGGAGAAGTAGGCTTATGATTTGGTGAAAGCCCTCAAGGATTTCAGAATCTATATTTTGTACTCAAAGATCATTGCATATGTCCCCTCGGCCTCAGTAAAGGAGATATTGATCTAGACTGATGTAGATGGGAAAAGGAGAAAGTGGATTGCCAAAATTTTAGAGTTTGACTTGGAAATCAAACCCACCAAATTGGTGAAAGGCCAAGGTTTAGCCAGGTTACTGGCTGAATCAAATTGCAAGGCATTGGGGGTTAATGTCATGAAAGTAGACTCAGAAATTCAGCAAGATTATATTGTTGGTGAAGACTCTCATATCAGCCCCAACTTAGCAGAATGCACCTGGTACAAAGACATCATATACTTCCTGCACAAGTTGAGGCCTCCTGATTGTTTGGACAAAAACAAGGTGAGAGCTCTGAAACTCAAAGCAATCAAGTATTGTATCATTGATCAAATTTTGTACTATAAGGATCCTTTGGGAGCTCTATTAAGGTGTCTAGATGATTCAGGTGGATATCAGTGGCAACCCACCCTTTCCAACTGGCTCAAAACAATTTTTTGGCAATTTTGGTAATTTACTATTTTTAGTAGTTTTCACTTGTGGAGCCGTTTTGAGGCCCTAAACGATGTTTTATGGGAAAATAGGTTTGCAATATGCAAGTTCCTTCGATATTGCACCTAAAATGAATCTCCTCGACGATACCTTTCCTATGGTCTATCATACGCCTAAAACAAAGATCGTATGCAAATGTGACAACCCCGAGAAGTTGATGTACTAACTTACCCAAGCGGGGCCCTCATGACTTTTGGCGCTTCATCTCCTAGGGTTAGGTTTTTGGATGTCTAGGGTTTTTGGCATTCCTTCTTATTTTGAAAAGGCCTTTGGAGCCTCATTGTAATCATCTTCTTGCGAATGAGCGCAACCATCACATCTCTTCGCAGAGATAAGCCACCAACATTCCAACAAGCTTGTTTCTGCTGCATTTTATAGTTTCAGCTTATTTCGTTATTGAATAGAAAACCAATTTTATTGTATCTCTGTTATTTTGTGTTAAGAACCTGTTAATAATCTGTAGTCACTTCATTGTGCTCATAAAATCCATATTAGTTGTATCAAAGCAGTTTGCTCCTTGTCGTCTTAATGTATGTCCCCAACAAGGTCAGAGTACAAATAGTTGGGTCTCAAGCTTGTTTCTCTTGAGGACAAAATCTCTCGCACACCCAAGTGACCTCTCATGGAAGGAGAAAATAAATATGACGGGACAGGAGATCCTATCAAACTGTTGATTGAGGAATCCCTCATGCAACAGACGAAGGAGATCATGGATAGTTTCACGCAAATCCTTCGACGACTACCAATAGGTGACACATCTTCTTCGAGCGGAGGCACTGCTCCCTTCAAGGTATAGATAAACTTCGATATTTCTATATTTTAAGGTCATATAGACACATATGTTTTAGACAAGTGGTTGAATCTACTAGAAGGGTATTTTTTCTGTCCATAACTTTTCAAATAGAGAAAAGATTACTTTTGTGCTCCTCAAAGTCGTTCCCTGTGTCAAAGATTGGTGGGACACTTTCTGTGAGAAAAAGGAAATAGAGGAACCCTCATTATTTATAGTCATGACCACATGGGAATCCTTCAGGGATGTTATTAAAGAACAATACTACCCTGTTGGAAGTTATGACGACTTGTACACGAAATGGACCACATTGCGGCAAGAAAGAGACCAAGCAGTGTCAGATTTCACAAATATCTTCCATACCTTGCGCACCAAGTGGGGTATCAAAGATTCAAAGTGAAATTTGGTGCTCAAGTATCGCGGTGCTCTGCATAGATAAATCTAGACCAAAATGGAATTCCTGGACATCTCATCCTTGGGCGTGGCCTACCGATATGTCGTCAAAATCAAGTAGAAGCTCAAACAAAAGACGTGGAAATTTGGGCCTGGGAACCCCTCACAACAAAATCCAGGAAAGGGCGGCCCCAACCCATAGAAAAAAGGACAGAGAAGACATGGAAAGTATCAGGACAACCAGTCCAAGTTAAAATCAAAGAAGGGAACTGTAAAGACAAAGAAAGATACTAGGAAGTGGTGCAACTTCCATAAGAGCCCTTGGCATAACACTGTTGATTGCCACTCAAATTCGTCGTTGGTGGCCAAAGTGAAAGCCTCTGAATCAGATGTGGATTCGAAATATGAGCCAGAAACAAAAAGGGGAAGACAGATCATTGATTTGGAACCCAATGCCACCGTTGCTACCACCAAGCTCCAGCCTGGTGAACCAGACGATCCAGAAGAAGGAGAGCGCCTCTTCCATTCACAAATGTGGGTAAAAGGCACCCTGTTGCATTTCATCATTGATAATGGTAGCCAGAAGAACCTCATCTCAGTAGAGGTCATCAAGTGGCTGGCCCTTCCAACAATGTCACACCCACAACCCTACACCATTGGATGGCTCCTCCAAGGAAGCGTTCTCCACGTCAGCCAACAGTGTCGACTGTTGTACGACATCAAGCCCTTCAAAGATGAGGTATTGTGTGATGTTGCTCCTCTCGAAGTTTGTGATGTTATTTTGGTCCAACCTTATTTATGGAAACGTCATGTTGTATATGATTCTGGGCCTCGTAGTATTATTATTACGTTGAACATGAAATTGTACAGGATACCCGAGGCAGTCCCACCTAGTGCTATTTCCTTGATCTCTGCTAAGTAATGAAGGAAGGTCATCTCTCAGATGGAGAAGTTTTTCTTCTTAATGATTCTCTCTCATAATAAGAGAAAGATCACAGCCTAATTACGAAACAATCATCCACACTGATCATAAGCCACTGTAGTTCATGTAGACACAAGGAAAATCTCACAATGACCGCCATCAAAAGTGGTCCACATACGTGCATCAATTCCACCTCAACATCAAGTATAAAACAAGAAGCACCAATCACGTCACTAATTTCCTCAACAGACCGCAAGTTGCGGCACTCACCACTGTGCTAGATTCTTGCGACCATGAGACCTCTAGATGGCCCCAACTCTATGAGATAGACCCAGACTTCGCCACCACCTACCAAATGTTGGGTTCAAACACATTTGTTGATAATTTCCATCTTCAATATGGGATGTTGTGTCATCTAGGCCATATCTGTGTTCCATCAAACAAGCGAGCAAAGCTGATTTGGGAATCCCACTACAGTCGGGTGGCAGGACACTTCGACGTCGAAAAGATAGTGGTGATGCTATGAAAAAATTTCTACTGGCCGAAACTTCAATAGGATCTCAACAAGTATATCAGGTCCTGCATTGCTTGCGTTATTGCCAAACCGACCACTAAGAAACAGGGCTTGTACACCCCTCTTCCTACTTCTGAAAAGCCATGGGAATCCATCTCAATGGAATACATGTTGAGCCTCTAGTCACTACTGGACACCAAGCTCAATAAAATCCACGACCTTCCACCCCCAGACAGATGGCCAAATCGACGTCGTAAATCGAATGATTGTGCATATCCTTCGCATGTATAATTCAAATCACCCTCACACATGGGATGAGAGTCTTCCCTATGTCCAACACAACTACAACCAAGCCCTGCATAGCTCAATCAACCACAACTCCTTTCAAGTGGGGTTGGGATTCCAACCATTGTGTCCCATAGATGTTGCACTTCCCCTTGCGGTCACCTCGTCTGACTCATATACTACTCCAACTAAAGCTGACAAAGCCACCCATTTCATTGAGCGGATCCAACACATCTGCCAACAGGTTCATGATATCCTACAGAAGTCCAATGACAAGTACAAACGACGTCATGATCAACATCGGGTGCCACATAAGTTTAAGGTCGGTGGCAAAGTTTGGTTGCACTTGTAGAAAGAACACCTTACAAGACCCCATCGGAAGCTTCACCCACTCTGTTATGGGTCATACACCATCACCAAGGTCATGGGGGATAATTCTTTTGAGCTCAACATTCCTCCTTTCATTGGCCTGCACCCAGTGTTCAATGTGGATCTCCTTCGCCCTTATGCCCACCATTATTGGACACCTCAGAAGTAGCAAAAAAACTTACACAAACAGAGCTCAACCCCAACTGCATACAACAGGAATCCAATGATTCAATTGTGGACACACATATCAAGGGCACTCAACAACAAAGGATCCAGCATTATCAAGTCGTCAAAGCAGGGCAGCTCCTGCACCAAGGCAAGTGGCTCACCCGGGGCCAAATTCAGTAGAAATTTCCTCATCTAATGGGGGACCTCAATGAAATGGATAACATTGCTTCCTAAGGAGGGAGGATTGATCCAGGTGGATATCAGTGGCCACCAACCTTTTCCAACTGGCTCAAAATAGTTTTCTGGCAATTTTGGTAATTTACTATTTTTAGCAGTTTTCACTTCCGGAGCCGTTTTGAGGCCCTAAATGATGTTTTTTGGGAAAAAAGGTTTGAAATATAAAAAGTACATCAATATTGCACCTAAAATGAATCTCCTCAACGATACCTTTCCAACGGGATATCATACGCCTAAAACAGAGATCGTATACAAATGTTACAACTTGGGCCCACATGACTTTTGGAGCTTCATCTCCTAGGGTTAGGCTTTCAGATGTCTAGGGTTTTTGGCATTCCTGCTTACTGTAAAAATTCCTTTAGAGCCTCATTGTAATCATCTTCTTGTGAATGAGCGCAACCGTTACATGTCTTCTCATATATAAGCCGCCACCATTCCAGCAAGCTTGTTTCCGTTGCATTTTACAGTTTCATCTTATTTCGTTATTGAATAGAAAACCAGTTTTATTGTATCTTTGTTATTTTGTGTTAAGAACTTGTTAATAATATGTATTCATTTCATTATTCTCATAAAATATGGATCACTAGACCCACAATAAGCCCAAAAGTCTATGATTGATTTTCATGACAGCTCATGTGGGGGACATCATTTTTGGAGGACCACAACTTACAAGATCCTCAGAGCTAGGTACTTTTGGCCCAACCTTTTCATTGATGTTTGCACAAAGATCAGAGCCTGCAACAAGTGTCAAAATTTTGCTGGAAAGCAATAGCTCAAACCTTTTCCATTGAAGTATGTAACAATTTTTGGACCTTTTCAGCAGTGGGGTCTTTCCTTCATTGGAGAAATACACCCAGCCTCAAGTGACCAACACAGGTGGATTTTGACTTCCACTGATTATTTTACCAAATGGATAGAATCCATCCCCACAAGGAGCACCTCCCACAAGGTAATCATAAATTGTTTTGAAGACATCATGTCTAGATTTGGTTTTCCAAACAAGATCGTTACAGACAATGTTGCCTCTTTCAGGGCTGAGCCATTATTTAATTTTTGTGAGCAATATGGGATTACACTAGTCCATTCTACTCCCTACTACCCTCATGAAAATTTCTTAGTAGAGTCTTCTAACAAGAGCCTAATAAAGATCATCACGAAGTTGTTAGAAGACAACAAGAAAGCTTAGGATTCAAAGCTGAAGTTTGCATTATGGGCTGACAGAGTTGCCACAAAAAGATCACCGAGAATTTCTCCTTTCCAGCTAGAGTATGGTGTTGAGGAAATCTTTCCTTCTCAACTTGATTTTTCTATGGCGAAGTTCCTCCAGGAATACCAAGGAGAACCTGATGACATGGTTAGGAGGATACTACGTCTAGTAGAAGTGCAGCAGAATAGGGAACAACTACTTGATAAAACACGGAACCATCAACAGAAAATAAAGTGAGCCTTTGACAAGAGTGCAAGAAAGGAATATTTCGAGCTAGGGGATCTGGTGCTCAAATGGGATGCTCCTGAACAAGACAAAGGAAAACATGGAAAATTTGAAGCCTTGTGGATTGGTCCCTTCAAAATTTCTGAGATATTTCTAAATAACACTTATAAGTTATAGAATGTGGAGGATTATAAGGTTTTAGGTTGCCCTGTCAATGGGATTCTTTTGAAGAAATATTTTTTTTAGGCCATGACCGACGTTCCACCACTAGAAATACCACTCCTGTTTTTATTTTTATTTTTAGTTTTTTGTTTTCAATAAGAGACCCCATGTCCCAAAGCTAAGGCACTGAAGTTGCATGCTCTTGGCAACTCGCAGGGAGCATACCATCCCCTGTGGAGTCAAATGTTATCACTTGAACTTGTCAGAGTCTTGTGGGTTTGTGATTTCTACCTAAGTTTGTAATTTTTACCTGTCTCTCTCCTTTTTCACAAACTAATTCTTAATTATTTTTTCCCCTTCGACCTGTAAATTTTTCTATGTTTTCCCTCATTCGTTTGAATGACCTATTTTTCCTTGTTGTCTTATCTGAGAAGTCTCGGCCCTAATGTTTTTTGTTTTCTCTAAGGTCGATCACTTTCCTCTTCGTATCAGTCACTCATCCTTTATCTTTCCGAGACCCCAACCAGTCATCCAAGACTTTGTTTATACAAGCCACAACTGTGGGCTCAAGGTGCAGCACTCGGAGCGACCCATTCCATAATCAAAATGTTGTTAAATTTGTTCGTAAAAGGTCCGAAGTCCGAAAAACCAAAATTAGCATGGGTCTTCCGATCCAACAGGACGTGTGGCACCAGATCCGAGCTGCAGAGAAATTTATTTCAGGAAAAATGAAATGAGAGATGCGCAATTTCCCCAAGTCCCGAAATCCCGAAGTGCCAAAGTGTAGAAGTGTCGAAGGCCCGAACTCCCAAAGTCTCGAAGTGTCGAAGAGCCACTAGCATCACATGGCACATCCCTGGGCGTTAAGCCTCATCCTGATCTCGATGAAGGTATTTAATGAAAAAAAGGAGTGGTGGTTGAAACCTCGTCTCACTCCATAAATGGAAGGTATGGAAGGTTTGGCCGTGGGAACTGAACCATCAGCTTGTGGTACTCCTGCGAGCATATTTTCCCGCAAAACCCATGTTGATGTGAGCTCGCGTCTAACAGGAGAATTCCTAGACAGTCTAACAAAGAAGACAAAGACGAAAGCCTTGAATGGAGGGGCTCAATCGTGCTCCTAGTAGTGATGAATTGTTCTGAGTATAAATAGTTAGTTTTGATATTTTGTTAAGGTCATCAATTGGTTGAGAAGAGCTCCCTATTTTGCGATATTTTTATGCCAGAATTTTTCTCTGGTTATGTATCAAATTTGAGACTTTCAAATTAATAGAAGTCAGCCTCTTTTCATCTCTCTATAAAAAGTTGTGCTAAAACACTCGAGCATGGAGGATCCAGTCGAGGGTTGTTATGTTGTTGTAATATAGGTTTGATTTCAGTGGTATCATGACCAGTTTTAGTCATCTCCCTTGTTGTCTTTTTCCCTCATACACTGAATGGCTCGGGCATGGAGAATCCAGTCGAGTTGTTGTAGCTGCACTATGATGTAGGTTTGATCATTGTGATGTTGTGACTATTTTGTTTGGACATATTTCAGTGTCTGAAACCTGGGCTTAAGAGTGATATTGAATCTGTGTTTTTCTTCCCCAAGCTGCTTGAAATCCTAATGCTCATAGTAGTCTTGTTCACCTTTGTCACTAAGTCCTCCCTCTACTCACACTTAAACTCAATTCACTGACTAAATTTAATGTGGCCCTCACTTCCCTGTGCATTTCTTGTCCATTTCATTGTTGAACATCAATCATATATTGATTTTTTTTCCATTAACCTCCACTCATATAAAACCAACATCCACCAAAAACTTTGATGGGTACTGGGATTATCCTCCCACAATCCGAGGGTGACTCTTAGTGCTAACAGGTTGACTGAGTGAATTCCCTTGGGATTTTCTTAAATTATGAAAGGTGTAATATTCTTCAAATTAATCTCCACTGGTTTCTTCTTTCAACCTCTCCTCTCTCTGGAAACCCAAGCCAAAGACCTATTGAGGTTCTTGGTTGTAGGTCCTTTTCCTGTCATCGCCTAATGTTTTTTTATATTTGTCGTAATTAGTGTCATGCAGTGTGTCCTAATGTAATAACATATTCCTTGATTTGATCATATTCACTCTCTTCGCAATCTTATCAAGTATTCCCTATGAGATGTTCAACTTAACTAGATTGACATGTGTCATACATCCAATTGGTATCGATCTCCTTTCATTATATGAGTCACTATTTTTTATGTTTATTTTTCACATGACTTATCTTCTTCTTCCCCTTGGTCACTTTCCATCCGTCACATATGAAAAGTACGACCTACCTATCTGAATTGACACTCAGATACATGAAAAATACTTGGTATAGATTACTCCTATTTTGGGGGTCCTTAGGTGTGGAACCCTAACTGATGTGGAACCATGATGGGCATGGAACCCTGACTTGTGTGTAACTTGGCATTATTTTCCTAGTTTGTATTTTTATTTTTATTTTTAATTTTGTATATTTTTAATTTTATTTCTTTCTTTATTTTTGAGTTTATTTATTATTTTTGTATTTATTTATTTCCATTTGTATTTTACCCTTGGTTTTGAAAAACCATTGTTGGCACATAGTCAGAAGACCTGGGGTTCAACATTAATTCACCAACAAAACCTTAAGATACTGGCCCTTTCAATATCACCCGCAAGTAGGTGAAGTCTCACTCGAGGTATCTATGGGGACTACAGGAACAAGATTTCTGGTGTCATGAAGGGATGGGAGACATTTTCCATAACCATTACACCTAGCATTAGTTCATTATACCTTATGTGTGCATATTCATCAGAACAGATAACATATTAATATTAACCATACATTATATGTGCAATAAATAGAACAATAAACACATCATAACACAAATACCCCATGATTTAATGTCGTTCACCCAAGATGGGTTATGTCCACAACGTTTGACTTCTTATATTATTCATAATAATCTCTTAGAAAATATGTGCATTGTGCTCATACATTATGCCCTTATCCTTCTCCTATAATTCTATTTGTCTCTCTTCACTCTTACATTCATGCATAGAGTGTGTACTTAGATCTTCTTACTCTCGTTCACTCTTGACTAATTCCCTCTTCTACCCAAAAACACTTACATATTTATACAATTATATTAATGCTTACCCCCTTTCTAATGGACCAAAATTCCTAACGTCTTTTGACTGTATTCCTTCATCTCGAAAATGCGCTAAATTCCTTTCTGTCTTCTACGCACGCTACATGGTTCCCAAAATTGGTCCCAGAAGACTTGTCCAAACAGACCCCCAACACTCACACATGGCTCGTCCCAAGCCACTTAGGCCTTCTGTTGCACTCCCTTCAATGTTGCAATGATATTCTCAAAATTTTCTTTTGCATTTGTGATCTTCTCCTTTGCTTGTACTTCTTGTGCCAAAATATTGTCTTCTATCTTTATGATGATATGGGTCTTCAACTTCTCTATATTATCTTACGCTACTTGCTTCATTATGCCTTGGGAAGTTGTGATTTCTTATATCACCCTGAACGCTTCCTCCAGCAACGACTCAAGCGTTTGTGTAAGAATCTACTATTCATCTCTTATTTGGTTTATCTCTTGGTGTAGTTTCTTGTTCTCCACTATTGTAGCCATGTGATCCGGGGGTGGTAGAGTTCTCATTGTGTCTTTGATCTTGTGCACCTTCTCCTATGTAGTCTATAGCCTTTGTTCTAATGCTTGTAGCTCTACATTCTCCAGCAACTGAGTCCATACGTGTGTGCTTTCTTCATACAACTTCACACATTATTCATCCAAACTCTTAATTCTCTCCACATTGTCATGGTTGTTTTCTCCCTTTGATCTCTTTCTTATGGTGGTGTACTTGGTGTAGTGTGAGCTTCCAAGTCAACAATATTCATGTGGAAACCCTAAATAGATTCACTGATCTTTGTCACTTTCTCTTCCAATGGGGCATTTTTTTCCATGTATACTTTCAGTATGTTGTTGTATACTTCATGTATTTCTTGATGCAACCTTTCTTGTCTCTTCACGACCTCATCCCTCTCTTGAACTAGTCTACTGTATTCGGTGTGTAGTGTTGCACTGTCCCCATTCACTTTAGCCAAATACATTGTAGTTGACCCTGCATGCAACTAAATTTTCTCTCTTACACTTGACTGAAAGATATGTAACACATTCATGGGTAACTAAGATAAGACTAAGTCAATATGACTTAATGATTTCACTTGATCCTGCATCTATGTCGTGGGGAACTCTATAGCCCCTACTTATATCTTCATTATCATGCACTCTGCTGAAGTTGATGGTTGTTGTAATGTTGTTGGTTGTGACTATGTACTCTTGGCTATACTCTCAGTCTACTCTTCTTCTCTCATTCTAATTGGCACTATCCAGGTGGACACCAATATCTGACGCAGTATGGCTATTTGTGCCTCCATGTTCGAGTGCATCTCCTCCTGCTTCTGTACAACTCGCATAAATTCTTCTTGTATTACTTATTTCACTTGATATCCAATTTTCTCCAAGTCCTCCTCAACCAAGTCTTGGATCTCTACTTCCTTGAAGGATTTCATCTTCTTATGCTTATGTGTTTACCACTCCTTTAGATGTTCCTTTCTCTTTTCACCAATGGGAGATGTTGTTTCCTATGTGTCACCTTCACCATTCCCTTGTTCTCCTTGTTCTTCTTCTTCTTATTCTTGATCCTTTTCTAGTTCTTGTGTCTCCTTCTCTGGTTGTTGCGTATCCTTCTACGTTGTTTCTATCTCTAGGATTTTCCACTCTGCATCCCAGTCGTTTAAAATCTAGTTGATTTCTTGTTCTATCAACTTGTAGTGAGTTGGAAACCACCTCTGATCTGGATCCCTCTTTGCTTGAACATACATATGGTGTGGTCCTACCTTGAATCATGCTATATATTTATATGGTTCCACTATCTATGGTTGAATGTGTGGTGTATCCTCGATGCATTACCGGATTGTCTCCTTGTAGACATAGAAGGTAATGTTGTTTTCCATCATTATGTTCTTATGTGTGGTATGTCATAAGGACACATATCTTGCTACCAAGAATGGTTTTTTCATACCTTCACGGAATTGTGTCTCTTATGGCTCCTTCCATGAAACCAATCTTATCAAAATTAATAACCATGCGTAATGGAACTTCATTCCTTTCTCTTCTGCTTCTCTGCATTTTGTTAAGAATTGATTTACCATAAAGGTCGCCCAGTTCATTTGTACCCCTGCTATGCACTTCTTAGCTACTACTATAACTCCTGTTGGAACCTGATCTCTCTGAAACTTCCTTAATAACTTGCAATCCAACACTTGTGTTACAAATATTTCCATATCATCATTGATCTTGTGACCTCTAGTTCACACACTCCTTTGTGTGTGCCATATTTTGCCTTCATTCCTTCTGGTAATGATTTTTCCTACGTCTTGTCTATGAACAATGGTGAATTAGAGGGAGGGTGAATCAGTAATAGCATAATTATAATCCTTTTTCTCCAAATAATCCAAGTGTTATATCAATGTATAATTATTATCCAATAATGAGTAATAAGAAATGAACAATCACACACATACACAATACACCAGTGTTTTACGTGGAAACCCAAATCAGGAGAAAACCACAGAATGTTTTATCTTATATGTCTTGAAGAATTACATTCATTGGAAGCACCAAATTCCTTTTTTTTCTAGGTGCAACTACAAGGAGGCTCCAACCCCCTAGTTTCTCAGGCTACAACCTAAGGGAAGCTCCAACTCCCCAATTCTCTAGCTACAACCACCTGTCCTTGCCTCGTCCAACCGCCCTGAAGTAGAAGTAGAAGGATGGAACCACTGTCACACTATCACTATGAGATATATCACTATAAACATGTACTAATAAACCCAAACCATTTATCAACCTGTAATCAAACTGTACCATAAACAAGTGCATCAACCATGCACCAACCTGTACCAAACAATCTGTAATAAACATGTACCATAAACAAGTGCAACCAAACATGTACCAAGTATGTAGCAATCATGTTTCAAGTACTCATCAACTATAAATCATCAATATGTACCAAAATCATCAACTATACACCTCATGTATGTGCCAACTCATCAACTACTTGTCTCAACCATGTACCCAAATTGTACCTCAACCAAAATCCCTCATCAATTTCATCATCCAAATATGATTTTAACTCTGTAATATACCTAGTGTATATTATCACATACCTGCAAACATTCCTTAACTTTAACAACAAGAAACTAGCATTTTCATCAAACGTTTCTTTAGTCTCACAAGACTAGTTTTGGATTAGTCAACAACCCTAACTTGAAATAATCATAACTTTGTACCTATAATGAATAAAGATATGAAACTGATAAAAAATGTTCTTCAGTGTGTTTTATGCAATTCCTCCAGGTGTCACTAATTGGAACCTCTCAGAAAATGAGTTATGGCAAAAATGGCACACCTTGTTGAATTCTGGCTTATTCTAGAGAGCGGCATTGTAAAGCATGCCCTGGACATAATATTTGTTGAATTGATCTTAAATTTTTACAAAGAATACTAAATAAGGTACTCTAACCAACACATTTGGTCTTACTAAATTTGGATCTGTTATGAATAAGTTATGACGTTTTTACTCAAAACACCTATTTTTGACTAGTTTCAGGACTAGCCACAAACCCTATTTTCCATGGAGTGTAACTCCAAAAATACAATGACGCACAAGCTAAATGTCTTACCAAAGATACTTGGATATGTTTCTTACATGGAATATCAATTTCATGGTCTGAATCATTCTAGAAAACACGTTATTGTGAAAATGGTGAGATGACCTAAAAAAAAAACATAACTTAGAAAGCATAATCAAAAGAATTTATCTTTCCTTGAATTCCGGCCTTCTTTTCTTCACTTTCCTCAGAAATTTGGCTTATATATCGTTTGGTTACCTCAGACACCTATAGGTATTCGATATGCTCAAGTGTGTATTAAATGAGAGAGCCTTGCCTCTTATTTACACTCTCCAAGTAGCTTCCTTAAAAACATCTTCTAGGTCACTTTACCCACTAAATTTATTTTAGGGTTAACCCACTTCTAATTACTCCATTAAATTTATTATTGCATTAATTTAATTTTTATTCAATTTGAATTATAGTACACTCATCACTTCACTTTATTATTTACCTTTTAAAATCTCTTAAACCACTTTGCCTACTTTGACCTTTTGGGGCTTCTAGATGACATGTGAGGGTCCTCCAACTTTGTAAGGCCATATATCTCAAACCATGAGAAGTTATGTGACGTTCCACATACCACCAGAAATGGAATGACATGTACTATCCATATAGAATAGTATTTCCTGAAAATATATCAAAACTCATATCGTTATCCATCAAACAAAATTGGGTCCATTACCCAAACCTGGGTTCTCCAACTTCTCGTGGTCATAACTCTCTAACCGTGAGGAGTTATGTGGCATTCCACATACCACTAGAAATGGCATGAAAAGAAATATCCATATAGGATAGTTTCAATAACAAATTCATTTTCCTTCATCTCATTATTCCACAAATAAGAATGGGTTCTCTAACCATACTTCTAGGATAACTCAATCCGCAAAGTGTCTTCCCGTTAGGGATTTCACCATAAGGGGACCACTTTGGAGTTCATCCATTTCTACTTATTATAAACCATGACAAGACAATAATGATTTATATTTACAACAAACAATCTTGGGTCCATTACCCAACCATTCTGCTACGAGGATTTCTTCAAGGGTTGACATCAATGACAACCAACCTTAATCAACAATCTCCCCCTTTGGTATTGATGACAACACTCTGATGCAATATTGAAATCATATCACTCATGCTCCCCCTAGAACCATGCCTCTGTCCTCTACCTATGTCCTCTGCATCTGATAAATCTCTCCCCCTTTGTCATCAATGGCAAAGGTATCTTTCCATCTGGGGTTTCTCCCCCTGACTGAATTGTCCTCTTATGGTTCTTCCTCGTGTAAATATAAGACATATAAGATAAGAATTCAAAAAGCATTCATTTTGGAGTAGAAATAAATCCAAGTCTCTAGCGAACATATTCAAAGGATTCCCATGGAAGTCGTTTTGTGAAGATGTATGCCACGTGTTCTTTTGTGCCCACATACTCAAATCTGATGTTCTTTTTTGCAACCTGCTCCCGTAGAAAGTGATACTTTATTGGAATGTACTTCATCTTGGAGTGCATCACCGAGTTCTTTGAGATACTGATGGTGCTTGTATTATCACAATAGATTGGAATGGTCTCATCATACTCAACCTATATATCTATCAGAGGTTGTTTCATCCAAAGAACCTATGCACAACATGATGTTGCTGCAATATACTTTGCCTCGGCTGTAGATAAAGATATTGATGATTGTTTCTTTCTTAGCCTTCATACTAAACACTCACCCAAGTAGAACACTACTCCACTGGTGCTTCATCGGTCATTAATACAACCTGCCCAATCTGCATCTGTGTAGGCAATAAGTGATAGATCCTTTCCTTTTGGATACCATAATCCAAACTCTTATGTTCCTTTGAGATATCTGAAAATCCTCTTCACTGCTAACACATGTGACTCCTTTTGTGCTTCTTGAAATCGTGCCACCTGTCCAACTACCTGCATTACATCTGGTCTGGATGTTGTCACATATAGTAGGTTGCCAATCATTGACCTATATTACCTCTGATGTATAGACTTTGAATCATCATCTTTGCTCAGCTTCCAACTGGTTTGCATGGGAGTGATAACTGGTTTGCAATCTTCCATTCTGAACCTCTTTATCATTTCTCTGATATAATTGGTTTGAGAAATAAAGATTCCTTGGTTTCTTTGACATATCCAAATTCCTAAAAAGAATGATAGTTCTCCAAGTAATGACATTTCAAATTCATTATGCATATATTTTGCAAATTTCTAGCTTAACCTGTCATCATCACTACCAAAAATAATATCATCAACATAAACTTCAATTAATAAAATATTACCTTCACCTACTTTGATGTAGAGGTTGTTGTCTTCACTTCCTTTTCCGAACCCTGCATGTTGCAGATACTTATCCAGTCTAGAGTACCATTCTCTAGGATCTTGTTTTAGACCATACAAGGCCTTCTTTAATTTACACACATAATCTGTGTTCTATGACAACTGAAATCCTTCTAGTTGTTCAATGTATACTTCTTCTTCAATTTCCCCATTCAAAAAATCCGATTTTACGTCTATCTGATATACTTCAACATTTTTGGAGCATGCATAGCTAAAAGCAACCGAATTGCTTCCATTCTGGCAACTAGGGAAAATGTCTCTTCAAAGTCGATTCCTTCAATCTGTGCATATCCTTTACATACCAATCTAGCTTTGTTCCTTGTAATTTGTCCGTCTTCATTTAATTTATTCCTGAAAACCCATTTTGTCCCGATCACATTCTTTTTCTTTGGTCTTGGAACCAGTTCCCAAGTGTCATTTTTCTCTATTTGATCCAATTCTTCATTCATGGCCTTATTCCAAAATTCATCCTTGTTGGCTTCTTCAAAACATTTTGGTTCAAATGTAGATAAGAGTGCTAGGTGCGTTTTTTCTGGTGAACGGATTTTTCTTCTAGTCTCAACTCCTGCATATTTGTTTCCAATAATATGATCTGAAGGATGATTCTTCTGTACTCATTTGCTAGGTGTCTTTGGAGATACTTGTTGAACTTGATCTTCTGTTTCTATCAGATTCTCTTGATCCTCCTCTTCTACTTGATCTTCTACTTTTTCTTCTTCAAAAAGTTGTCCATTGATTTCTTTTCTTCTTCCTTTTATTTTGGTCTGCGTGTTTCATCAATTGTTACGTTGATGCTTTCCACAAATTTGTTCAATCTTAGATTGTAACACTTGTATGCTTTCCTTGTATTTGAGTAACCAACAAGTACTCCTTTGTCCACACGAGATTCAAACTTTCTCATTCTGTCATCTTCTCTTTTGATGTAGCATTTGCTTCCAAAAACTCTGAAGTGCTTCACATTTGTTGGTCTTCCTTTCCATAGCTCGTAGGGAGTTTTATCAGTGTTGCTTCAAAGAATTATTTTGTTTTGAATCTGAACTTCTATATGCACTGCCTGTGTACAAAATATATCTCTCAATTTGGAATCCATTAGCATTGTTCGAGCCATTTCCTATATTGTCATGTTCTTTCTTTCAACAACTCTATTCTGTTGAGGTGTCCTAGCAACGGAGAATTGTCTTTTTATTCCATGACTGCTGCAATAGTCCATAAATTCCTTTGAAGTGAACTCTCCTCCATTATCAAATCTCAAGCATTTGATTCTTAAATCTATCTCATTTTCAACCATTTCCTTGTAGATCTTAAAGTTTTCAAAAGCTTCTGACTTGTTCTTGAGAAAGAAAACTGCAGTCATTCTTGTATAATCATCAACTAATAACATAAATTATCTCTCACCTTTTAATCCCTTTTTTTTAGTTTTTCCAACTATATCAGTATGCACAATTTCCAGTGGCCTTGTTGTTGAATACTCCTTTGATTTGAACCTGGTCTTTGTTTTCTTTCCTTGTTGACAATGCTTGCATAAAGTGTTGGTTGGTTTTGTGAATTGGGGCATTTCTCTGACTGCTTCTCTTTTGCTGACTTTGACAAGGTTATCAAAAAGAATATGACCCATTCTTCTGTGCCATAGCCAACTTTCATCTTCCTTTCCTAGAAAACACTTTTCATTTCCAATTTCACTTAACACATATATGTGGTTTGAAGTTCTTGCAGTTGTACGGACCAATTTCCCTGAACCTTCTCTTCTTATCTCAAACTTTTGTGAATCGAAAGTAACTTTATGACCTTGGTCACACATTTGACTCACACTTAGAAGATTATGTTTCATATCTTCTACTAGTAGAACATTTTGTGCCTTTTTGTTCTTGTTCCCAAGGACTATGCCTTCTCCGATGATTTTGGTTGAATTATCATTTCCAAAGGAGACTGATCCATTTATTTCCTTTCACAATATAAGAAATTTGTCTCTATCACCTGTCATGTGTTTTGAACACCCACTGTCAACATACCAATCGTGTTTCTTCTTCTTAGCTTGTAGAGAGACTATGCATTCTTCATTGCTATACTGATCTTGATTTCTTACGTGTTTTAAGGTTCTTGTCTATGACTATTGTTATTCTGTTGAGGTTCTTTAGGAGGGACTGTCATTCTGCAATTTTTGGTCACGTGTCCAAAATTTTTACATTTGTAACATTCCACTTCAGTGCTCAAAGATTCAAACCTGATGTAACTTCTTCTTTGTGTTTCACTAGGTCTTCTTGAGTAACCCCTTTGTGTATGACTCTAAAAGTTGTTATTGTTCTTGTTGTTAGCTCTGCAATTCACATCTTTATGTCCAAAATTATTACTTGCATAAAATAAAAATAAAATATAGTTTGATACCTGGGAGTTGAAGATCTTCTTAAACAAGGTACTCTTATGAATCCTTCTTCTTCTTGAGGCCTATATCTCTGTTGTTGATTCTAAAATCTGAATTTTCTCGGTGGAGGAGTGTCCCTGTAATATTCCTTGTACATCTTCCTATCCCCTTTGATTGTTTCTGCATAGCCTTTTGGATTTGTTTCTTTCTTTGTTGTTTTGGAGCTTGATCCCTTTTCTGTCTGATTGTATCCAAGTCCAGACTTGTCCAGATGAGATTTTTTACTGTTGATAATGTCATCTAGAACTTTTGAGCTATTCTACATATTTTTCTTTTGAATATACTTTCTTAGTGTAACAATCTTTACTTCCAAGTTTTCAATGATCTTGTCCTTTTCTTCTAGTTGTTATTTGAGTACTTCTTCAATTCTTTTATCTTCTTCTATTTGAACTGTCAGTCTTGTGATCATTTGTTCTATTTCTCGAGTGTCATTTTTCTTGTCTAGTTCTTATTGTAGTTTCTTGTTTTTCTTCTTTTCTCTTCTGATAACTTCTATGGCACACATTAATTCTTATCGATAGTCAACTTCTGCCTCTTCAATTTCGTCTTCGACTTATTCATATTCTTCTTCATATTCTTCATATTACTCTTCGGAGTCTTCTTTTTCATAATCTTTTACTGCCATGAATAGAAATCTTCTTGTCTCATTGTTATTGATTTCATCTTCATCTGATGATGAGATGTCTTCTTTGATGCATAAGCTTTTCTTGAAATCTTTCTTTGTAGTTCTTTTGTCTTTATATGTGTGTTTTCCTTTTGAGTAACCTTCATCATTTCTCTTTTTATTATGAGGATATTTGTTAGAAAAATGACCAATACCATCACAATTAAAACAAATTAAAGGAAGCTTACCTCTATACCTACCATTGTTTCCCTTGTTCTGTCTTTTGACGAAGTTGGCCACTTCTTCATCATCTTCCGAGACATCGTTGTTGCTTCTATATTCTTCTTGTTCCTTTTTATTTTTCTTTAATCTTTTGGAAGCTTTGAAGGTTGCTTCTTTTACATCTGGATTTTCCTGTTTAGTTCTAATTTCATATGTTGTGAAGATTCCATTCAATTCATCCTTGCTTATTGATTTTAGATCCGATAGTTCTTCTAGTGTTGATATCTTAGGGTTGAATATCATAGGAAGAGATCTTAGTACCTTTTGAACAATTACATATTCTTCTATTTCTTCTCCCAAACCTATGATTGCATTCACTGTTTCGTCAACTCTTAAGAAGTAGACTGCAATATTCTCATCTTCCTTCATTTTTAGTTGTTCAAACTGACCTCTGTAAGTTTGAAGTTTTGTTGCTTTGACTTTTGTATCTCCTTCATAAGTATTTCGAAGTGTGTCCCAAATCTCTTTGGCAGATTTACAATGTGCAACTTTGGTGAATATTGTTTCATTGAGACCATTCAAAAGTGCATTTGTAGCTTTGGAATTATTCTAACCAAGTTTCACTGCTTTGTCATTTGTTGGTAGAACTGCTAGTACTGTGTATCCATCTACAATTCATTGCAAAATTTCAAACCCCTGTTCTTGTATATATGTCTTCATCCTTATGCTCCAAAAAACATACTTTTGTCCATCAAAGTGTGGTATTCCATTTTTATATGAGTTGGTACTCTCCATGATCGACATTTCAGTGGTTAAACTGATTTATGAAGGAATATGCTCTGATACCAATTGTTGGATTACTGAGAGGGGGGGTGAATTAGTAATAGCATAATTATAATCCTTTTTCTCCAAATAATCCAAGTGTTATATCAATGTAGAATTATTATCCAATAATGAGCAATAAGAAATGAACAATCACACACATACAAAGTACACCAATGTTTTACGTTGAAACCCAAATTGGGAGAAAACCACATAATGCTTTATCTTATATGTCTTGAAGAAATACATTCATTAGAAGCACCAACTTCCTTTATTTTCCAGCGGCTATTGGAAGGAGGCTCCAACCCCCTAGTTTCTCAGGCTATAACCTAAGGGAAGCTCCAACTCCCTAATTCTCTGGCTACAACCAGAAGGAGGCTACAACCCCCTATGTTCTCCGACTACAACCAGAAGGTGGCTACAACCACCTGTCCTTGCGTTGTCCAACCACCCTCAAGTAGAAGTAGAATGATGGAACCACTGTCACACTATCACTGTGATATATACCGCTGTAAATATCTACCAATAAACCTAAACCATGCATCAACCTGTATATCAACCTGTAATCAACTTGTACCATAAGCAAGTGCATCAACCATGCACCAACCTGTACCAAACAATCTGTAATCAACCTGTACCATAAACAAGTGCAACCAACCATGTACCAAGTATGTACCAATCATGTGTCAAGTACTCATCAACTATGACTCATCAATATGTACCAACATCATCAACTATACACCTCATGTATGTGCCAACTCATCAACTACTTGTCTCAACCATGTACCCAGCCTGTACCTCAACCAAAATCCCTCATCAATTTCATCATCCAAATATGATTTTTAACTCTGTAATAGACCTTGTGTATATCATCACATACCTGCAAACCTTCCTTAACTTTAACAACAAGAGACTAGCATTTTCATCAAATATTTCTTTAGTCTCACAAGACTAGTTTTGGGTTAGTCAACAACCCTAACTTGAAATAATCATAAATTTGTACCTGTAATGAATAAAGATATGAAACTGATAAATAATTTTCTTCAATGTATTTAATGCAATTCCTTCAGGTGTCACTACTTGGAACCTCTCAAAAAAGGAGTTATGGCAAAAATGGCACACCTTGTTGAATTCTGGTGTATTTTATAGAGAGACCTTGTAGAGCGTGCCCCACATGGAATATTTTCTGAATTGATCTGAAACTTTTACAGTGAATACTATATACTGTAATATAACCAATACATTTGGTATTACTTAATTTGGATTTGTTATGAATAATTTATGACGTTTTTACCCGAAAGACTTGTTTTTGACGAGTTTCAAGACTAGCCACAAACCCTATTTTCCACGGAGTGTAACTCCAAAAATACAATGACACACAAGATAAATATTTTACAATGGATACTTGGATATGTTTCCTAAATTTCATAGCAATTTCACGGTCTGAATCATTATAGAAAAATAGTTATTGCGAAAATGGTGACATTTCAAGAAAAAAACATACCTTAGAAAGCATCATCAAAAGAATTTATCCTTCCTTGAATTTCGACCTTCTTTTCTTCACTTTCCTCATAAATTCGGCTTAGATATACTTTGGTTACCTCAGTCACCTATAGGTATTCAATATTCTCAAGTGTGTATTAAATGAGAGAGCCTTGCCTCTTATTTATACTCTCCAAGTAGCTTCCTTAAAAACATCTTCTAGGTCACTTTTCCCACTTTCCTTATTTTATGGTTAACCCACTTCTAATTTCTCCATTAAATTTATTATTAAATTAATTTATTTTGTATTTACTTTGAATTATATTACACTCATCAATTCACTTTATTATTTACCTTTTAAAATATCTTAAACCACTTTGACTACTTTGACCTTTTGGGGCTTCTATATGACATATGAGGGTCCTCCAACTTCGTAAGGCCATAACTCTCAAATCATGAGGAGTTGTGTGATGTTCCACATACCACTATAAATGGAATGACATGTAATATCCATATAGAATAGTATTACCAGAAAATATATCAAAACTCATTATGTTATCTATCAAACAAACTTGGGTCCATTACCCAAACTTGGGTTCTCCAACTTCTCATGGTCATAACTCTCTAACTGTGAGAAGTTATGTGGTGTTCCACATACCACCAGAAATGGCATGACAAGAAATATCCATCTAGTATAGTTTCACTAAAAAATTCATTGGCGTTCATCTCATTATTCCACAAATAAGCATGGGTTCTCTAACCATACTTCTAGGATAACTCAATTTCCAAAGCGTCTTCCCGTGAGGGATTTCACCATAAGGGGACCACTTTGGAGTTCATCCATTTCTACTTATTATCAACTAGGGAAAATGTCTCTTCAAAGTTGATTCCTTCAATATGTGCATATCCTTTACGTAAAAATCTATCTTTGTTCCTTGTAACTTGTCCATCTTCATTTAATTTATTCCTAAAATCCCATTTTGTGTCGATCACATTTTTATTCTTTATTTGAACCGGTTCCCAAGTGTCATTTTTCTCTATTTGATCCAATTCTTCATTCATGGCCTTATTCCAAAATTCTTCCTTGTTGGCTTCTTCAAAACAGTTTGGTTCAATTGTAGATAAGAGTGCTAGGTGTGTTTGTTCTGGTGAACTGATTTTTCTTCTAGTCTCAACTCTTGCATCTTTGTTTCCAATAATCTGATCTGAAGGATGATTCTTATGTACTCGTTTGCTAGGTGTCTTTGGAGATACTTGTTGAAATTTCTCTTATGTTTCTATCAGATTCTCTTCATCCCCCTCTTCCATTGATTTGTTTTCTTCTTCCTTTGATTCTGGTCTGCATGTTTCATCAATTGTTACGTTTATGCTTTCCACAACTTTGTTCAATCTTAGATTGTAACACTTGTATTCTTTCCTTGTACTTGAGTAACAAACAAGTACTCCTTTGTCCACATGAGATTCAAACTTTCCCATTCTTCCATCTTCTCATTTGATGTAGCATTTTCTTGCAAAATCTATGAAGTTCTTCACACTTGTTGGTCTTCCTTTCCATAGCTCGTAGGGAGTTTTATCAATGTTGTTTATAAGAATTACTCTATTTTGAATGTGAACTGTTCTATGCACTGCCTGTGTCCAAAATATATGTGTCAATTTGGAATCCATTAATATTGTTTCAGCCATTTGCTATACTGTCATGTTCTTTCTTTCAATAACTCCATTTTGTTGAGGTGTCCCAGCAACAGAGAATTGCATTTTGTTCCATGACTACTACAATAGTCCATAAATTCCTTTGAAGTGAACTCTCCTCCATTATCATATCTCAAGCATTTGATTCTTGAATCCATCTCATTTGCAACCATTTCCTTGTATATCTTGATGTTTTAAAAAGCTTCTGACTTGTTCTTGAGAAAACAAACTGCAGTCATTATTGTATAATCATCAACTAATAACATAAAGTATCTCTCACCTTTTAATCCCTTTTTTGTAGTTTTTCCAACTAGATTTGTATGCACAATTTCCAGTGATCTTGTTGTTTAATATTCCTTTGATTTGAACCTGGTCATTGTTTTCTTTCCTTGTTGACAATGCTTTCATAAGTGTTGGTTGGTTTCGTGATCTGGGGCATTTCATTGACTGCTTATCTTTTGATGATTTTGACAAGGTTATAAAAATGCATGTGACCCATTCTTCTATGCCATAGCCAACTTTCATCTTCATTTCCTAGACAACACTTTTCATTTCCAATTTCACTTAACCCATATATGTTGTTTGAAGTTCTTACAGCTGTACCGACCAATTTCCCTGAACCTTCTCTTCTTATCTCACACTTTTGTGAATCGAAAGTAACTTTATGACCTTGGTCACACATTTGACTCACACTTAGAAGATTATGTTTCATATATTCTACCAGTAGAACATTTTGTGCCTTTTTATTTGTGTTCCCAATTCGGATTGTGCCTTCTCCAATGATTTTGGTTGAATTATCATTTCGAAGGAGACTAATCATTTTCTTTCATTTCGCAATGTAAGAAATTTGTCTCTATCACCTGTCATGTGTTTTGAACACCCACTATCAACATAACAACCGTGTTTATTCTGCTTAGATTGTAGAGTGACTGTGCATTCTTCATTGTTATACTGATATTGCTTTCTTATCCATGTCATTTTCTAATGTTCTTGTCTGTGACTGTTGTTATTCTGTTGAGGTTCTTTAGGAGGGACTATCATTTGCATTTTTTGGCCATGTGTCCAAAATTGTTAGATTTGTAACATTCCACTTCAGCGCTCAAAGATTCAAACCTGTTGTAACTTCTTCTTTGTGTTTCACTAGTTCTTCTTGAGTAACCCCTTTGTGTATGACTCTCAAAGTTGTTATTGTTCATGTTGTTAGCTCTACAATTCACATCTTTATGTCCAAAATTATTACATGCATAACATAAACCAAAAAATATAGTTTGATACCTGGGAGTTGAAGATCTTCTGAAAGAAGGTGATCTTATGAATCCTTCTTCTTCTTGAGCCCTATCTATCTGTTGTTGATTCTGAAATCTAAATCTTCTCGGTGGAGGAGTGTCCCTGTAATCTTCCTTGTAAATCTTCCTATCCCCTTTGATTGTTTCTGCATAGATTGTTGTATTTGTTTCTTTCTCTGTTGTTTTGGAGATTGATCCCTTTTATGTCTAATTGTATCCAAGTCCAGACTTATCAAGATGAAATTTTTCACTACTGATAATGTCATCCATAACTTTTGAGATATTCTGCATATTTTTCTTTTGAATATCCTTTCATAGTGTGACAATCTTTGTTTCCAAGTTTCCAATGATCTTGTCCTTTTCTTCTAGTTGTTCTTTGATTACTTCTTCAATTCTTTTATCTTCTTCTATTTCAACCTTCAATCTTGTGATCATTTGTTCTAGTTCTCGAGTGTCAATTTTCTTGTCTAGTTTTGCTTGTAATTTCTTGTTTTTCTTCTTTTCTCCTCTGATAACTTCTATGGCACACCTTAATTCTTCTCGATAGTCAACTTATACCTCTTCAATTTCATCTTCGACTTCTTCATATCCTTCTTAGGTTTCTTCATATTCTTCTTCAGAGTCTTCTTTGTCAGAATATTTTACTGCCATGAATAGAGCTCTTCCTGTCTCACTGTCACTGATTTCATCTTCATCTAATGATGAGATGTCTTCTTTGATGCATAAATTTTTCTTGAAATCTTTCTTTGTAGTTCTTTTTCCTTTATATGTGTGTTTTCCTTTTGAGTAATCTTCATCATTTATCTTTTTCTTATGAGGAAATTTGTTAGCAAAATGACCAATACCATCACAATTAAAACAAATTAAAAGAATCTTACCTATATACCTACCATTGGTTCCCTTGTTCAGTGTTTTGATGAAGTTGGCCACTTATTCATCATCTTCTGAGACGTTTTTGTTGTTGCTATATTATTCTTGTTCCTTTTTCTTTTTCTTTTTCTTTTATCTTTTGGATGATTTGAAGGCTGCTTCTTTTCCATCTGGATTTTCCTATTCAGTTCTTATTTCATATGCTGCGAAAATTCCATGCAGCTCATCCATGCCTATTGAGTTCAGATCCAATCTTTCTTCTCGTGATGATATCTTAGGGTTGAATCTCATAGGAAGAGATCTTAGTACCTTTTGAACAATTACAGATTCTTCGATTTCTTCTTCCAATCCTATGATTGCATTCACTGTTCCGTCAACGCTTAAGAACTAGGCTGCAATATTCTCATCTTCCTTCATTTTTAGTTGTTCGAACTGACCTCTATAAGTTTTAAGTTTTGTTTCTTTGGCTTTTGCATCTATTTCATAAATATTTCGAAGCTTGTCCCAAATCTCGTTGGCGGATTTACAATGTGAAACTTTGGTGAATATTGTTTCACTAAGACCATTAAAAAGTGCATTTGTAGATATTGAATTATTCTGACCAAGTTTCACTTCTTTGTCATTTATTGGTGGAATTGTTGGTATTGTGCATCCATCTACAATTCATTGACAAATTTCAAACCCCCATGCTTGTATATATGTCTTCATCCTTATGCTCCAAAAACCATACTTTTGTCCATCAAAATGTGGTATTCCATTTTTATATGATTCGGTTCTCTCCATGATCTACCTTTCAGTGGTTAAACTGATTTCTGAAGGAATCTTCTCTGATACCAATTGTTGGATTACTGAGAGGGGGGTATGTTGTAGGAAAATCTCCCTACAGACAGGTAGATCGCCTCTAAGAGATTGACCTTAACTCTAAGACAAAAAATGCTTAACGTGGACACTGACTTTCTTTCAAATCTATCCAAACTAACACATTGGAAGGAAGGACAACAGAAGTACCTCTTTATCGACGTTTGTCTCTGCACGCTCCGAGTTGCGTTTCGATCCTTTGCTCCTTGCTGAATCCTGCAGACAAATGAGATATGACTACTTCCTACTCTATTGATATTAGCTTGTAAACAGATCTATCTATAAATGATAAGTTCATGTGACATCAGACACAAACTAGAAATAAGCAGGCTAAGCATGTCATATTGATGAGAATAATGACAGCAGTACTTACAATCACAGATGCGAATGCGACAGCTTCGTCAAGTCCCCTTCGTCTAACCCTTGCTCGAAAGATCCACGACCTGGATAACAACAACTTCACTGATCACTCTCCTTTGGCTGACTATGTGTTTCCTATAAGATCATAGGTTTCATACTAGCAATTCTTCCTCCCTTTCCACCATCATAGAGCTTGCTTATATAGGTTGAGAGGAGCTTAACCTATTGAGTTATCTTTAGAACAAGTTGGGGAACCTTTTCCTTAGATCAGGGATCTCATGATGAAACCAAGAATTCGAATGCAACTGCCTTCTAATCTTGAAAGATCCTCCCCTTATTCTCCTTAACGGGCCAACTACTGCCTCAAATTAGGCAGCACTCCTGCAAAAGGGGCATCAAAGTATTGTAGCGCTCCCTGAGCAGCTTAAGGGAAGTGCCAGCGCTCCAAAAGTGTGTAGTGCTCCTTCAGAAGGGTAGGAGAGCGTTATAACGCTCCCTAAAGCCTTGTAGGGGGGCACCAACGCTCCTAAGGCTTATATAGAGGAGCGCTCCCCCTCAAAACCTTTGTTTCAGAGCTCTTTTCAGGTGTCAAGAGTCCCTTGACTTCAGTTAACCAATTCTCCTTCTTCAAACCAAGTACATGAGATGTTTTAAGTGCCTCCTTAGTGTCATCATTAAGGCAGTATGCTTGAATAGCATTTGCGACACTTATGAACAACTTGCGACACTTGCGAAAGTTGTAAGGAAGATGCGACACTTACGACAATTGAGAGGAACATGCGACACTTATCCAGTTGAGTAAATTTGACGTGTAACAGAATGCCCGCCAAAGTATGAAGTTAGAAGATGCGAACTGATGACTGAAATACTTTGTAGACGTTCAAGCAAGGGTATAGACTCGGAGAACCTGATGGAAGCTGCACACAAACATCCAACAAATATCATGACACATTTCAAAACCCAAGGTAGGCATACCTATGCTTGGGTGATCAAGACTTTCGAGGTATGGCCGCCATAAAATACACTGCGGATCCAGAATAGTATTGATAAGAAGGTATAGCCACCAAAAATACAATGTGGATCTTTACTCTGATGACTGAAATGATCGTATCCACGAAGAATACATAGTGGATCTACGAGATGACAAGACATATCCATGACCAATACAAAGTGGATCTATGTAACAGTGTATGTGTTCTTTGTCCAATGGAGATTCCTTCGCAGCTTGGGCGAAGCATATATCAAAGTGGTTTCTCAACCCAGGGTATTCTTACCAATCCCGTGGTGGTATGATTCTAACCATGTGAATAGATGTTTTGATGTCGAACATGGAAGAAACCACTTGATTATTGGTCAATGGTGTGAACCGTTAACAAGTGCGAAGGAGATCACCATTAAGGTCGATGATTCCCAATGTACCCTAGTACATTCCAGCGAATGCGAATAGATGAGCTGAGGTCGAACATCCGTGGAATCATTTGATCAGGGGCCAATGATGTAAACCCACTGTCGAACATGAGGAGGCCTACCATTGAGGCATGCAGGTTCCAAAGTACTAACTGGTTTCTAAGTCTGATTCCTGGATAATGTGTTGAAGTCGACAGGAACACACTCGTCGAGGGAGGGCCTTGATGTATCCCCCATCAACGACACAAAACAGACATGGAGATGTAATTTGGAAGATCAAATGGACATTGACTGACACAGGTTTTGATGCAAGATATTTGGGATGGTTGACTCTCGAGGTAGATACTTCCCTTGAACACTGAGGCACAACAACAAAACATGGCATGGAACAAAACTATGCAGTGGATACTGTGACTTGCGTAGGGTGACCCAAAGGACTGAAAGGAGCTCAGAGGATTGGCTCAGTGCAGAGGTTCAGTTAATTATGATATGTGCAAATGATAAAGTGTCGCATTCAAGGGTGACTCTAAGAATTGCTGGACAATGTTCTCAAGAGACTGCTTGGCTTGTCCCTTTCAATTTTTTCCCCCATCCAGATAGATGAGTACCTCTTTTTTATTTAATGAGCTTGAGGAGGATAACACATGCTCGATATAACTCACCTTCGGTAAGTTCCTCTTCCTTTGTTTATCGAACCGGAAGAAGTAAGGGTTCGGTCCCATATGGGTCTGTCAATGTGTGCTTTAACGAGTCCAAAGACAGAAAACTTGAAGGTTTTTCGGGATTATAGAGTTTGGTAAAACACTTAAAAGAGAACTCTCTCAATTCTTTTTTCCTATAGTAGTCCAACGAGACCAAAAAAGGGTTAAACTACCGCTCGGAAGACGCCCTTTCTGACCTTTTAACGAGTGTGAAAGGAAGCAAGGTCACTCGACAATCTTTTCATATTTAGAGAGTCTTAAAAGGGTTTAAAGGAGACTCCAGGGGGGTTCCTTTTTCATATGTTTGAATTCGTATGGGTCTGAAAAAGAGATAAAAGTTTGCCCGGTTACGTTCTCATATTATCGAGCTCGAGAACGAACTAAGACTATGCTCATAAGTGTGACAAGGTGAATGATCCATCAGGACTGCCAGGAAACCTGCAATGTCAGAACTACAAACCAGGGGTTTAGTGAAGCCATTAATCCATTAGAGAAACCCAAAAATGACTATACCTTATGAAAAAATGAAAATTTATAAATAACAACACAATGAAAATTCATTTACCGTTTCATTTTGCACAAGGATTGTGGAGTGGTGGAGAATCTCATTTCAGAGTGGATCTTTGTTTTGTTCGCTGCCGGAGCTACAGTTCACCGTTTCGCTTTCCATTTGGACCAGGTAGGTGCCCATCTCTCCTTCTTTCAATTGCACGGTTTTGTATTCATTTTCATAACATCATTTATTTTAAAATATGAAGCCCTAAGTTGCCCCAATTAGAACCAAGTCGACCTCTTTGAAAATTAATGGAAAAAAGGGATTCTTTTACAAAAAACGTTTTAGGAAAGGATGGATAACATGCCACCGCCATATAAGTCAATTAGATAAGTCGTTTTTAGCAAGGAATCCATGAGAAAACCCCTACGCACGCCCACACAGCCATAAAATCGTTTTACATTTTTATCATTGTTTGATGAATGTTAAATGCTTAAGATAGGGCGTGGTGGTCATAAGGAGTGTATGGTTACCTTTTAAATTATTTGGACATCTTATTTCATGTTTTAAATTGCTTTTGAAAATTGCCGAAACTGCCAAAACGTGGAAATAATGAGTTTTTTTATTTTTTTGTTTTGTAGGTAACTTCGGCGACCATGATCGAGTGGAAAGAAAGGGAACATGAGATGGATGAGTTAGCTTCCTTGCGGAGTCCTCGTACATGGGCCACGTTGTGAGCTTGTGGTTTGCTCAAGTTTTTCAAGTTGCAAAAGATGAAGAAAGAGATCTTATTGCTTGAGCATATGATTGGCCTTTGGGATGTTGCAGAACGAGGATTCTGAATCGGCACATAGCTTCTAACCATTGAGTTAGAAGACGTATATTTTTTCACTGGCCTCTCGAAAAGAGGGGTCCCTATATCTTTCACCGGGCAGAGGGCACTACTCGAGCAAGTGGATGTGTATCTAGCATGCCACTGTATCCCAGGAGCCAGACTGGTAGGGGGTAGAATCCCTATCAAAGATATTCGAGAGTTGCCCCTCCGATCTATATTGTTTTTTATCATGAGCATGAACGAAAGTACGAGTGCACATCTAGCATCAATATCTCAGGTGGATTATCATGTTCAGTGTTTGGAACCAACATTTTTCAACTGGAGTGCAGGGTTCCTTCGAAATGTGAAGGAACAGATTTCACGGTGCAGGACTGGACAGAAGCAGTTTGGCTATGGTTCATTTTTGGTCTCATTTTTTCTAGAGCGTATCCCCCAAATGCAGCCTCGGATAGCCCTGGAGGTGCGACCAGTGGATGAACCGAGGATGGAGAGGTGGACCAGTATGTCTCCAAGTCTAGTATCGGAGTCAGAGTTCCATTTCACTCACGATTTCTTTGCCTGGCTGAGACGACAGTACCTCTAGATAGGGGACTTCCCTTATGCTGAGGTAGATTTCCGCGGGAGCATGGACTTGATTTTGCCCGCGGGGGAATACTGGGATGTGTCAGGTAAGAGACTGAGCCATACCTTGTCTTGTTTTTGTTTTTGAGTTTTTTAATGTATATATATATTTTTTTTTGGGTATGTAAAAGAGTTCTAACAGATGTATTGTTTCCAACATGTAGACAAGGGAACAGTGCGTCCGACTAATATACCGGTACCAGGACGTCGTGGGGGCATCCCAGTTGCAGTAGATCCGACAGTACCAACGATAGGTCTCTGGGAGGTTGAGAGAAACCTCCAAGGCCTTACGATGGGCATCCCTCCTCTGCGGAGGGGGGAAGTGCCTTTACATCTACAGAGACACACTGTGGGAGTTCTGGAGAATATCAATTCTCTATTGAGGCGCGTAGTGCGTGCGGTGATGTGTTACTCGCAACACAATGTAGCGTGGGGAGACTAGAGTCTTTCCAGTGATCATATTTTGTGTATGCCTTGTCAGGCGACATTGTATGGGTGGAAAGACCCAATATTTTGTTCTTCTACATACTTTTTGATGTAATACAAACATTTCAGTCACGCCATATATATATATACAGTTTTGAGTTTTTATAATGTCGATGATTTGTACATGATGATGTCTGTGATGTGTTTTAATTTACATGTAATGTACAGTTTTGTTTTCCTTAACTCTTATATGTGGGCAAGATACCGATCAATGATATAGTTAGCTAACGAATCCGAAACACTATTAAGTTCTCTTGGAATGTGTCTATATTCAATGTAATCGAACATTCGTTCAAGATGGTGAACTTGTAAGTGTAGACGTAGCAGGATAGGAATACACATAGCGTAGATACGGTTGAGTTGATAAACCACGATTTGGGAGTCTAAGTAAATGATGATACAAAAGATAACTAGAGAGGAGGCTTGGGTCAATAGTCCGATGACAGCATGATATTCTGCCATATTGTTGGTTGCTAGTCCTAAGAAGATACCTCCTGAACTCACCACCTCGTCAAATTTGTAAATAACCCATGTTGCTGAAGCAATGTTCCGGGTATGTCAGCTAGCGCCATCTGCGAACCCGAAAAAGGTAGGAAAGGAATACGTCATCTGCGCATGAAAAAACAAGCACAGTCATGAGTGGCAAAGGTAAAACTCGAGCACGCAAAAGAAATAAGCACACCAAACTAAAATACAATAATGTACAAAGTACAGATGCTAGGTGATCTAGGCATAGTACTTTTTAAGGTAAAGCCTGTTTCGGGGCTCTCCCAGGGAAATTCCATCGTGATCAACTAATTCGTAGGCACCTCTATGTAGAACACGCTTCACGATGTAAGGACCGTGCCACATAGGTTCTAACTTTCCTGTCCCCAATTTATCGTGAGCTTGGTTGTAAACGAGGACTAAGTCTCCTTCTGCGAAAGCTCGAGGGTGGATGGATTTGTCATATTGACTCTTAATTCATTTCTGATGTGCCTCATTAGCAAGAGCAACATCGCGACGTGTTTTGTCCAATTTGGATAGATACAAGAATCGTTCTTCTTCAGCAGAAGTATGGGGCAGGAGTTCTACTTTCAGTTTGAGTGATGGAATCTGACACTCGATTGGTAGCATGACTTCAATGCCATAGACTAACTAGAAAGGAGTGAATCCAGTTGAGGTTTTCACAGAAGTGCGATAGGCCCAGAGAGCGGAGAAAATTTGTAAATGCCACGATGTTTTGTTTTCCCCTACCATGCGTTGGATCATGGTTTTTAGGACTTTATTGATAGCCTCAACTTGTCCGTTCACTTGAGGGTAGTAGGGGGATGAGTTTTCATGGAGAAAACCCAATTTGACATGTAACTCGTTCATCATCTGGTTTTTGAAGTGTGCACCATGGTCAGTGACAATGGCACGTGGTACAACAAAAAGAGTTATGATGTGGTTGAAGAGGAATAGAGTTGCAGTACAACCATCATTCAGGAAGGTAGGCATAGCCTCAGCCCATTTGGTGAAGTAGTCGACGACGACGATGATGTAACCGTGCCCCCTGGCTGAGGTAGGCTTACACTTCATGAAATCGATGCCCCATTTGGCAAAGGGGCCGATGGCGATAATAGGGTGCAGCGCAGTAGGGTGGGTGCGTGCCTTCTTGTTAAAAAGTTGGCAGGGCGGGCATTTTTTGACAGCCTCGATGCAATCTTTGAAAATCGAGGGCCAAAAGTAGCCGGCACGTAGGATTTTTTGGGCTGTGGCCATTCCGGAAAGGTGACCTCCACAGGCACCAAGGTGACAATCATTCAAAACACATTCAACCTCCTCGTGAATCAGACATTGCCGAAGGATGGTGTCTATACCCTAGCGATACAAGGTGTCGCCGATGATGAGATAACAACGAGAGTGATGAAGAATGCGTCGACACTCTTCGCAAGAGATGTTGGGCTGAAAACGTTGAGTTTGAAGGTAGAGGAGAATGTCTCCATACCAAGGATCAAAGGTGATGATGAGGAAGAGAGATTCGTCGGGGAGAGAATCTCTAGGTTCAATGTTTTCATCGGCACGAGGGAGAGCACAGATGAGCTCGGCAAACACCAGGGATTTTTTGTCTTTGGCCTTTGTAAACTCAAGATCGAATTCTTGAAGAATAACGATCCATTTTGAATATTTTCCCCCAAGTACTTGATGTGTCAAGACGTGGTACATAGGGTTGAATTCTGCGATTACCGCGGTGGTGCTTAATAAGATGTAGTGGCGGAACCTCTAGACAGCAATGACGGCTGCCAGAGCTAGTTTCTCAACATGTGAATATCTGAGTTTGGGTCCAGATAAACTCTTGCTCAGATAATAAATCACATGTTCTTCATCGTTGGGGTCTTCTTGGACTAACACCATCGCAATGGTGGAAGTAGAAGCGACCAAGTAAAGGATGTAATCCTTTGTATATTCGGGGGGATGTAACAAAGGTGCATGGGTTAAAGCATGCTTGAGAGCATCGAATGACCATTGGGCAGCGTCATCCCAGATGAAAGGGATGTTCTTTTGCAGTAACTGCATAAATCCTTTAGTGATCTCGGCGTATTTGCAGATGAAACGACGAAGAAAGTTCGCTTTGCCTTGCAAACTTTGGAGTTGAGTTAAATTGGTAGGTGGGGGTAAGGCTAGGATGGCCTTAATCTTTAAGGGATCCACCCTGATCCCATCTTTGGAGACAATGAAACCGAGGAGTCGACCGTATTCGATAGCGAAAATGCATTTGTGTGGGTTCAGACGAATACAATAGAACCTACATCGAAGAAAAATCACCCGCAAGTGATCGAGGTGATTAGATCGATTTAGCGAATGGGCGAGTAAATCGTCGAGGTAACGTTCCGCAATATGTTTGATGTCATGGAAAGCGTACGACATGGCCCACTCGAAAGTGGCGCCAGCGTTTTTAAGGCAAAAAGGTAGCTTTCAGTAGGTGAAAGTACCCCAAGGGTAGATGAATGTTGTCTTATGTTGATCAACGGCTAAGATTTCAATCTGGTTATATCCAGAAAATCCATCCATGAAAGAGAAGATTACGCTCCCTGTGCAATTATCGATGATTTGGTCGATGAAGGGCGTAGGGTAGTTGTCCTTGGGACAAGATTTGTTGAGATATCGATAATCAACGCAAACACGGATGGTCCCTTGTTTCTTGGAAACCAGAACGAGGTTGGAGACCCATTCAGTCAAAGGGACAGGATAGATGAAGCCAGATTTTAGAAGTTTTTCAACTTCTTCCTTTATAGCTGCGATTTTCTTGGGATGAACCGGGCGAAGTTTCTGTCGAACCGGTTTTGCGTCAGGGTAAGTTTTGATTTCCTGCACGACGATTGAGGGGTCGATCCCTGGAATTTCCTCATAACTCCATGCGAAGACATCGCGGAATTCTTTAAACAAAGCGGTGTAAGAGACCACTTTGTTGGGTGTGCAATTAGCACCTAGGTTAATTTTTTCCATGACACCTTCTTTGATCGAAATGTCGATCACGATCGTAGTGGAGATGTTACTCATGTTCCCCTCAGAGAGAGTATCTTGTGTGAGGATGGGAGATTGTGGAGCATGGGTAACATCGAGGGGGGGAGACAGAGTGTATGTCTCGGTGAATTTCTTCCGATGGCGGAAGAAAAGAGGATCGATGATGGTTATCATACCAAGGTAAGTCGTTGATGTTGAGCATTTCCATAATCGATTCATCCGAAGGGAAAATGTGGGAAATGTAATCGACGACAGATGATAGGGAATCCAACCATGAGGGCATCAAAAAGGCATCGGGTGCCAATGAATGTGAATTGTTGGAAGAGGGAGAGGCAGATTGGATAGCTACGTATGCGGTCTCAGTTGGGCTGAGTGGCATAGTGTCACTAAGCACATCGAATTCCAAAGGACTAGGTACAATCCAAGGATCAGATGATTCCAAGGATTGATAAGGCATAGTCGAGACCATATTGACAACGGCAATATGATGTGTGGTAGGTGGAAGTGGTGTAGGGAAAGTACCCAGCAGGCTAGAATCTTTCAATAAGCCAACACCAATGCTTTCATACATAACTGTGTGTTCTCCCAAAAAAGGAATGTTGTTGGTGGCAGGGATGCGAGCGTCGGGTGTACAGAAATCAAGTTGATCGATGGTGACAATTTTGCCCTGATGGGGGAATTGTACACATCAAAACACCGACGAAGCAACGACAGTCATAGTGTAGAACCAACTTCTTCCGAGTAATAGGTTGTAATCGAGGGGAGCATCGACTACCTCGACGTCAACGGTAACAGTTTTTCTGCCCAACTGAACGGCTAAGGATTGCAATAATCCGTGAGGATGAAAACCTCGTCCATCGAAAGCATGTAACTTCGTAGGGGATTTGTGAAGGGCATGTGATTTCAAGCCTTTCCAATAGGTTAGAGACATGACACAGGTAGAGGCTCCCTCATCCAGAATAGTTTGGTGGATTTGTTGATTGTGAACAACAACATCGATTTGGAAATCTAGCTGGTGGGAGAATCACGGTTGATGGTCGTTTAGATTAAACGTGAGGTTGTTTGATGACTCGGGATCAAAGAATCGGGATCAAAAGCGCCGATAGAGGCTAAGAGCGTTCTACGTTGGCTGGGACATTGTTGTAGAACTTCCAAGGCGGACATAGCACACGGTGCCTGGGCCAAATCTTCTACAATATTATAATTTTGGGCATCTCGTGAATTAGGATTGAAAGTAGATTTCTAGATGGTGCTCTTAGGAGGGCGTAAGATGGAGTCAAAAGATGATTTCTCAATATAAGTGGCCTGGATGGAGGGCTAACAGACGGAGGATTAGCAAAGGATGGCAACGGGTCCGGGGGGGAACCGTTAGCAATCTTCGGCTTATCAGGTTTAACTGGCGTGTCATATGTCCCAGAGCAGGTGGTTAGCTTAACCCCGTTAAACATGTAGATGTGGGAACTTGTTGAGGCCTCATCGTGGGGTTGGTTGGAACTGCCCCCCGGCATGGGGGCTTGTGCAACAAAAGATTGCTGCTGTGGAAAAGGCTGAGTAAGCACAGCGGGTTGTGAATTTCCCTTAAAAAGTTTGGCCACTTCATCGTGATGTGGGCAGTCTCGAGTGTAGTGATCATCTCCACAAATGAGACATGGGAATTTTGGTTTTCGTTGTGGTTGTTTTCCGGAAGCAGGGGTTTGTGGTTGGGTTTTGGGTTGTTCGTTGTTATTGTTTTTCTTTGGTTTATTCTTCACTTTCTTCTTGCCCCCAAGTTGTTGTGAAGTGGTTGATTGGACCGCATTCACATCAGAGATCTAAGTTTGAGGGGGGGTATAAGAGGGTGTGGTCGGGCTGGGAGCAGCTGTCGAAGCGGGTCGCTGAATCGTTCCAGCCGACTGGGTAGTAGATTGGGTTTTGACAGAGCCGATAACTCCATCCGTGTGGGAAGCAGACGATGGTTTGGATGGATCGTTAGTGGCATGGGTAGCATTCAGTATCAACTCATACAGAGTACCGGATTGTGAATAGACTAAGTCTAAGTACTGAGCTCGAGAAATGGCCTCTTCCTCGGTGACTACGTCTCCCATGCCAACATCACGAGCGATCTAGGGTAACAATGATTTTGTGAACCATTCTGCTAACAATTGGTCAGGAATGACTGCTTTGATTAGCCTTCGTCGTCGTCTCCATTCATGGATATGATCGGAGATATGTACATAAGTTGTCTGGCGAAGGGAGGTTAATAGTTCAGTACCCGTCTCATATCGAATGGGTAGTTGAAAGTGCATGAGGAAGGACATGGCGAGGGAGTTGAAATCGTGAAAAGATGTGTGTGGTAATTCAATATACCATTTCGCTGCGGAACCCATAAGTGTTCGTTGGAAAAGACACAACCGAATAGAATCATCCATGAGGGAGTTGGATGAGCACCACAAATGGAACGTCATCACGTGGTTGTTTGGGTCTTCTCCGGACTTTCCGTCAAATTTTGGGATATCAGAAGGAAGTTTAGCTGGAATAGCTAGCCAAACCGGAGAATGATAAATAGGATCATTCGTTAACTGAGACAAGTATGGAAGATCCAAGGTAGCCAGAAAAGGTAGTTGTTGGTTAATATGTGGGTAATGTTGGTGTGGTAGAGGGACACCAGTGGGGCCCATTACTGGGTTATGTGGATAATTATAACTAGTGGGCCCTCTCATGTGAGGTTGGTTTTGACCAGAGTACACAGGATTTGAGTTGTTTTGAGAAGCATGTGTGAGCGGAGGATAACCGGATGGGTTTTGCGGGTTATAGGTTGGGTTTGGCATTTGTCCATAAGGGGGTTGTTGCGGAATCTGATCATTTTGTCCTGGCGAGAACTGTGGGTTTCCTTAAGAAAGGACGTTCCACGGATTAGGTGCGGCGGACACATTTTGTCCGTGTGGCTAATGGTAGACTCCGGATTGAGGTTGCCCCCCAGCATGAGGGTGCCCCCCGAATAGAATTTGTCCTGCGAAAGGAGGATGCCCCCCAGTTGGAGGTAGAGTTCCTGAGATTTGAGAACCAGACGTAAATGACTGACCGGTGCCACTGAGTGGGTTAGGACCACCAAGACCGGTCCCTCCGGGTTGTTGGATAGGTATGGAACTTCCCGGTATAAGTTGGGTGGTAGTTTGGGCAGTGGTGGCAGCGGAAACATTCAGTGCCATAAATCCAAAAGGGAGTGTATGTCTTGGTGTTACAGGTGTGCCGATCACAGCTTGAGTAACCACCGCGTTACCGGCAGGGATAGTCAGAATGTGCGGGACCATTGTAGAATGGGCCATCTGGAGGGGAAGAGTAGACCTTGGGCCAATGGATGGCATGTTCGGACCAACGAGTGGTGTGGCTATAAAATTGGTGGTACCGGTAAAGTGATTTGGAGGTACAGTGTAAGAAAAAGGTACGTCGACACCTTCTCCAGTTCCATAAAGATCTCATACCAAGCATGGTGGACTCTGAACAATGTCTATGGTCCAAAAAGGGTCATCGACTAAAGGGTTTTGATGAGACCCGGTTGGAATGTTAGAAGGATTGACGACAACAAATTCTCCAGCAGAATTTAGGTGGAGGATACATCGTTCATATCCCTCCGGAATGTGGTAAGCTTCCAGAGACTCTGAGACAATTCGAAAAATCTCCAAAGGAGTGGGAACTTCTTCCTGGGGAGTTGTATTGTTTTGAACCTCGCTCTGTTGAGGATATTCCTCCTTAGAATGAGGGGGTAAAGGGGTGTTTCCTTCCATATTTTCTGGAGGAAGTCCCTGTAGCCTCCGCGAATGGCGTGGAGGGTTGATGTTGGCTAAAAACAGTCGGCGAAAAAGATCTATGGCCAACTACCAAAAAGAAACAACACACGCTAATAAAAATCTAAGAATCACAACCAAGCAAATAGGACCTTCTTTTGATGACCATGCTAGTTAGTGATGAAATCCAACGTCGTGTGATCAAGTCCAGAAGGGGCGGGGATAGGGTGGAACAGTTACAATGGCGACCTGCTTAACGGACTTACGCCTTGGTGCAAGCTTCCACGCAGTAATTATGGATTTACCCTCCAAGGAGCCCGAGTGAGTTTGACTAATGTCTGATCCAGGTACAGTGAGACTTCCCGTCACCATCACCTTGTGTAAGACCCTAAAGATTATGGCCACTAAGGTTACCAATTCGCAGTCAGCCCCTGGGCGGGAACAATCGACAGTCTGACTAGAACGTACGAGCAGGGTATCGAGCCCGAAATCAACTAAAAGGCTTCCACGTAGTAATTGTAGATTTACCTTGAAGTGACCCCCATAATACGATATGACCACCACAATCAGATAAACCATGGAGGGTTAGTCCCCGTAGCTTACCCGAATGCGACCTCGTGTGTAACCCCTGTGTTAGAGGGGGATCCCAGGCAGACTTATACGATGATTGGATTTGACTCTCCCTAACTCAGGATGCTACTATTTGTTTTGGAAACTTTGGAGAGTTATGCTCACAACCCTTATCCAAAGTACTAAGCCTAATCTACTGTTGGTGGAGGATCCTAGAAAAGAAAAAGTTCTAGATAACTTTTAATTAGCGTTGATTTTGTGGTTGTTCTTTACGCAAAAGGGGTGCATAGAAGTTAAACGAATGGAATTATGACTCAGTCCCAAAAATGCATCAAATATGATAAGCATTCATTTATTTTTGATGAACATCTATCTAAGGGAGAGAGAGAGTTATTTTCACTAACAAGCACGAACAAGGAATATCCTCAAACAATTTCTCAATCAAATCCTGATGTGATGCTAAAACTTTTGAGATGCCTTCTAACATGAAAAATCAATTATGAAGATGCTTTTTCATTGTCTGTATATGAATAATGATCAATTCAACACAATTCTTGTCTTGCTAATTATCTTCTCGTATGAATGAAAATCAAACTAGTACAAGCAAAATTCATACAAACAATACACCCTTTGTTGCAATCAAAACGAAAAGCAAAAGAAAACAAACAATCAAAGAGAAAACAAACTTCACACTCAAAAGAAAAAGTTGAAGAACACTGACCTTGACTAAAATCAAGATGAAGAGATCGGTAGGCCTTTCATGACCTTCACCAGGGTTTTTACTCAGCTGAACAGAGAGAAAGACAATGCATGGGTTTCAGACTTCAATCAGCAGAAAAACTCAATAACAATAGTGAAGAAGGCTACAAAATCCAAATAGTAAGATGTTCGTTCTTCAAAAAGACAGATGTCAAGGTTGGAAGAGAATAAGCATTGACTCACAAGGTTACTCAGCAGAAGAGACACAGAGGCAAAACCCAGAAAAAGCAATTCTGGAAGGTTTATTGGCCAAAGGAGGGTTGGCGCTCTGTTGCCACAGGAAAGGAGCGTTATAGCACTCTGTGAAAATCTATTAGGGAGCTTTGGTGCTCTGTTAGCACTGGGACATGGGCGCTAGGTTCAAAAACTCCTAGAAATGTCGAAAATTTCAAAAAATTGCAAATCAATTTCGACAACTATGCTGAGTATGATGGGGTAGGGAGCATATATGCTCATGAAACCAGTCTAAAGAGGACTGACCCGGGTCTAAAACAATCAAGTGGTAGAACAAGGTCAATGAGGAGAAATCAAAACAAGAAGTTTTGATTTGAGGTTATCTCCCCAACAGAGTCGCCAGTTTCTGTTGTAGGAAAATCTCCCTATGGACAGGTAGATCGCCTCTAAGAGCTTGACCTTAACTCTAAGACAGAAAATTCTTAACATGGACACTGAATTTATTTCAAATCTATCCAAACTAACACATTGGAAGGAAGGACAACATAAGTACCTCTTTATTGACGTTTGTCCCTACAAGCTCCGAGTTGCGTTTCGATCCTTTGCTCCTTGTTGAATCCTGCAGACAAACGAGATACGACTACTTCCTACTCTATTGATATTAGCTTGTAAACAGATCTATCTATCAATGATAAGTTCATGTGACATTAGGAAAAAACTAGAAATAAATAGGCCAAGCATGTCATATTGATGAGAATAACGACAACAATACTTACAATTGCAGATGCGAATGTGACATCTTCGTCAAGTCCCCTTCGTCTAACCCTTGCTCGAAAGATCCACGACCTGTATAACAGCAGCTTCACTGATCACTCTCCTTTGGCTGATTGTGTGTTTCCTATAAGATCATAGGTTTCATACTAGCAATTCTTCCTCCCTTTCCACCATCATAGAGCTTTCTTATATAGGTTGAGAGGAGCTTAACCTCTTGAGTTATCTTTAGAACAAGTTGGGGAACCTTCTCCTTAGATCAGGGATCTCATGATGAAACCAAGAATTCAAATGCAATTTCCTTCTAATATTGAAAGATCCTCCCCTTATTCTCCTCAACGGGCCAACTACTGCCTCAAATTAGGCAGCGCTCCTGCAAAAGGGGCATCCGAGCGTTGTATCACTCCCTGAGTAGCTTAAGGGAAGCGCCAGCGCTCCAAAAGTGAGTAGCGCTCCTTCAGAAGGGCAGGAGAGCATTATAACGCTCCTTGAAGCCTTGTAGGGGGGCGCCAACACTCCTAAGGATGATATAGAGGAGCGCTACCCCTCAAAACCTTTGTTTCAGAGCTCTTTTCAGGTGTCAAGAGTCCCTTGACTTTAGTTAACCAATTCTCCTTCTTCAAACCAAGTACATGAGATGTTTTAAGTGCCTCCTTAGTGTCGTCATTAAGGCAGTATGCTTGAATAGAGTTTGTTACACTTATGAACAACTTGCGACACTTGTGAAAGTTGTAAGGAAGATGCGACACTTACAACAATTGAGAGGAACATGCGACACTTATCCAGTTGAGTAAATTTGACGTGTAACAGGGTAAATCAGTAATAGCATAATTATAATCTTTTTTCTCCAAATAATCCAAGTGTTATATCAATGTAGAATTATTATCTAATAATGAGCAATAAGAAATGAACAATCACACACATACACAGTACACCGATGTTTTACGTGGAAACCCAAATCGAGAGAAAACCACGGAATGATTTATCTTATATGTCTTGAAGAATTACATTCATTGGAAGCACCAACTTCCTTTGTGTTCCAGCTGCAACTGGAAGGAGGATCCAACCCCCTAGTTTCTCAGGATACAACCTGAGGGAAGATCCAACTCCCCAATTCTCTGGCTACAACCAGAAGGAGGCTACAACCCCCTATGTTCTCCAGCTACAACCGAAAGGTGGCTACAACCACATTTACTTGCTCCATACAACCGTCCTGAAGTAGAAGTAGAATGATGGAACCACCATCACACTATCACTGTGAGATATGCAGTTGTAAACATGTACCAATAATCCTGAACCATGCATCAACCATGGATCAACTTGTAACTCAACCTGTAATAAATATGTACCATAAACAAGTGCATCAACCATGCACCAACTTGTACCAAAAAAAATGTAATCAACCTGTACCATAAACAAGTGTAAAAACCCATGTACCAAGTATGTACCAATCATGTGTCAAGTACTCATCAACTGTGACTCATCAATGTGTACCAACATCATCAATCATACACCTCATTTATGTGTCAACTCATCAGCTACTTGTCTCAATCATGTACCCAAATTGTACCTCAACCAAAATCCCTCATCAATTTCATCATCCAAATATGATTTGTAACTATATAATAGACCTAGTGTATATCATCAGATACCTACAAACCTTCCTTAACTTTAACAACAAGAGACTAGCATTTTCATCAAACGTTTCTTTAGTCTCACAAGACTAGTTTTGGATTAGTCAACAACCCTAAGTTGAAATAATCATAACTTTGTACATGTAATGAAAAAAGATCTTAAAATTATAAAAAATGTTATTCAGTGTGTTTTATGCAATTCCTCCAGGTTTCACTACTTGGAACCTCTCAGAAAAGGAGTTATGGAAAAAATGGCACACCTTGCTGAATTCTGGCTTATTCTAGAGAGAAACCTTGTAGAGCGTGCCCCACACGGAATTTTTGTTGAATTGAAATGAAATTATTACAAATAATACTATAGAATGTACTCTAACTGACATATTTGGTCTTACTGAATGCAGATCTTTTATGGAGAAGTTATGATGTTTTTACCCGAAACACCTGTTTTTGACTAGTTTCAGGACTAGCCACAAAACCTATTTTCCAAACTCCCAAAATACAATGAACCACAAGATGAATTTTTTTCCACAGATACTTGGACATGTTTCCTAAATGGCATAGCAATTTCATGGTCTAAATAATTCTAGAAAAAAAATTATTGTGAAAATGGTGAGATGACCTAGAAAAAAAAACATACCTTAGAAAGCATCATCAAAAGAATTTATCCTTCCTTGAATTCTGGCCTTCTTTTCTTCACTTTCCTCAGAAATTCGGATTAGATATCCTTTGGTTACCTCATACACCTATAGGTATTCAATATTCTCAATTTTTTATTAAATGAGAGAGCCTTGCCTCTTATTTATACTCTCCAAGTAGCTTCCTTAAAAACATCTTCTAGGTCACTTTTCCCACTTTCCTTATTTTAGGGTTAACCCACTTCTAATTTCTCCATTAAATTTATTATTGAAATAATTTATTTTATATTCAATTTGAATTATAGTACACTCATCAATTCACTTTATTATTTACCTTTTAAAATCTCTTAAACTACTTTGACTACTTTGACCTTTTGGGGCTTCTAGATGACATATGAGGGTCCTCCAACTTTGTAAGGCCATAACTCTCAAATCATGAGGAGTTATGTGATGTTCCACGTACCACCAGAAATGAAATAAAATGTACTATCCATATAGAATATTATTACCTGAAAATATATCAAAACTCATACCATTATCCATCAAACAAACTTGGGTCCATTACCCAAACCTGGGTTCTCCAACTTCTCATGGTCATAACTCTCTAACCATGACGAGTTATGTGACGTTCCACATACCACAGGAAATGGAATTACAAGAAATATCCATCCAGGATAGTTTCACTAAAAAATTCACTGGCGTTCATCTCATTATTTCATAAATAAGCATGGGTTCTCTAACCATACTTCTAGGATAACTCAATTCGCAAAGCATCTTCTCGTGAGGACTTTCACCATAAGGGGACCACTTTGGAGTTCATCCATTTATACTTATTATAAACCATGAAAAGACAATAATGAGTCATATTTACATCAAAAAATCTTGGTTCCGTTACCCAACCTTTGTGCTACGAGGCTTTCTTCAAGGGTTGACATCAATGACAACCAACCTTAATCAACAATATCCCCCTTTGGCATTGATGGAAACACTCTGATGCAATGCTGAAATCATATCACTCATGCTCCCCCTAGAACCATGCCTCTTTCCTCTGCATATGATAAATGTCTCCCCCTTTGTCATCAATGGAAAAGGTATATTTCTATCTGGGGTTTCTCCCCCCGATTGGACTGTCCTCTTCTTTTGCTTCCTCGTGTAAATCTAAGACATATAATATAGGAATTCAAAAAGAATTCATTTTGGAGTAGAAATAACTCCATGTCTTTGGAGAATATATTCAAAGGATTCTTGTGGAAGTGGTTTTGTGAAGATGTCTGCCGCTTGTTATTTTGTGCCCACATACTCAACTCTGATGTTCTTTTCTACAACCTACCCCTGTCGAAAGTGATAATTTATTGGAATGTGCTTCGTCTTGGAGTGAATCACCGGGTTCTTTGAGATATTGATGATGCTTGTATTATCGCAATAGATTAGAATGGGCTCATCATACTCAAACTATATATCTGTCAGAGTTTGTTTCATCCAAAGAACTTGTGCACACCATGATGTTGATGCAATATAATTTGTCTTGATTGTAGATAAATATACTGATGATTGTTTCTTGCTTATCCATGATACTAAACACTCACCCAAGTAGAACGATGCTCCACTGGTTCTTCATCGGTCATCAATACAAATTGCCCAATCTGCATCTGTGTAGGCAATAAGTGATAGATCCTTTCCTTTTGGATACCATAATCCAAACTCTTTTGTTCCTTTGAGATATTTTAAAATAATCTTCACTGCTAACACATGTGACTCCTTTGGTGCTGCTTGAAATCATGCCACCTGTCCAACTGCCTGCATTACATCTGGTCTGGATGTTGTCACATATAGTAGGTTGCCAATCATTGACCTATATTGCCTCTGATCTTTAGACTTCAAATCATCATCTTTGCTCAACTTGCAACTGGTTTGTATGGGAGTGATAACTAGTTTGCAATCTTCCATTCCGAACCTCCTTAGCATTTCTCTAATATACTTGGTTTGAGAAATAAAGATTCCTTGGTTTTATTGACATATTTGATGTCCCAAAAAGAAGGATAGTTCTCCAAGTAACGACATTTCAAATTCATTCTGCATATCTTTTGCAAATTGTTGGCTTAACCTATCATCAACATAAACTTCAATTAATAAAATATTACCTTCACTTACCTTTATGTAGAGGTTATTGTCTGCACTTTCTTTTCTGAACCCTGCCTACTGCAAATACTTATTTAGTCTAGAGTAACATGCTCTAGGAGCTTGTTTTAGACCATACAAGGCCTTCTTTAATTTACACACATAATCTGCGTTCTCTGACAACTAAAATCCTTCTGGTTGTTCAATGTAGACTTCTTTCTCAAGTTCCCCATTCAGAAAATCTTATTTTACATCCATCTGATATACTTTAACATTTTTGGAGCATGCATAGGCTAAAAGAAACTGGATTTCTTCCATTCTGGCAAATGGGGCAAATGTCTCTTCAAAGTCAATTCCTTAAATCTGTGCATATCCTTTACATACCAATCTAGATTTTTTCCTTGTAACTTGTCCATCTTCATTTAATTTATTCCTGAAAACCCATTTTGTGTCGATCACATTCTTATTCTTTAGTCTTGGAACCAATTCCCAAGTGTCATTTTTCTCTATTTGATCCAAATCTTCATTCATGACCTTATTCCAAAATTCATCCTTGTTGGATTTTTTTGGCACAGGGGTAGACCCAGGGTTCAACGCTACAACAACGCACCAACAAAGCCCTAACTACTGACACTTTCGGCAACACCTGCGAAGCAGATGAAATCTCACCTAAGGAAGAGGCATGGGTGGTTGCAAGACTCAGGTGTCTACAACCTTAGCTAGGACACAAATCTATGATTGTACTACTTAGTAAAGAAATTAGCACCGCTAGTTCCTTGATATACAATTAATAATCACTTCTCTTGTAAAACATGGCTTCGCAGCATTCACACTGATATAACGTACTTAAGCAATTAGCATTAATATATAGGTCAGATCTAGCAGATCAAGCACTCAACACATTCATATAGATCGGATCTAACATTCTTATACATCATTAGCACTAAGCATAAACGTATCTATCTAATCATCTCTAAGAACTTAGAAAAAGAAGATATAAATACATCCAGACAAGCACAAAGCAAGTCAACACAGTGTTTACGTGGTTCACCCCCACCCTAGGCCTACATCCACCAACTCTTCTTCTTTATTATCTTTAGTCAATCAGTTTCAAGCACAGAGACATCAAAACCCTACTCCGCATAGGACAGAAGATCTGCGCAGCTCGCAAGATCCTTCTTCCTTGCGTTACAACAAAAATCCTTCCACCATATGTTACAACCACTTTCACTTAGCTCTGTAAGTCTCTCACAGTTATGCACAAAGCGCTTATAGACTCTACTTGCACTTAGCATACATTCACATCACATAGATGCACTATTCAACTACTTCTTACATTTCCTATCCTTCTATTTATACATACAAAATAGGCCTAAACATGGGTAAACCCATGGGCTGACATCCCATTCCCATTACATCTTCCCAAAAACTCAAAAAGGATCCAAAAGTGGGTCGAGATCCCGTGATATCCACTTCATCTTGCGCTCCTCCTTCGAACGGATTTCGAAGTCCCAAAATAGGTCACTATGACCAAGAATCTCCAAAAACTTGGTCAAGGGTAAACTGGCCCCCAAAACTCACCTGTGACTCATCCTAAGTCACTCTGATCTGACCAGTTTTTCTTTGAAGGGCTCGAGTTGCTTCGAACTGCTACTGTGCAACGACCTCTTGCTCGATGAACTCTTGGATCACTGCGTCATTCATGGGACCTTCTAGGCGTTGTTCTACTATGATGACATCCTATTCTAGCTCTACTCCTCGACTTTCAACCTCTCTGAATAATTGGCACAACTTATCTTGCATTGGTTGAAATTCTTGAGTAACTTCCATCACTCTACTTTGAATCGTATGGATTTTTGGTTGGGTAGTGCGTTTCTCTTGAGACCACTTCATTCTTTCCAATGCTGACAAGGCCTTCAACTATGCCTATAGTGTGTTTGCGTGCTTCTTTTCTTCCTTGAGCTGTGACTATAATGCCTATAACTCTGGATTCTCGGTGAGGTTCTCATATGTTTGAGCGTTGCGGTTACTCAACTGCTTGCACTCCAAGGCAAGAGATTTTAGTCTGTCAACTACGCTGTGGGCAGTTTCTTCCCTTTGGTCTCTTACATCTTGAGGGTTCTCAAGCACAATGCGAAGCTCCAAGTCTACTATGCGCTGCTGGATTACTTCTTCAAGTTGTGCCACCTACTGTGGAACTCACTCTTTGGTCTTTGCTTTTAGGATTGTCACATAGCGAAGTGCTATGTGAACCATTTCCTTTACTTTGAGTTGCTCTGCGAGCAAATTTTCCTTTCTTTGTTGCAGTTGTGCTTTTTCTTCATCCCACTTCAATTGCAGAGAAATATTTTCCTGTTCTGCAGCACTGTGTTGTTCTACAAGGTCTCCCTATACTTGTGCGAAATCCTGGGTAGCTTTCACTGCTTCTTCCTGAGCTCGTCGAAGGTGAGCTTCGACTGTATCAGTGATGCAGTGGAGTTGAGCTGGCTCATCTCCCAGTTCTGATGTACCTACTGAAAGAGGTATAGTGGAGACTGCGCAACTCGATTGTAGTGCCTACTGCACTCCTTGGAGATCATCCTTAATCCGATGGAACACTTCCTCCTGCTTAGCTTCTTGCTTCTCTGTTATCTCCAGCGAAGCATCATTCAGGGTTGTTATGATGAAATCAAAGTCGTTGGAGGTGAGGATGGTCTACATTTTTGTCATGGTTGCTTTCACTTTCTTTCGGGAGGAAGGTTTCGGTAGGGAAACCTTCCTTTTCTTCGACGGATCCTCCTCGTCTATAGGCGGTGTAACCTCTCCTTTCTTCTGTTCAACTTCTACACCATCTATCTCTCCTCCATCTCCTCCTTGTTGTGTTGATATGGAAGCAATCTTCACGGATGCGCTATCAAAATCATGGACCTCTTCAGTCTTCTTTATCTTGCTAGGTCCAGGTGTATCTGGTGCAGTTTTTGGACTGTCTAAATTGGATATCTCCGTAGGGTCTGCTGGAATGAGGAGGTCCATTGACCAGTCCTTGGTGATTTCTTCTAAGTCCTCCTCTGTCAGCTTGTAGTATGATTTAATCTTTTTCTTGTGCTCATCTACACGTGATGTAATATAAATGAAATGGCAGTCCACGCTAAATTTCATTAAAGGCCAAAACATGTGAAGAGTATTTGGCGTGATGCGAGGCTCGGACTGGATAGATAACTTCAGCTGATTGTAATATGTCTGGAATATGGCATTTGACTGCCATTTCTTGTTCATGTCATTGGAATACCACAATGTACTGAACTTCGTGGCCAGAGGTTCAAAGGGCTTGATTTCTGGGAAGGTTGCACCTCCCGGCATCTCCCATGTGATGAAAGCAATCAGGATTAGAAGCCAACTGAAGTGGAACTCATATCCTTTATCTTGTGCTTCCCTCCAGTCCAGTTCCAACTAGTTCACAAGGTACTTCTCCCAATTCATTTGTAGGCCCTCTGCGCACTTCCTTATGAGGTTGACTACAAAACCAGTGACTTGGGTGGGTCGGTTCTTGCGGACCAACCTTCCCGTGATCAACTGACAGGCTAGGTGCACTACAATATGCTCAAAATCAAATTAGCATTTGCGAGATCGTCTCTGTGTTTAGTTCACTATTTGTTTGAAGGCTGTGATGGTCTGGCTTGAGTACTGGACGGAGAGGTCAGTAGTCGTCTCATCGATGATGCTTATAGACCGATAGAAAATACTCTCTCTGGCATGACTCTTTCAGTCATCAATTCGAGGAGTACTTTTGTTATTGATTCTTCAACTGTGGTGAGCTCATTGGACATACGTGCTCGGGATTAATAATATCAGGTTCACAATTAACTCATATACTGCACTAGAATAAACAACAAGAGGGAAATGATCACTGTATATAATTCACTTGGTCTACGGGCTCAAATTCTTGATTAGCAAAAGTGTTGTCCGTGCATGGCACGATGGGATAAATAGGCAACTCGGCAACGGTTCGCTTGTAATGAGTATGAAGCCTCATTAACTCTTGTTATGCCCGTTGTGGTGCAGTCCAAAGGTCTAGTGTCGAGCTATAAATACTTTATGACCCGTTCAGAGTAGCAGTCGAATGGATATATCAGTCCCAACGACTATATTGCCTTGTCATGGAAAAGTGCCATGTGTCACTATTCTGATATCCTGGCGAAGCTCCCATTCTGCAAATTTTATGTCTGCGAAGTTCCATCTGGAACCTTATGTAACTTTTCAAATATAGCTCTCTTATTACTTATCTTTCTAGCCTTCTTTCTAGTGATATTTGTCTCGGTAGTTCATTTTCCATTCTAATTCTTATCTTCTGTGGTCTTAGTCAATTCGTGTTGTTGAGATTCTTCCCTAAGGTTCCGGGATAATACTTCTTCTTTGTCTGGAATAGGTACTTCAATCTTCTGTGGATCCTCTAATGTTCTTGGAACTTTGACATCTAGGATGCTAGTGTTAAATAGCTTCGATATGTTCTCTTGTTCTTCAATCAAGTATGTGACCCTTCTAGTCATGAAATCTTTCAACTCTTGTTTCTTCTTCTCTAAAACTTTTTCTTCTTTTTTTCGTCTGGCTTGATCTCTTTCAATACAAGGTTTCCCTATTAATATGATAAATGGGGCGCTGTCCTCAATAAATTGAATAAACTCAAAATCTTCTTCTGTCAAAGTTCCATTTTCATTCATAGGTATCTGAGCGAGCCTCCCACATACGTTTACCAATTTTCCCCTGAATAACCCTATTCCTCGTAATGAAGGAATCATAGCAGGCCTTCCTATAGCTTTCCAAGTTCTCTCTGTCATGATATTCGCCTATTTTTCCTTATCTAGAACACAGTCAATGTCCAAGTCTCCTATTATTGCCTCGATGCATTCATTGTCTTTAAATATCTCTGATAATCTAACATGTAGGTGGTCATTCAAGGTTTCTTTCATCTATAGCAATACCTTCTCTGATTATTTTTGGGGTTCTACTATAGCCTTAGTTTCTGGATCTACCTTAGAGTTTTCTTGTCTTATGTTCATACTTTCAATCTTAGCAATCATTCTAGGGAAATCCAACACTTCATGATTCATAGCTTTGTAGCAAAGACAACCAGGTCTTTTCCCAAGGCATGCCTTAGCAAGGTGTTCCGATTTTTTGCAGTTGTAACAGAGGGTTAATCCTCTCTTTCTTTTAAATGATCCCTAGCTTCTCCTGTACTTCGTGCTAGGATCATAGGAGCTAACTTGGAATAAATTATTTCTAGGATCCTGCATCCATTTGTTAGTCCAAACATTATTTCTATGCATAGCTATAACATATCTTTCACTATTCTTATCAGATCTATTCATATCAGGTATTCTTTCATCTATTAATACCCTGTTTTCAAGCTAGGACGAAACCTATCAATCATACCTAGATCCATATGTTAGAAACAAAAATTTCCACTTATCTTACTTCTACAGAGCACAAAGCTTCCATATCTAAAAAATTTAACTATTCTTACCTTTATCGGATTACAGAGCTTGCAGATCTTACCTCTTTTAATCATAAATTCTCACTTTTGAATTTCTTAGAGCACAAAGATTTCAGATCTTGCTACTTTTCTTCAGATCTGACCTCTTTTCTTCATATTGGGCTTGTTTCTTTTAGCACAGATCTTTATAAGTCAAGTAGAATACTACGCACTAGGGCACATATCTACGCACAGAGCTTTCACAATTTCAGGATGAATCTTTTCACATAGCTTCTTCTTTCTCAGTTCCTCGCAATCACAGTTTCAGGTCCTGACAATGGAACCATTTGTTGGCACAGGGGAAGACCTGGGGTTCAAACCTACAACAACGCACCAACAAATCCCTAACTACTGGCCCTTTCGGAAACACCTGCGAAGCAGATGAAGTCTCACCCGAGGTAGAGGCAGGGGTGGTTGCAAGATTCAGGTGTCTACAAATTTAGTTGGGACACATATATGTGATTGTACTACTTAGTAAAGAACTTAGCACTGCCATTTCCTCAATATACAATCAATAATCACTTTCCTTGTAAAATAGGGCTTTGCAGCATTCACACTGATATAACGTACTTAAGCACTTAGCATCAATAGATAGGTCAGATCTAGCAGATCAATCACTCAGCACATTCATATAGATTAGATCTAACATTCTTATACATCATTAGCACTAAGAATAAGTGTATCTATCTAGTCATATCTAAGCACTTAGCAAAAGAAGATATAAAAACATCTAGACAAGCACAAAGCAAGACAATACAGTGTTTATGTGGTTCACCCCCACCCTAGGGTTATGTCCACCAACTCTTCTTCTTTATTATCTTCAGTCAATCGGTTACAAGCACAGAGCCATCAAAACCCTACTCCGCATAGGACAACAAGTCTGCACAACTTGATGGATCCTTCTTCCTTGCGTTACAGCACAAATCCTTCCACCATCTGTTACGACCACTTGCACTTAGCTCTGCAAGTCTCTCACAGTTATGCACAAAGCGCTTACAAAATCTACTTGCACTTAGAAAACATTCACATGACATAGATGCACTATTTAACTACTTCCTACATTGCCTATCCTTCTATTTATACATACAAAATAGGCCTAAACATGGGTAAACCCATGGGCCGACATCCCATTCCCGTTACATATTCCCAAAAACCCAAAAAGGATCCAAAAGTGGGTCAATATCCCATGATCTCCGCTTCGTCTTGCACTCCTCCTTCAACAGGCTGTTGAAGTCCCAAAATAGGTCACTATGACCAAGAATCTCCCAAAACTTGGTCAAGGGCCAAAAACTTCTTCAAAACAGTTTGGTTCAATTGTAGATAAGAGTGTTAGGTGTGTTTTTTCTCATGAATGGATTTTTCTTCTAGTCTCAACTCCTTCATCTTTGTTTCCAATAATCTGATCTGAAGGATGATTCTTCTGTACTAGTTTTCTAGGTGTCTTTGGAGATACTTGTTGAACTTTCTTTTATGTTTCTGTCGGATTCTCTTCATCTTCCTCTTCTACTTCATCTTATGATTCTTCTTCTTCTTCAAAAATTTGTTCCATTGATTTGTTTTCATCTTCCTTTGATTCTGGTCTACCTGTTTCATCAATTGTTACGTTGATGCTTTCAACAAATTTGTTCAATATTAGATTGTAACACTTGTATGATTTCCTTGTACTTGAGTAAACAACAAGTACTCATTTCTCCACACGAGAGTCAAACTTTCCCATTCTTCCATTTTCTCTTTTGATGTATCATTTGCCTACAAAAACTTTGAAGTGCTTCACATTTGTTGGTGTTCCTTTCCATAGCTCATAGGGAGTTTTATCAGTGTTGTTTTTTAGCATTACTATGTTTTGAATGTGAACTGATATATGCACTTCCTGTGTACAAAATATATCTATCAATTTGGAATCCATTAGCATTGTTCGAGCCATTTCCTATAATGTCTTGTTCTTTCTTTCAACAACTCCATTCTGTTGAGGTGTCCTAGCAACGAAGAATTTCCTTTTTATTCCATGACTACTATAGTAGTCCATAAATTTCTTTGAAGTGAACTCTCCTCCATTATCAGATCTCAAGCATTTGATTCTTGAATCCATCTCATTTTCAATCATTTCATTGTAGATCTTGAAGTTTTCAAAAGCTTCTAACTTGTTCTTGAAAAAGAAAACTGCAGTCATTCTTGTATAATCATCAACTAATAACATAAAGTATCTCTCACCTTTTAATCTCTTTGTTATAGTTGATCCAACTAGATCAGTATGCAAAATTTCCAGTGGTCTTGTTGTTGAATATTCCTTTGATTTGAACCTGGTCTTTTTTTGCTTTCCTTGTTGACAATGCTTGCATAAAGTGTTGGTTGGTTTCGTGATCTAGGGAATTTCTCTGACTGCTTCTCTTTTGTTGACTTTGACAAGGTTATCAAAATTAATGTGACCCATTCTTCTGTTCCATAGCCAACTTTCATCTTCCTTTCCTAGACAACACTTTTCATTTCCAATTTCACTTAACACATATATGTTGTTTGAAGTTCTTGCAGCTGTACCGACCAATTTCCCTAAACCTTCTCTTCTTATCTCACACTTTTTTGAATCGAAAGTAACTTTATGACCTTGGTCACACATTTGACACACACTTAGAAGATTATGTTTCATATCTTCTACCAGTAGAACATTTTGTGCCCTTTTATTCTTATTCCCAATTCAAATTGTGCCTTCTCCAATGATTCTGGTTGAATTATCATTTTCGAAGTAGACTGGTCCATTTATTTCCTTTCGCAATGTAAGAAATTTGTCTCTATCACCTGTCATGTGTTTTGAACACCCACTGTCAACATACCAACCGTGTTTCTTCTTATCTTGTAGAGCTACTGTGCATTCTTCATTGCTATACTGATCTTGCTTTCTTATCCATGTTGTTTTCTGAGGTTCTTGTCTGTGACTGTTGTTATTATGTTGAGGTTCTTTAGGAGGGACTGTCATTCTGCAATTTTTGGCCATGTGTCCAAAATTGTTACATTTGTAACATTCCACTTCAGTGCTCAAAGATTCAAACCTATTGTAACTTCTTCTTTCTGTTTCACTGGGTCTTCTTGAGTAACCACTTTGTGTATGACTCTCAAATTTGTTATTGTTCATGTTGTTAGCTTTGCAATTCACAGCTTTATGTCCAAAATTGTTACATGCATAACATAAACCAAAAAACACAGTTTGATACCTGGGAGTTGAATATCTTCTGAAAGAAAGTGCTCTTATGAATCCTTCTTCTTATTGAGGCCTATCTATCTGTTGTTGATTCTGAAATCTAAATATTCTCAGTGGAGGAGTGTCCCTATAATCTTCCTTATACATCTTCCTATCCCCTTTGATTGTTTCTGCATAGATTTTTGGATTTGTTTCTTGCTCTGTTGTTTTGGAGCTTGATCCATTTTCTGTGTGATTGTATCCAAGTCCAAACTTGTCAAGATGAGATTTTTTACTATTGATAATGTCATCCAAAACTTTTGAGCTATTCTACATATTTTTCTTTTGAATATCCTTTCTTAGTGTGACAATCTCTGCTTTCAAGTTTCCAATGATCTTGTCCTTTTCTTCAAGTTTTTTTTAGTACTTCTTCAATTCTTTTATTTTCTTCTATTTGAACCTTTAATCTTGTGATCATTTGTTCTAGTTCTCGAGTGTCCTTTTACTTGTCTAGTTCTGCTTGTAGTTTTTTGTTTTTGTTCTTTTCTCTTCTGATAACTTCTATGGCACACATTAATTCTTCTCGGTAGTCAACTTCTACCTCTTCAATTTCATCTTCGACTTCTTCATATCCTTCTTCGGCTTCCTCATATTCGTCTTCAGAGTCTTCTTTGTCATAATCTTTTACTACCATGAATAGAAGTATTCTTGTCTCACTGTCACTGATTTCATCTTCATCTGATGATGAGATGTCTTCTTTGATGCATAAGATTTTCTTGAAATATTTCTTTTTAGTTCTTTTTCCTTTATATGTGTGTTTGACTTTTGAGTAACCTTCATCATTTATCTTTTTCTTATGAGGACATTTGCTAGAAAAATGATCAATACCATCACAATTGAAACAAATTAAAGGAAGATTACCTCTATACATACCATTGGTTCCCTTGTTCAGTCTTTTGACGAAGTTGGCCACTTCTTCATCATCTTCCGAGACGTCATTGTTGCTGCTATATTCTTCTTGCTCCTTTTTCTTTTGCTTTGATATTTTGGATGCTTTGAAGGCTACTTATTTTACATCTGGATTTTCCTATTCAGTTCTCATTTCATATGATGTGAAGATTACATGTAGTTCGTCCATGCTTATTGAGTTCAGATCCAATCTTTCTTCTAGTGATAATATCTTAGGGTTGAATCTCATAGGAAGAGATCTTAGTACCTTTTGAACAATTACAGATTCTTTTATTTCTTCTCCCAATCCTATGATTTTATTCACTATTTCGTCAACTATTAATAAGTAGGTTGCAATATTCTCATCTTCCTAGGAAAGTTTCACTAACAAATTCACTGGCGTTCATCTCATTATTCCACAAATAAGCATGGGTTCTCTAACCATACTTCTAGGATAACTCAATCCGCAAAGCATCTTCTCGTGAGGGCTTTCACCACAAGGGGACCACTTTGGATTTCATCCATTTCTACTTATTATCAAGCATGACAAGAAAATAATGAATCATCTTTACACCAAACAATCTTGGGTCCATTTCCCAACCTTTGTGCTACGGGGATTTCTTCAAGGGTTGACATCATACTATGATAGTGAGCTATCAAAGTGTTATCTCATTATAGGAGTGTGCCATCATAGGAGTGGTGAAATAACATGGCATTTGAGCTACCATCGGACTCTGATGGTGATCCATTGGAGACTAGTCCATCATAGAGTGGAGTCAACTCTTCAAATTATCATTCTGACCATCGAAATATGATGGGAAGCCATCAGCATGGTGAGCCATCAAAGTAGGTTATCTCATGTGCGCTTACCCTACAACCATCGGACTCCAATGGGATTTTACCATATTTTTAATTTTTGACTTTGGGAATACCTTAGGTTATTATTTTGGGTAATTTTATTAATTTTTTATTAGTTTATCAATTAAATTTCATGTGGTTTGGGGGTGATTTTGTTAATTTGTATTTATTTTAATTTCGTTTAGATCCTTTAATTTATTTTTTTATTTTTATTTTTTTCCTAATTTCTAGGATGGTTGTTAGCACGTAATTCTGCCCTGTCAAAATTTATGAATCTTTGCTTAAATTGTGAAAAAATATCCTAGCCTCCAATTCATAACCAATTTCATGCCACAATACATCACATCTATTGTCACCAACAAGCACTTGAGCTACCAAGTGTCAAGTGTGTCGAGGGTAAGCACCCATGAGAATACCAACGAGAGAGTTCACGGGGAGTGTAAGAAATGCTCAATGCATCGACCAAATATTCACATTGTATCCCATATATACATTGGATATATTAAGTTTTTATTCCATATGGAATAATACCCATCAAATTCACAATGAATTTCCAGGCAAAAAGGATACAAAAATAATTGTTAAAAAGGTTTTGCTGGAGCAATCATCTTCTTCATCTTGGAACAATTTATTTTCTTGTTTTACTATGGATTGATACTTGATGGAAGATCATTGTATTTTGTGAAGAATAAGATAAGTAAAGTCTATCCATTTTTGCAATTAAATGAATGGAAAATTTGGCCAATTGTATCTTGGGTGAACTATCAATATTTATCTATTCAATTTCATGTTTTATTTCACAGTTTCTTTGCATCTTGCAAGGGAATTTTTCTACAAATTAAATCAAGAGGAGGAATCATTTCACCAGCCATGCATAATTTCTTAGGCATTCCTGAGATACACCATACCCAGTTCATTAGTAAGATATGGGAGTAGCTCAAGGAAAACAACTTGTCGGATCCTAGATCTAAAAGGGAGAATGTTTGTGATGAAAATATCAAGAGAATCTTTGGAGGAAGGAAACGTGTTGGATTTCTTGAGATTTGTGGGGTTATGAAGCTCCATTTATAAAGAATGAGCGAGTGGTTAACCAAGATTAAAAAAATATCAAACTGCATTACCTCAACCGTTGCTATTAACAAGTTTTTATTACCTTGGATTTGTTAGTCTACGAAACAATTCAAGAACATGTGTGAATAAGTGGCATAGTATTAGGTGGAAGAGAATCTTGCAATTACAAGTTTCTAGGGAGATTGATGACAGGTGGAAGAGATTTTAGAGGTAGAATATCAATCAACAACAAACCCATATTCCATATTTGATGGAGAAATATAATAAATCAATCAAGTAGCTCTGACATTTCCATATTTTTGGTAGCGACCTCCATACACAAAAAATCAAATGCACTACCAAAAGTTATGTATGTGATTATTTTAGAGGCCAACTTCTGGTGCTATTTCTGACCAAATGCAGAGGAATTTCAAAAATCTAAAACATGGTTTTTTTTTCTAGAATGGGCCCAATTAGGTGAAGTGGGGGAAATTTATGATCTATGAGTGGATCTTTAAAGAGGATTTTTCCATATTTCACAAATTGTTCTTTCCAATAAAAACACCTAGTCAATGGAGCATACACCTCCTCAATTCGACTTGGGGATCAAATATATCATCCTCCTTGATCATTTGAGCCATCATATAAAGGATGGGTGACTTGGTTTTAGACCCACCTATTAAGGTATCTTGAGTTGGTTGTAGATCCACATTTCTAGACGCAGTTATCCAGCATTTGAAAATTATATATACAACATTTGAAGAGAAAAAGAGGATCTTCCTTTGGGAAGGAATCTAGGGGGGGCAAGGGTATTGAAACTCTGTCAAACTTTGTATGGGAATTGTAATAAACTTATTCTAATGTTTTCATTATCACATATCCATGACAATTTTTTTATTAGCTTGTAACTTCCTCTATTACCATTTCTGATAACTTGTTCAATTGCATGTCTTTTAACTTGTTCAATTGCCTTTGATCCATGAAATGTTGTAATAACTCTCAAACCCTTTTCTAACCTTTAAATCCGAGTCAAAGTGATACTAAGACACAATTTCCCCAAAGTATTATCAATATTGTTTTCAATATGTGCTTGGCATGTTCTTTTTGCAGTCAGTGTCAGGCTGCTAAATTGAAGATTTAAATGACCTGAAACACTAAATTGTCAAACCAGGGTAAGTAAATTTTGAGCTGCTACACTTTATGTGCGGGTAAGCTAATTCCTATCTAAAGACTATCCTTAAAAGAAAACCTAAACTCACTCTGAGAAACTGAATCTTAATTACTATCTTGAAACTAATCATTTCCTGTGTAATTCATCAAAAGAGCAACAGTTCTATGTTTGAGTGCTGGTACTTCTATTTCTGCTCTACTGAAATTTCACAAGACTGTTTAACACTCTCTTTAATCATCTATCAACATTATTTCTATCTCTCACAGAAAGATTATTTCCTAAAATTATTTTAATCTAAACATTGAAAACAAATCTAACTCTGTCTACAGGAAAGATAAAGAACTACTCTACTTACCCTACTGGTACCGGAAGCTTCCTCTTAGTTCAATTGCACCCTAACTAACCTAACAGAGCATAGTAGCCTAGCTATCTAACAAAGCAGAGTAACTAACTGTCCTAACCAAAACAGAGTATATTCAAGCTCATATTCATTTTAATCTTCGTTCAAATTGAAAACTGGGAACATAGCTATTCTAATTCACGCTTCAAATCCTACAGGAATCAACCATGCTTCAATACTCATCACATAGCAGATATTTAACAAGATGGAAACGATACAGTTGAAGAGTAATCAGTCAATATTCTGAACAGTTAATTCCAAGACTCAATAGACTAACATGCAGGCTATTACTACGCTACTGAAATAGTCTAAATTTAATGCAAGAACATCAACGACTTGTACCTGTTTGGCGGGCCCAACCAAAAGGTACAAACGTCGAAGGAAAGAACCAGAACTAACTATATCATTCTATGCAAACATTGTATAAACTTTACGCTCCATTAACTCAGAAGAAAATCCTTCAAATCGTATACCAGTCGAGTAACATAACGCAACAGCTGTTTGTATTCAAAAATATGTGTTCACGATATAACATAACATAACCCAACCATCTATTAGGAGTAATCCCCTGGTTATATATAGATCATCCTCTATAACAGTCTAAGAAAAAATACGTAAAGACAAACGGATCCCCGATCCGAAAATAGCTTGGAATCAAGTTTAAAACGGTCATCACATCTTCGTGACACGTAGTGTCATGAAGTGTGAACGATGAAGAATTAACGACTCAGTTTTATCATTATGCCTTCAATAATCCTGTGAGCGATGACTCCATCTGTCATGTGAATCTCTCTGTCTCCCATTCTGACCATAACGCACAGATCTTGAGCGGATTCATTGGTATCTCCATGGGGTACGAGCTGGTACCTGGTACTGGCAAATCATGTTCCAAAAATAGAAGTGGTACCTAACCCAAGCGACGTTTCCATATCAATTTAAAGCATCAAAATGCATAAGAATAGTTTGAAACGTAAAGATACCTTAAGTAGCCCCATTGAATGGTAGGGAGATGTCAATTATGTCAAAACAAGGCCAAAAGGGGTGGTACTGGGTATAGAGATGGAGGTCTTTGTGATATAGTATAGGAAAAAACATGATCAAAACTAGAGACCAACAAGCACCCAAACTGAAGTCTTTGCTTGTCCTCAGGCAACAAAAAGCCAAAGACTGGTAGAAATCAGAGGGTTGCAGCGGCTGCAACCAGCATTTGTAGCCTCTCCTGTTTCTTCAGATTCCTGACTTCTTTCTTGAGGACTCTGTTGATTATAAGATGCTTTCTGGCAGTCCTCTGAAGTTTCCTGTTCCTTTTGAAAATATCCTTATTCCTCTGCTTTAACCTTTCAATTTTGGACAAGAGGTGAGTTACCCTGAGTTTCAGGAGTTCATTCTCAGTTTTAATATGTCTATCCAATACAATGTACTCGTGCAACTTCTCCTTCAATCTGTTATTCTTGCTTTCTAGTTTTGCCACCATTGGTTTTAAGGATCGACTGGAGGAAATCTCACAGTGGGTTTCAAATGTTTTCTCTTGTTCTGGCTGTTCTTGAGGGATAGACGCATGAGTAAACTCGTCTGGGATTTGAGAAGGGGTGTGAACTCTATCGGAATTATGATCAGGACTGAGTTCAGGAGTGAACTCATCTGGGTTGCGTTCATAAGTGTCAACTGGGTCAAAATTATGATCTGGACTGAGTTTAGGGGTGAACTCATTTGGGCTGCATTCATAGGTGTCAACTGGACTAGGTCTAGGAGTGGACTCTCTTTGCATATGAACAGGGGTACCGGTTGGTACTTGAATTGACTCATTTTGCACAATTCCTTTAGGCGTAGCAGCCTGCCAATTCGTTTTATGGTTTTTTTGAATGAGTTGGAACAGAGTCCAGGTCATCTCAGAGGGCTCTGGAGCCTCTTCGTGACCATCCATGCTTTCCAATCTCTCCTGCGGTGGATAACTGGGCACCGAATTGTCCATTCCTGACAATATGCTTTTGCATTTTCTTTTCGGATTCCTCCTAGGCCTGTCAGTCGACTCTGCCAGTTTCTCCACGTCAATTATGTTCTCGGCAGCTAGGGGAGGACTTGGGATTTCAATGTTTGCCTCTGTAGGTGTGGTGTCCTTCACGGTTTCAATATTGGTTTCTACTTCGTCATCAATTGGAGGTTTGGGATCAGGGTTCCCAGTACAGTCTCTAGTCGGGGCTTTAGCCTTCTTTTTCCTAGAGTTCGACTTTTTGTGTGGGGGGACAAGCTTCATACTCTTATCCTTAGTCTGGGCACCGGCGAGGGTTTTTACAGTGAATAGATCCCAAGTCTCTTGCTTTTTCGACAGTGTAGATTTAATCAATATTTTAACTAAACCAAAGTGGAATAGACTTCCTCGAAACTCATTAGCCCTTTGGACCTGTTCAGCCATCCTTTTTAAACTTTTTAACAAAAAGAAGGGTATGTTCAGCAGAGTACCTGTGAAGTGTAACAGGAGTCGGGCATGGCAGGGGAATATGATGGTATATCAACCCTCACACGTGAGGTAACGCTGGAGGATAGCCAAAAATTGAGCCCACTGTGGTTCCAGCCAAGACCGCGATGTTCCCTCGGACCATTGTGTTTCCCGGTACTGAGGTTTCAACAGCTGTGTACAGATATTTTTATCAACCGGTTGTCCCTTTGTCCATCTCTGGCCTGTGGTGGGCAATTGAATTACCTCTGAAATGAACTTCTCCGTGACCTTGAACTCGAGCTCGCCCACTTTGGCGGACCCACCCTCAAAATGTAGAGCAAACTGGAGCGTGATTGCATCGTTATATCCATCGAACCTCTTCAAAAACGGCTCTCACCCCGCTTGCTTAAAAATATCTTTGGTTGCCTCATATTCCAGAAGAGCTTCTAGATCTGCGTACGTCTCTGGTTCATGGCGATTTGCGACCACCACTGGGTATCACAGGGGAAGTCTATAGGTGGCAGCGAAGGTTGGATGAGGGCGACGAAGGGAGAGAATGTGATGGAGAATGGAGTCGGGAAGAGAAATCGTATACGAATATTTGAATTATCGTGGAGATAGATAGGGTGTCGGAAAATGATGAAGGTCGTACAAGGGTGTAGAGTTATCATATCCGAGTCAAATCAAACTCAGTTCCGGGAATGTGGTGCATTTTTATGATAAGAAATGTCATGGTAGGTTAGTTTATTAGGTACAGGTCATGGAAATGATGGAATGTTATGGAGTAATCAAGGCACCCTTAGTTCAAACTTATTAGTATGCAAATTAATACAATAAATCAACACAAACTAAACACACCTGAGTTAAATTACCTATCCCCATTGTTATGCAAGTCTTGTTGTAGAATTGTCTTTTGAAG
>ML795199.1:0-24266 GCA_009831015.1 Picea engelmannii | reverse complement strand
TCTGCCAAAATCCCTTCCCCTTCTTAGCCCAAGATTTGCATCCTATTCTGAGTTTTGGCCTCAACCTTCCCCTCAAACCCTTTCTCCTTATGCAACCCTTCCTCCTTTCCTAGGTGATAAATTGGTTGAGAGAAGCTAATGTGAGATTGATGCACTTGGATCCATGATAAAGGAGCCTGGACCTGGTTCGTGGAGTGGTTCCTGACAAAGGTTGTAATCCTCTTTATCTTAAAATTGAAGAAAAGAGTTCATTCTTGTCCCAAAACACTATGTTTACATGCTTTTGATGATTTTTACATTTATATATATGTCAAAAATTTTAAAGTGATTAGTAGAGATATCATATGTTGGTGTGTTGTATTCCTAACCTTTTGCGGGTCAGCTTTGGGAGGATAACAGTAATCTAGGAGGAAGCAACAAGCGAAAGACGCTGACACCAACCGCAAGGACTAAAGGTGCATTCATTAATCCTATTTCCTTCCTCTCTCTCATCACTTTGTTTAGATGGTTTTGGGGTAAGGATAGAACTATCTTTTAAGGGAGTTAGTGCTCTTCATTTACCTCAGGCCCAGTATAGGGGGATTTTCCCCGTAGTAGAATTGGCGACTCCACGTTGGTCATGCACAACACGCGTCTCTGTTGTTTTGGAGAATTTTTTCAAAAGATTTTCCTTTTCCTACAGGAAACTTGTGGTTCCCATTCTTCCTGAGTTCCAGAAGCTTCTATTGTTTGGGGTTTAGATAGTTTGCAGGCTCGTATTGTTTATGAAATAAAATAAAAAAATAAATCCTCTTGTCTCTTTGTCTTTCTAAGCATTTTTGGCTTATTTTGAGCTTGAATTTTAAGAAAAAATGAGTTTATTCTGTAGTTTCTTTTAGCATCTTTTGTTAATTTTGCTTTGATTGGAAGAAAATATTAAAAAAAAACTAGTTTTTAGGTCTCTTTCTTTCTTTGCATTTGCTTTTCATTGTTAGTTGAAAAAGAAAAAGAAATTACAATAAGGTTATGTTTTCTTCTCATCTTGAAAGCATTTCAAAATAAAAATGCGAAAGAAAATCCTTTCATTTTCTCTTTTGTTTCACTCGAAAGTTGCATTGTGAATTTTGCATGGAAAGGAGAAAAGATTGCATCCTTAGGTTTGAAGGATTAGTGTAAATTTTCATTTTCCAATGTTCTTATAAGTTTATTTTTTGCAAGAGTCTCAAACAACATAAGTTTCACTTCCATTCCTTGAGTTATAAAATCCCCTAAAACGAACGTGCTAATCTAAAATATATTAGTAACACTTTTTCTAGGGTTCACCAATAGCTTAGGATAGGGCCTTGGATTAGGTGTAGAGAGGTAAAATCTCTAAGGCCAACCAAAAATTAACTTAGGTCTCTGTGCTAGGGTGTGAAAAATCCACTTTGTAATTACTCAATCCGGGAAGCTCCTCTCACACGGGAGTCAAACACGAGGCCACATGAAGGACGGTGATAGAGATATCCACTCTTGATCCCGACAATGCATTTGGGAAAGTCTGTATAGGGCGTGAATCCTATAGAGTTACTAGCCCGACTTGTTTCATATCTTTGAGACATTTGGATCCCTCCAAGGTAATCTAAGAGTGATTCTGGCCCCGTTGCATTGCAAGCCTCAGGAGGATCTTCAAGCTTAGTTACCCTGCCCATACACTCATCTGACTATCGATTGCACCCCCCTGGTTGTTGATTATAGGTTGGTGGCTTAGTTTCCATTATATAGGATGACACATAGGTGACTGCGAGGGGTGTATCATGGTATTTGAGGCAGACTATATATTCTCTGGGAGACACCCGAAGGTACCATCGGTCGGAGGTCAGGGTAACTTCTTCTCCTGGCTAGTTGTTTTCCTTTGTGAATGATTTGGATGATCAGGACTTCATCTCCCTGGGTCGGAAGAATTCAAAAGGGTGGTTTGTTTGGTTTGTATCTTTTGAGGCTTTTCTTATTAGTGGTGTGTTATGTGCTCCCTAGTTTTCCATAGTGAGTTAGTTAGTCATTGATTTGGGTCTCTGACCTAAGGTGGTAGACTTCCCACTCCATTGGTCATGAGGAATGTTCGGTCTTCCTCTTAGAAACATGGATATGCCTCCTTATAGGTGTATTTTTTTATAACACTAGTTCACGAGAGTCAGTGTGTGAGAATTTTACATACTTGAATGATCTCGCAAGGGAAGAACCTGTGCATAATATCTTCATGGAAAAATTTACCAACGATACCAACCACAGAACCCCTTCGCAAGGGCATTCTCGTTCTTTTCCTTTCTTTGGAAACATTGGTGTCCCTTTGATGTCCACTTTGTACATTCCTAGGTTGAATGTGGGACTATCGATTTGGTTGGGTAACATTCCAAATGTCATGAATTCTCTTGATGCTTCTCAGTTAAGCACCTTATGTCATGGGCATCATGTTGATGTCCCTCCATCAACAAAGTCTTCTCCTCCTCCTTCTTCCTTCTCTAGTGAAAGTATAGCTACTAGTAACTGGAAGTCTAAATGAATAAGAAGAATAAATCACCAACCTCTGCTAGTCATGTTGGAGATAGGTCATCAACCACTACAAGTCATGTTGAAGACCAACACCTAGCCTCTGCCAGTCATGTTGGGGGGGAATTTCCAATCATTTATATTCATACTGGTGATAGGTATATAGCCTCTGTGAGTCATGTTATCGACCAATCACCAACCTCTGCAAGTCATGTCGGAGATGTGCAACCAACCACTGCAAGTCATGCCAGGGGCACAAGTCTCGTAAATGTGAGTCATATGAGTGATATGCACCCAACCAATTCTATTCATGTTGGGTGAATTGATTCTATTGAGAAACCTAGATGGATATGGCACAATCCTAATCTCCCTTGTAAACTTTGCAACGGAGATCACATTACTCATTTATGCCATGGCCTTCTAGAGACACGAAGATTTTGGTCCCTGCCTGCAAGTTCTTCTGATTCTGAGTCTTCTGAAGTTTCCTCATAGTCTAATCATCCTTTGCTTGATGAAGTGGTCATGTCGATGAAATATTCAGTTGATACCAATCCTCTTTTGGAGGGTGATGCACCTGCATACCATGTTGTCTCACAGCCTATTCATCCATTGGTTGAGTAGGTGGTGGTGTCGATGAAATCTTCGGTTGATCCCACTCTTATTTTGGAGAGTGTTGAGTCTACCAAAATGGTCATGTCGATGCAATATTTGGTTGATTCCACTCTTCTGATGGGGAGTGATGTGTCTACCAACTATGTTTTTAGAATTTCCAGTTCGGTACTTTTAGAACAAGGGGGTATTCCAATCACTTCGAGCACACCCTCTCCAAGTCCTAAGATGGTTTCCTTTGATTGGAATGACATTGTTGAGATTCGTCTTCCTTCTTCTGCACCCTTTCAAATAAGGGTTGAAGTTAATTCAATTTTTTTTTATCAATGTGATGTAGATGAAGGAGCCTCCGCAAGTATTTTATCCTCCTTGGCTTGGCAAGCCTTGGGCTCTCCCAAGATTGTGTCTGCTTCGCATGAGTTGTTGGGTTTTGATAGACATCCTAGTGAATATTTGGGGATTCTTCCTCAATTTCCTATCTCATTAGGTGGGAAGAGTGTCCTTGTCGATGTTATAGTGGTGCAAGGCCTATTATATTTTAATATGCTTCTCGGGTGTGATTATGTATATGCTATGAATGTTGTGGTGTCTACGCTCTTCTAGGTGATGCATTTCCCTCACAATGGAAGCATTGTCACTATCGACCAGCTGGCATATAATAATTTCCATCCTAATTTGACATTTCCCCTTTATATGTTCCTAGTATTTGTGTAGACTCTACCGCGCCACAGGTAAATTATGTGGCATATTATCCTTGATGTTCGATTGATTCTGACCAAGAACCTGTGAAATCATGTTTTCCTTCTCAAGACTTGGTCTCAGCAATTGATCCTTTGGTTTATCCAATGGGGGCATTGGAGCCCTTGCTTCCCCCTCTTCCTCCAAGTGATTTTTAGTTTCCTTTCGAGTATGATCTCGTTGTTTGTATATCCTCAAGCCTTTGTGCTTGTGATTCTTTGCTGATAGACTCTATCAGTCCTGGCCATAACCTCAATCATCATATGGAATAGAGTTAGTTTGCTTCTCCCTTCGGGACTGTCGACCCTCCTCGTTCTTGTGTTTTCTTGGATATTGAATTTCCTTTAAATGAGGTTATCCTTGAAGCTATGAGTACAGATTATATATTGTGGGAATATTTACATTGTTATTTGTATTTTTTTCCCTTTTGGGAGACTTTTCAAGTTGAATACCAAAGAGACTCTTAGTTAGAGCCTAGCAGCAAGCTCTACTTCAACCAGTACTATGCATGAGTCGTATGGTTGTGCAATTCCTTGTACCATATTGTACAGTCCAATTTTGTTGTTTTCAAGTTCTTTATTCAGTAGCACCTCTTATTTTTATGAAGTTTCTATCTATATTGGACTTATTAACTTTTGGATGAGTGTTATTGGCCTTATATGCAGGATCTTGGAGACATTTTTTATTTGATATTTGTTCATTATATTGGTATGTTCTGACAGGTATTGACCTCAAAACTAGCATATAGGTTAGATTTTTCCCTACCTGCATTTTTGCATTATTTGTTTCCTGGTTCATTTGGCCTTAGGATCAACACCACTGAATTTTGACACTAACCTTCCTTGCTGATAAGTGTGTCATAATTTATGTGGTAGAGCCTTCCTTCCATGGGCATCCTAGTTAGAGACTTGTTTTCCTTTTGGTGCCCATGTTGAAGTAATTCATAGGCACGATATTCCTTTTAGTCCCACTATGACTTTGTGTTGAAGCCTCATCCTTATTCTTCATCATTTGCCTGGCTTATACCCTTGGGACATACCTAAGAGCACAGTTTGTTGTCTTTCAGGCTCGTTTAAACTTTGAAAGAAACATCTAATGAGAGCTTCTTAATTCTTTTCAGTTTCATCTATATTACTTAAGAAAAGAATCCCCACTGGAGTCTTCTTTAAGCCATTTTCAAACTCTCTAAAATTGAAAAGATTGTCAAGCGATCTTGTTTCCCTTCATGCTCATCAAACTAAAATTTGAAGGCACATTTGTCCAGTGTTAGTTTACACCTTTTTTGGTCCAGACGATTAATTTATTAATAAAGGTATGCCATAGGACCTTTGGTTCACTAGGAGAGAATTCTCAGGCATAATTTTAACCCTTTTTCAGGCTTGAGGGACTAAATTTTTGAAAAAGGGCCATTCTCCTTTGTTTTGGTTTATCTCTTTTTCAAGCCTTGGAGATTATCTACAAAAAACAAAAACCTCGAAGTCCATAGTTAAGATCTTTTCAGACTCCCTAAATATGAAAAGATCATTGAGTGACCTTATTCCTTTCACACTTGTTAATTAGTTCAGAAGGACTATCTATTTGGCATAAGTTTAACCCTTTTTCTGGCCAATAGATTATCCAGGAAAAAGGTACGCCTCGAGAGACATGTCTCGCCAGGAGAGTTCTCCTAAGTTATATTTTATAATTTTTCGGGCTAACGAGACTAAACTTAGAAAAAGGTTTTGAGTCCATAGTTAAGCTCTTTTCAGACTCCTTAAATATGAAAATATAGTCGAGTCACATTTTCTCAGTCACACTCGCTAAAATGGTTTTGAAAATATGTCCTTTCAGTGTAATTTTAACCCTTTTTCAGACCAACTGGAATAATTATGAAAAAGGAACATCCTGGAGTCTTCTTTTAGTGTTTTTCATACTATCCAAATGTGAAAAACCATCAATCTTACCTTCTCTTGGCTCGCAAAACTTCACATGGAAGGAGTCATGTTGTGTCATCGCATTGCATGTCTTATCCTTTTTCCTTTGGCCTAATGTCAGATTCATTTTGTTGTTAACTAAACCTTCAAAGCATTCCTTAAATACAAGCCTTGTAGCACTTTTTTCCCTTGTGATCTGTCACCTTTACCCATGGAGGAATTTTTCTCGAGTGTCCTTATCTTGCAACATGTCTGCTTGCACTAAGCATCAGTATGTTCCATGTACTTGGAACTAGTTTTCTTGCCCACAACACTTGTTCCTCATTTGTAATGTAGCATTCTTTTATTCTTTCTCAATCTCATTAAAAAATTGAAAAAGACAACAAAAAAAATCAAATATTCCAAAGAGGGGATGGGATATACATTCTATTTTTTAGGCAACAAGATAGTCACCCTTGGACAAAGCACATATTTCTATTTGTTCTACAAGCATTGGGATCTAGTATGACCTTATGAATTTGTTCTCGTTACATAGAGTTGTGTCCTCCTCTGTTTGGTTACTCTTCCAAACATATGGAGAGTTTGTGGTGCCTCATGTATCACAGACTTATGCCAATATTATGATGCCTGGGTCTCATCATTTTGTCATGCTTTTGTCCAAGAGAATTTTATCCAACCTCAGTTGGCCATTCTGCAACTTATCTCTTGACTTTCATGAGTCGTTCATCCTAAGAGTCCAGTCAAGTTTGAATTCAAAATCAATGAAGTTTTTCACCTGATGATCGAGATCCTCTAGTCTTTCCCCGATGGCATGTCGAATACCTCAGGATAGTGAGTCTTATACTCTTGTTTTATCCTACCTGAGATTTTTAAGATCTTGAAGTTGTTGCTCGAGCTATGAAGTCCTCATCTCTAGCCACAAGCATCAATGCTTCTTCAAGATATGTATCATATTGTACGTGTCTATTTTCAAATGATCTTAAGATGTATATCCACTATGTATTATTTGTGACTACACTTTATATAGAAATTTGTTCTAGTAGTCGTCTGTGACATGGATCTACATTGTACTTGACTGGAATCCATGCTTAGTTTATCCCAAGCATTGGTACGCCTACCTCGGAGAGATTATCGTTATTTTTGCAGATGGCATGCTCACGAACACTCGTCTCGGGATCACTTGACTCCATGCCTTCCCACTGTGTAAGTATTTTGTAATGTATTTTCGCCATCAATTGCTCTTTTGACCTCAAACATTAGGGGGCATCTGTTATAGTCCAAAAATGCCTTATTTGTGCATACAAGACATTGGCCTTTCCACTTACATACTTTGTCAAAATGTTGTTGAGGATTTCTCTTAAAAAACCATTTTTTGGATAGTGTATGTGCCATGCTGCACTAATAGCTTGCATACACATGCATGTTGCATGCTAGTTATCCCGCATACATACAGGAGTTGCATGCTAGTTATCCCGCGTTTACCTCCAAAAGTTGCAAAAAATATAAAATTGCATGAAATTCAACGGAGTTTACAGGCTATAGAGGGTTTCCTAACCATTTTACCCCTTGTAGCCCATCCCCAAACCAAATAACCACTTTTTTCTCATATAAAAAGAGGTCTTGCAGTGTCATTTGAAAGGACAAGCAAGAGAATAAGAAAACTCTGCCAAAATCCCTTCCCTTTCTAAGCCCAAGATTTGCATCCTATTCTAAGTTTTGGCCTCATCCTTCCCCTCCAACCCTTTTTCCTTATGCAACACTTCCTCATTTCCTAGGTGATAAGTTGGTTTTGAGAAGCCAATGCGAGATTGATGCACTTAGAGCCACGATAGAGGATCCTAGAACTGGTTCATGGAGAAATTATCGACAGAGGATGTAATCCTTTTTATCTTAAAATTGAATAAAAGAGTTCATTCTTGTCCCAAAACACTATTTTACATGATTTCGATGATTTGTACATTTATATATATGTGTCAACTTTTAAAGTGATTAGTAGAGATAGCATATGTTTTTTCCTTGTATTCCTAACCTTTTGCAGGTCATCTTTGGGAGGAGACCAATAATCTAGGAGGCAACAACAAACGAAAGAGTCCAACACCAACTGTAAGGACTAAAGGTGCATTGATTAATCATCCTTCCTTCCTCTCTCTCGTCACTTTGTTTAGATGGTTTTGGGGTAGCTTAAGGATAGAATGGTCTTTTAAGGGAGTTAGCACTCTGCCTTTACCTCAGACCTAGTATAGGGGGATTTCCCCCATAGCACACCCTACCTATGACAAGGAAATATATGCCCTGGTTCAACATGTCCATTAGTGGAAGCACTATATAATGGAAAAGGAGACCATCATGCACACATATAATCAGTCGCTATAGTATGTGTAGGCCTAGAGTAAGCCACAACAAACCATGCATTACAAATAGATGGGGATTTTACAACAAATTTATCTAGTTATCAAGTATAAGAAGGGAAACATAAGCATGTTTGAAGACATTCTTTCAAGGCCATCCACATCCAATATTAAAGATTTGGGAACTCTGATGCACATGGAGCCTTTTACCCATGATGCATACAGAGAGGCATACAAATAAGATGAGGACTTCAAGGAGGTGTTTCAGTAGCTACAATGCCAAATACATCTATAAGAAGGTGATGGAAAGGCTTAATATAATTTCTAGAATGGTTTACTCTACAATGTTGATAAGCTCGATGTCCCTAAACGTGAACAACTATAGCTTATTTGAGAGGCTCACACCGCCAAGGTTGCAGAATATTTTGATGTTGGGAAAAAAGTTGCCAACTTATAGAGGTATGTGTACTAGCTCATAACGCAAGAAGATGTAGCAAGATATATTAGAGTGTATATACTTTGTTATACCAGCATGCCTAGTAACAGGAAGCAAGGTCTATACCATCTCTTGCATGTACCCACTCGACCTTAGGAAAGTATTTTCATTCATTTTAAGGGAAGTTTACCAACAACCAGGAAGGGACATGACTATCTATTTATGGTAGTTTATAGGTTCAACAAGATGTGCATTCTCATGCCTTGTGAAAAGACCATTAAAGGACAAGAAGCAACAATCGTGTTCTTTGAACAAGTCTGGGTTCACTTTGGGATACCAAGGAGAAACAACTTAGATGGGGATTCTAGATTTCTCAGTACATTTTGGACTACATTGTGGGGAAAGATGGACACTAAGGTTAATAGATATACAACATTCCATCCACAAACAAATGGGAACACAGAAGTAATCAAAGTGAATTTGGTGCAACTTTTGAAGGGTTACAATCAAAAGCATCCAAAGACCTAGGATGAAAATATGATCTATATACAACTCTGTTATAATAGAGAAGTCCACACTTCTATTGCTAAGTCACGTTTTGAATCTTGCTTTGGATATTTTCAACCTTCACCCATGGATGTTGTATATCGACATCAAGTAGGAGTGATGGAATATCTCATAGTATATGTGATGAGAGAAGAACAAATTGTTGAGAAGACTAGGTAGCTCCATTTGAAATTATGGGAGACACTGAAGAACTTAATAGAAAATTATAAGGTCAGACAATATCAACACAGAACCAAGAAGTCATTCAAATTGGGAGACAAATTTTGGTTATAGATAAATAAGGAAATACTACAGGGTCCTAGTAAGAAGATCAAATTTCTAGGGTATGGCACTTTTGAGATATTAGAGAAGGTGGGAGATAACACTTACAGACTCATTATACCCCCATACATGTGCATTTACTCAGTAGTGAATGTGGAGAATCTAAATCTATATGAGCCCTCCATGTTGGATCAGGAAGAGGAGCGGGTCCTACCTACCATAGAGGAATTAGCACCAAATGCTCGGGAAAATTTGGTAGAAGACAAAAAATTTCAAAAGAAGTCTAAAACTACAAGATAGGGGCAGCATGATGTTTGGTATATTGCGTTCAAAGGACAACTTCCAGGAAAGTCAAAATGGTACTCCAGGGAGAAGGTAAAGGAAAATTTTCCTCACCTCATTTAGTAAATATTTTGAGTACCAAAATCCTCCCTAAATGGGGAGGTATGATCCAAAATAGATCATTATATTATTTTCCATCTATATTGATGATTGCAAAGTAGAAAATTTTGAAGGAATTATCTTGCAAGACTATTTTAGTGTCAGGTCTTGGTTTTGAAAATTGGGGTCTGTAACCTTCTGGAGATATCTTGAGGAATTAAATAACGTTTCTTAGGGTTGTAATGTATAAAAATGATACCCATGTCTCGAGCAGAGCTTGTATGCGATATTTATTCCTCCCACAAGTTGACCTACCTTGCTGACCACCATGGTACGAGTGGATGCCATGTCAACCCACCCTTAATAAAACATATGGGGATAGTCATTTGTGTACTTTTGAGAATATTCTAGTGTTGGGTATGTATTATATTCTTTGCATGTGTGTGTGTGGGCGCGTCAGATTCGACAATTGTGTCTAACAATCCTGGATTAAGGGATTAGGGTTTTAGTAGCAACAAAATACCTAAATTAATCCTGTATTAATGGATTAGGGTTTGGGTAGCTACGAAAAACCTAAAATATTGTATATATTGTATTGTGAATAGTGAAATTAATAAAATTAAGTGTTGAAAGGTGTGACACAAAGGAAGGTTGGTTTTCTCCCGATTAAGGGTTTCCAGCGTAAATCTCTGTGTACTATCTGTATGATCCATTGATTAATTTTTGTTTTTCTTAAGAATCTGTATATATTTCTTTACTTCATAGTTTTAAAACTTACATCTAGAAGGTCCAAACCTTATCACTAATTGACAGTTAAGGAAGTCAAAACTGTTGGAACACGATTGTTGTTAAACTAAAACCCATAGGAATTAGTCTCTGCCACAATCACCGGATTTAGGATCCACGAGAGGGGGTTAACCCAGGTTGCAAAACTCACAGGAAGCATTGAAACCAATGTCCAACAATACCCCCCCTAGCGTGTGTTGGGAGAGTTTAGAACTCGAGACCTGTCACGCTTATACCATTTGTTTAACTACAATTTTCGTTAGACTAAAACTCGTAGGCGTTAGTCTCCACCACAATCACCAGATTTAGGATCTGCTAGAGGGGTTAACCCATCTCTCGAAACTCGCGGGAAGTGCTAAACCCAATGTCCAACAAAAATCGTACCCCTAGATGGATATCAATATATGTTAAATACCGCGCCACTAGGAGGAGAATGGGTTCCATTCTTTAGCATTGTATTTCTTCCATAGTTGAGCAGAGCACCTAGGAGTGGTATTTTTTGAGAGCATAATAGAGGAGGAAATATCATGTACCATCCATGCATGCCACAATGTCAAAGGAAACTCCATAGACAATGCCTCTTTCTTTTTATTTTCATTTGAACGAAAGAGAGTAGAGAGACCTTGCCTTCTAGTTGGGTTTTCTCCTATATTGGTTTTCCCATGTTATATCTTCTTCTTCTTTTGTGGGTGGTGTTTGAGTATTTATTTTCATTCTCTATTTTTTGCATTTCAACAATTTCATACATTTTAAGAATAAAATCAGTAATTAAATAATTCAGTTATCTAAAAGGAAACTAACCTTCACAGTAAATATTTCAGTATTTTGTTAGATATGTTCTGATGGATTTTCCATTGGATATCCACAACATTTTGCAAATCATATTGGTATCAGAGCAGGTTTTCTTGGGGTATTTGTGGAAAGTTGCATGGATCCAGGAATTGGTTTATGAATAAAGTCACAAAACCTTAGCCATGGCTGATAATTTTATTCATAACCCTCGAGATCTAGTAGAGGAGATATTTGTGAGGCTGGAAGAGAAATTCGCTAACATATATATAAATATGTCCCTTACCATGGATTCTCTAGCAATAAATTTTAGACCATTTGGAGAAGTTCGAGGCTCAATATCAGAGATCATATCAGACATGAAAAAGGGGGATAATGAAGAACAAAAAAAGGAGTTGCAGAAAGAAGAAAGAGAAGTCGATTTCTAGTACCATAAACCCTTCATAGGATTTATTCAATATGGAAGTAAAAATGGACACAAATACATGCCAAGGTGAGATTGATGCATTAAAATTGAATGATTGGTTGCAGCAAAAAGAAGTTTATTTCAGTGTTCCACATATATGTGAAGAACAAAATATATCATTTGCTAGATTGAAGTTAGAATGCCATGCTTTAACATATACAGAAACACATAGAATAGAGGGTGATCCTCTAGTAACTTGGTGGGAGGACTTCAAAACCCTCATCAAGTCCCAATTCTACCCTATCAGGTATTTGGAGGACCAATGGATCCATTGGACGTACTTTAGGTAGACGCAAGGGTAGAGTGTATAGGAGTACACCACTAAGTTCATAAATATGCCCATCATGTTGGATATCTCTCCCAAGAGCCGAGATGTACTCTTCAAGTATCTGGGGGGTCTACATATCCATCTAAAAAATCAAGTAATGGTTACAAAGCCAATTAAAATGGACAAGGTATGTGTACAAGAACAATATCTAGAAAACATAGGCCAAAAGAAAGGACAACCAAGCAGTTCCAAGCAGAAAGAGAACTAGGAAGCTTCCAAGGAGTGAAAAAAGAAGTGGAAAGGTGGAGAGGATAAGAAGACGACAAACACTGCACATAGTGCAATTATCCTAGCAACCATTGTAACCATTGAAATATTGATGGGTACATTGAGGAAAAGTGTTGGAAACTACATCTAGAGTTGAACCTAAAGAACCACAAGAAAGATGCAAAGAAAAATAATCTTGTAGCCATAGATTCGAGCAATGGGGTTGAAAGAAGCTTCGATGTGGATGAGAATATGTTATGTACATCAGTTGAGAAAGAGGTCAATCTAATTATCCTTCATTACCAGGAAGAGAAGGATATGACCAAACTCTGGATGAAGTGGAATTGGATGTAGTACCCCTTGACGTATGTGGATTAATGTTCAGAATCCTCTACATGTATGTGATGGATGCAATCTTCATGCAAAGAGCCAACCAGTAATAAATAATCAAGGATGGGAAGTTCTACATCATCAATGTGCATAAAGGCAAGTCAAATATCACATTGGCAAGCTCCAACCAAGCCAAGAAGTTGAGTAGTTCTAGTAAGAAATGTGTTTTTCTTTGGGAAAAGAAAATTAGACTAAGGATGAGTCGATAAGAGTAAAGGAATCCATGTATGGGTGTGCTAAAGAGAAGAAACATCAATTGGAGGATTTTTTGTAGGAATATAGAGGAGTGTTCCAGAATCCTAAAAGGATACCACCCAAGAGGTAAATGGACCATGAAATACAGTTATTTACATACTCCCCATTACCAAATATTGGGTTGTATAGACAATCCATGATGGAAGAAAATAAAGTGAAGAAGCATTTGCAGCAACTGTTGGAGTAGGGTGTAATGTGACCAACCACCTCACCTTGTGGGTCACCTATAATAATTGTAACAAAAAAGGATGGGACTTGGAGAATGTGTATCAACTATAGAGCATTGAACAAGATTACACTAAAAAAATAGTACCCTTTTCCCAGGATCGATGATCCATTAGATCAATTGCAACACACAAAATATTTCACCAAGTTGGATCCAAAATCAGGATACCACTAGGTATACATCAAGGATGAAGACACCTGGAAGAATGCCTTCAAGAAAAGGCAAGTGTGTATGAATGGTTGGTCATGTCATTTGGTTTATGAAATGCACTAGATACATTTATAAAAATGATGAATGATTTATTATTACCACATATAGATTCATTTTTTATAGTCTATTTGGATTATATATTGGTTTATGATGCTACCTGGGAGGAGCACATCTCACATCACATGCAACTTTGAGAGACTGTGAAGAATCACCAACTCTTGAATAACCTCAAAAAATGTGAGTTTGGTCAACAATATTTGGTGTATTTTGGGTATGTGATTGGTTGAGGGAAGCTCAAGGTAGATCCTGCAAAGATGGAGGCCACCATGAAATGGATAGTTCCTACAAATGTCACTAAAGTTAAGAGTTTTTTTCTAGAAACACGTTACTTGTGGAAGTTCATAGCTTCATTTTTAGTGGTAGTTTCACCATTCCACACCATAACATCAAGTGGAAAGAGTTTACAGTGGGAGAAGAATCAACAGAAGGATTTTGATGAGCTCAAAAGAAACATCATTCAGGCACCAGTTATTTCATTACCAAAATTTCATAATCCTTTTGAATTGGTGACATGTGCATGTGGGTATTCCATGGGAGTAGTTTTGATGCGAGGAAGGCATGTATGTTATCATTCTGAAATATATCATGGGGAATTTCTCAACTACCCTACCTATGAAAAGGAAATATATCCATGATTCAAGTTTTCAAGAAGTGGAAGAACTATCTAATGGAAAAGGATACCATCATCCACAGAAATCACCAGCCACTACAGTATTTGCAGGCCTAGAGTAAGCTACAAAAAACTAGATATTAAAAATGGATGGGGTTGTTACAACAATTTCATCTATCCATCAAGTAAAAGAAGGGAAGTACAAACAGGTTGGTAGACATGCTTTCAAGGCCACCCACATCCAAAATTAGAACTTTGAGAACTATGATGCACATGGATCCATTTGCTCATGATGCATACAAAGAGGCATTAACCGAAGATGAGGACTTCAAGGAGCTGTTTCAATAGTTGCATGGAAAAATTCATATAGAATAAGATGAGGGTAAGGTTTGTTATCACTCCAGGAAACTCTCCTAGGCTGTAAGTCGGAGATGCCTGGTAACTAACTCTTTTTTGGGAAATGTTTTCTCAATATTTGATATGGTTTTGGGTCAAAATGAATATCTAAGTACTTGACTGTGTTTTCAAGACTGTCTAGAGATACAAAATCTCACAAGGCCTTCTAGCACCGTGGTCAGACAAAGTTTGATTAAATGGGGAAAAGAAAATAGCTATTGAACCAGATTATGTTTCATACAAACAAACACAATGGGTCTAAAAACCAAGAAATAACTTATGATAATCAACTAAAACAATTAATCAATGAGATGAAAGTCACTGCAAATTGAATGAGCTTCAACAAAGGACTTCCACTCATAAGCTATAAAAGAACAGAAGAGAAAATCTGACACAGAACTGAAGGAAGCTTGCAATTTTTAATAAAATAAGAATAGGTCTTTTGATTACAGTGGCAGCATCATAGCACTCAAAATCGAACCCCCTCTCAGACTGAGTTCCTGGGCTGTATAGCCTTTACAAACAGTTTTCAGATCCTCAAAACATGGATCTGCTATGCTAAAAATAGTAAGTCAAGATTCATTTGCAAAAGAAGTGGGATGCTTCCCCAAATTGAGGGCAATCCCAAATTTCTCTCTGTTGGTTGTTGGTGAAGTGTAGAACAGCCTTCCAAGGCTAGATGATGACTTTCAAATAGAGACTAAGTCGAATTTGCTGATGTGGCCAAGTGCCCTTCTTTTCTATCTTAATTAAATCTGTCCATAGGCCTTTAAAATAATTCTTTTCTCCATGATTTGTCAAAAATAGTTGCTGGAATAGACTTGATAATTCATGTGACATGCATTGGAAAAGATCTCAAATCATTTCATATCAAAAATCCTTGATCTGTGCTAAAACTCGTTCAATTCTGGACACACAGGCTTTCGGTGGTTACTGGGAAAGTTTTTGGGTGAGTTATCCACCGAAAGCGCAGCTTTCGGTGGTTAATGAACAGTCATCCTGTTCGCCTAAACCACCGAAATTCAGAATTTCCAGCAAAAAATTGTCTTTGGGAAAAATTAATTTTCTCAATCGTGGAATGTCCTTTTTGCACGTTCAAATAGTTGATTTTTAACTACAGATCATAAGCTTTCCAATGGTGCAATCAGATTTGTATTTGTATCTAGGGAAGCTAGAAAAAATTTCGTTACAATATTAGGCATCATTCTTACAAAAATGACAATGCATTTTTTGTTGTTAACATCTGGCTCCAACTGGGATGGATACCTCCCTGTGAGGTTTCCAAGAACCTAGCAGACCTTGTGCCTTTAGTATTGGGCCATGGAGTCATTCATCCTTTTCGGTGGTTAATGAGCACACACATGGGCTCGCCCAAACCACCGAAAACAGAAACTTACCCAAAAGTCAAAACTTGACGAATCTCGATTACCTGCAAGAGTACAAAGACCTCAGGGTTTGCTAGACAAAGCTCCTCTCTCTGTTTACAATGCTTCCATTTCTCAATATGAGGTCAACAGGTACATCCACCATGACTATCTTCCATGAATAGGAGAGAAATGAGGATTTTCATCAATTGCATATTTCAGCCTTCCAGAAACATAATGAGGAAACCAAGTTGCACTACCACTAGCATTTTCATAAGGTATAAAAGCAAGATCAAGGACAACAGTAAACCAAAAATCCACTGGATTGTGTGGACGATCATAAAGAAGCCACCGATAAGTTTGCAGTAAAAACTCAAGCTGTAAAGCCACCAACAGAGGGTGTTGTCGGTTGCAACCATGTCTATGTAAACCTTATCTGGATCGTGTATCAATACAGCAGTAGCTTCAGATACAAAGCATTTTTTAGATCTTCTGATATGTGCAAAAAATCCAACTTGTTTCCACCAAAATAGGTGCCAAAACCAACTTGGCCACCTTTTCTAATCCTTATATACCAAAAATGAATTTTGAAACTGAATAGATAATTCATCATCTATCCATCATGTGTGTCTTCAAAAGATTTGGATCAACAAAACCTCGATCTGTGCAAAATTTATATTTCTCTGTTTAGTTACAGGTTTCGGTGGTTAACGATATTCGGATTTAAGCACCTTATCTACTGAAAGAACCCCTTTTCGGTGATTAATGAGCACTAACAGGCTCGGCTAAACCACCGCAAGGTGAAACACTTTCAGAAATCAAAATTTCAAAATTTCAATTACCTGCATGGTTGCATTTAGTTTCAAGGATTCTTAGAGAAAACTCCCTTCTTTCTGCCAACAACAGCCTTTCATTTAATCTCCTTCTCCTTTTCTTCTCCTGCATCTTCTTGCAGTTCCATACGGCCTTCGGATGTAGTAAATATACCATTCTGCAAAGGATTATGAACTAATACACTGCATGTGTCACTGTCCTTAGTTGCATATGGAACAGAAACAACTGGTAAATGATGTACTATAGTTAGCAGTTCACTTTCATTCCTAACTATCTGGTCTGTGTAGATAGAAGTTGGAACTGATGAAGCTGTTGAGGTGGCTGCATGAGGGATTTTTTCCCTTGTTGTACTAAAATTGATTGAAACTGATCAATACTAACTAATGGCCAGCCTTTAAGTGGTAGGCAATCCCCCCTTGATTCATACCTGGATTTAATATATTGGATTTCGGCTACACAACTCCTGGGAGTCCGAAAAGAGATGAATCTGTGATAAGGGATCTTTGATTCAAAACTACATTAACATCATTCTTTTTTTCCTAGGCGTTAACACCCGTCTGTTGAGATCAAGCCTGAACTTGTTGTTGTGCTGCAGTAACATCCCAGAAGGATTAGATACAGCTTGAGCAGAGCAGTTCTGTTTGTATCAAGAAGCTGTCCAGGTGAATCCCCATCTCTTTGGTGTGGATGTTTCAAGCGCTCCTCAAAAATTTTAGTTGGCATGGCATTTGCTTGTTGACTGTCATAGCATGTTATCAGAATTTATGTCGTTAGATACTCCGTTAAGAGGATCATGATTGACATCCCTTCATTGCTGCTGATGGGCATGTCTCTGTTGTGATTTAAACAATCAACATTCTGCTCCTTCCCCTGTAACTCAGTCTTGTCCAGATCTTGAAAAATATGAGTCCCAAAGCCCAATCTTGATAGAGAAGGAACACCAGGATTTCATTGACAGGTACACGTAAAGGCACTATCACCAATAGCTAAAATAATACTCCAATAAGAACATGGATGACAAAAATCCACAGTGACAACAGAACAAAACTTTTCACAACAATCATGAACCACATTAAAACTTGGTTGACAAGATATTTCAAGTTATGAGATTTTAGATAATCAACAGCATATCCAATTCCAGCTACAATAGCCCAAATAATATAGCATCCAAGGTTGAAGGCGTAAAGATCTTTTCATTTGGTCCCATGTGTAAATAGAAAACTGAGGAATGGAAGTAAACAATACCCGACCTGCTGCTTTCATTGCTTCATATGTGGTCAACTTTATCAGTCTCCAAGCACTGATACTTGTCTTAGATCATTTTGGGGATTTAGGCAATGCAAATTTCAAATCATACCCGAGAGATAAGCGTATTGACTCTTTTGAATCTTCCTGGTGCAATGCAGATGCCTTATAGAGGCATTTGAATCTCGCAAGAAAATTAGACTTAGGTGAGGCACTGCCAAAACTTTGTTCTGAGCTAGCTGGAGATGACGGTGTGGTTCAGATCGGATTCATCCAAGAAATCTTCTTTGTTGCATTCTTCTCTCATGGTCGGGGATCTATAACACTGTCATCTTTGAGCTGAGCAGGGAGAGTTGACACATCAGGCTCGTGAATGCCCTGGGGATTGAACTGAGAGAAGTCTGTAATTGTAAAACAGATTGTAGCTCGTGCTGCAATGCCTCTATCGTTTGTCTCAGTAACATCTGTTGAATATTCAATAACCCAGACTGGCTATTCATCGCAGGATAAAGAGATTGTGAACTGGATGAAGGAACTTTCGAATCATTGTCTTGAACAACACTTATAGCTATAGGTTTCCCAATCAATTATGACATCAGAGCACTCATGATCATTCTCCATAAGATCCGCATATAATCTTGAATTGGTTATGACATAATCGCCCATGAAATTCTAAGCCATACTCAACTCAACGATGACTGACAGCCCGAGCATATAGAGGATTTTTAGGCAGAAATTTCTCAACCAACTGCGACAATGACCAAGAAATCTTCACCAATAGTCGTGATTTTTGGTAGATAGCAATGATTAGCAGGTTCGCTTGACGTTTTGGGCGTGTGCAGAAATAGGAGTTTTATAGATTTGAGCATGGGAAAAGCTTTCGGTGGCTAAGGACCTCCCTGTTATTACCATTTCTGGATAGGTTGAAGGCGTCTTCTCCAGGTCCATTTACAAACCAGACAAGGCATTTCTGTATCCAACATCATTGGCACTTATCCAAGCCTCGAATTGAAATAATGAAATGCAATATCCACAAACCCTTGAATTGATGCCAGTTCATGGCCTCATAAAATCCGAGGCTTTAACTACCAGTTTGAGAACAGAAATGTGCAAGGTCTCCACTTTGTTGAAACAACTGGTATTTTCCTGCATTCACTGAGTCACTTGGAAGATTTCTCGAAATGGTCTTTACATGCGAAAACCTGGGTCCTAGCGCACCAATAGAATGCTCCTTCCATGACACAAAAGATCTACAAGGGTAAGATGTGCTACCTTCACCTGAAATATATTCACTATAATAGTCTGAGGGCTTTGAATAGGATAAAGGTTCATTCTGATATTGATCCAGACGAGAATATTTATCAAAAGAGTTATGTTCTTCCTTGATTTGCAACCTTGACTTTTGATCTAAGTTTCCAACTGAAGCTTCCTGCTCAATGGAACATTCTTTTTCAACATGCAGACCTTTCTCCCTCAACTTCTGAACATCTTCTGCCTCCCATTTGGTAATCTGCTCCTCTAGCTCAAGATGCTTGTTCTTTGTATTTGCTTTCCTCTGTTTGGCAGCTCCCCGGACATTCCACCAGGTATGAACCAATTATCTCTAAATGCACCTATTTGACTCATATGTATTGCAGATATTTTGTCCTCTGTAATAAACGTCTGACCCATAACTTCTTGAAGGGTTTGCAACCTGCCTCTCAAAAAATTGCTTGCCATTAGAAGAGAAATCCCTATTGATGTAGCGTTCTGCCCTGTTTCAACTTTCACCATGAAAACTTAAAACCTGCCTATAGACTGTCTGTTTATTCAACAACCAATAATTGAAAGGATCTAACTGATGGTATGGAGAGCTTATTTTGTTTTTTCCTATTCCTACACTAACACTTTGCACTGTTTCTTAATCATGTAAACTCATGCTTCCAATGAAGCCATGTAAGAAATTTATTTACAGGCATCATGCTAGATCTTGACTCGAACAATATTAGAAACCATAACATACAGAAATGGATTTTGCCAAGGCAGCAGAACCAACCTTCCTTCAAAAATAGATTGAAATATGTTCTACTCAAATAATCGAAATAATCCGCAAAAGGATCAACGAAGCTGTAAAGAAAAACCTCTTCCTGTTGTTGGAGCTGAAAATCAAAAAATTTCTGTATATTCTCTTTCCCATGCAGGCTGGCACTTTCAGCTATCCGTAGATATGAACATGGTTGTAGACTGATTTCTGTATTAATCATGGATTGTTTGATATCTACTGCAGATTCCAAATCAAGAATGATGGATATCAGTGGTAAAGGTAAGATCAGCTGCCTCTGAAGCTCTTGGGATACTGAATTCATATCAGTAATTTATTTATCAAAATCTGAAGCATCCTTAATACCATAGTCAAAACTATAAGAGACATTTGAATCAATGACAAATGAGTCTACAATATAACTATCACCAACATATTCACGATCGGAAGGAATACTAACTGAATGTTGGGTGTGAAATGCAGATTCTTTACAACAATCATCAAGAATAAGATCAGCTGAATAAATATTCTCGTAATATGAATTGAAAGCCACATGGAAATCCTTTAGAGAATGGATACTAACAGTAGGAAGGGATTGACACCATTCACGAGCATTTCCTTCTAAAGAAAATTTGAACAGCTTGGTCAAGACATCTTCGTGAACAAAACCATGTTCAAGCATGCATTGATGAAAATTGAATAAGTGTCCACTGGGATGATCATACTCACTTCCTCTGAATCTGGGAAGATAATCATCCCATTCATTTATAGTTGGCACTGGATGTGGAAAACCGGCTATATCAGAAAAATCACAGAAAGCATACCTCTTAGCTAAGATCTTTTCCATTTCATACCAGTGGAGTCACCAACAACATTATGAACAATGGAGTCGCCACTGAATTCGTCCTCATGGAGTCGCCAGATAGATGATTACAACCAAATGATGTCTAGGCTTTGTCTATCATCAAAGCTGGATCTATGTCGTCTCCCAGGGAAGCTGAGATTCGATCTCCTCTCCCCAGCAACGGCGCCAATTTGTTATCACTCCAGGAAACTCTCCTAGACTGTAAGTCGGAGATGCCTGGTAACTAACTCTTTTTTGGGAAATGTTTTCTCAATATTTGATATGGTTTTGGGTCAAAATGAATATCTAATTACTTGACTGTGTTTTCAAGACTGTCTAGAGATACAAAATCTCACAAGGCCTTCTAGCACCGTGGTCAGACAAAGTTTGATTAAATGGGGAAAAGAAAACAACTATTGAACCAGATTATGTTTCATACAAACAAACACAATGGGTCTAACAACCAAGAAATAACTTATGATAATCAGCTAAGATAATTAATCAGTGAGATGACAGTCACTGCAAATTGAATGAGCTTCAACAAAGGACTTCCACTCATAAGCTATAAAAGAACAGAAGAGAAAATCTGACACAAAACTGAAGGAAGCTTACATTTTTTTATAAAATAAGAATAGGTATTTTGATTACAGTGGCAGCATCATAGCACTCAAAATCGAACCCCCTCTCAGACTGAGTTCCTGGGCTTGATAGCCTTTACAAACAGTTTTTAGATCCTCAAAACATGGATCTGCTATGTTAAAAATAGTAAGTCAAGATTCATTTGCAAAAGAAGTGGGATGCTTCCCCAAAATGAGGGCAATCCCAAATTTCTCTCTGTTGGTTGTTGGTGAAGTGTAGAACAGCCTTCCAAGGCTAGATGATGACTTTCAAATAGAGACTAAGTCGAATTTGCTGATGTGGCCAAGTGCCCTACTTTTCTGTCTTAATTAAATCTGTCCATAGGCCTTTAAAATAATTCTTTTCTCCATGATTTGTCAAAAATAGTTGCTGGAATAGACTTGATAATTCATGTGACATGCATTGGAAAAGATCTCAAATCATTTCATATCAAAAATCCTTGATCTGTGCTAAAACTCGTTCAATCCTGGACACACAGGCTTTCGGTGGTTACTGGGAAATTTTCTGGGTGAGTTATCCACCGAAAGCGCAGCTTTTGGTGGTTAATGAACAGTCATCTTGTTCGCCTAAACCACCGAAAGTCAAAATTTCCAGCAAAAAATTGCCTTTGGGAAAAAATAATTTTCTCAGTCGTGGAATGTTCGTTTTGCACGTTCAAATAGTCGATTTTTAACTACAGATCATAAGCTTTCCAATGGTGCAATCAGATTTGTATTTGGAGCTAGGGAAGATGGAAAAATTATTGTTACAAGATTAGGCATCATTCTTGCAAAAATGACAATGCATATTTTGTTGTTAACAAGGTTGATTATCATTTACAGAATGGGTTACCCTAAAATCTCGACAAGCTTTGTGTCCCTAAAGGTGAACTACTACAACTTATTTGAGAGCCTCGCGTCTCCAAGGTTGTGGGATATTTTGGTGTTGGGAATATATTTTCCAACTTACAAAGGTATGTGTATTGACCTGGAATGCAAGAAGTTATAGCACAATATATTATAGGATGCATACTTTGTTGTACCAAAATCCCAATAATACGAAGCTAGGTCTATACCATCCCTTACTTGTACCCACTCGATGTTGGTAAAACATTTCCATGGATTTTGTCGTAGGTTTTCCAACAACCAGGAAGGAACATGATTATCTATTTGTGGTAGTTGGAAAGTTCAAAAATATCTGCATTCTCATACCTTGTAAAAATACCATCAAATGAAAAGAAGTAGCAAACGTGTTCTTTGAACAAGTCTGGGTGCACTTTCGGATACGAAGGAGCATCATCTCAGACAAGGATACAAGATTTATCAATACATTTTGGACTACATTGTGGGAGAATATAGACACTAACTTCAATACAACTACAACATTTCATCCACAAACAGATGGGTAGAAATAAGTAGTCAACGGGACTTTGGTGAATCTTTTGAGGGGTTAAAATCATAAGCATACAAAGAAATGGAATGAAAATTTGATCTATATACAACAATCTTATAGCAAAGCAGTCCACACTTCTATTGGTAAGTCACCTTTTGAATATTGCTTTGGATATTTTCCACATTCACCCTTGGATGTTGTAAATGGAAAATAAGGAGGAGTGAGGGAGGACCTCATAGGAGATGGAATGAGAGCAGAAAAAAATGTTGAGAAGATTAGGCAAATCCATTTGCAAGTACATGAAACACTGAAGAAGTCACAAGAAAAGCATAAGGCCATACATGATCAACATAGAACTGAGAATTCATTCAAAGTGGGAGATAGGGTTTGGTTATAGTTGAACAAGGAAAGAGTTCAGGGTCTTAGTAAGAATACAAATGTTGTGTAGTATGGCCCTTTCAATATATTGGATAAGGTGAGTGATAACACCTACAAAATTAGTAGTGAATGTCCAGAATATGAAACTCTATGGGACTTTCATGTTGGATCAGGAGGAGGAGGAGGTCCTACCTACCATAGTGGACTTAGCATCATATTCTCAGGAATATTTGATAGAAGACACATTTTTTAAAAGAATTCTATAACAACAAAACAGGGGAAGCATCGCCTTTGGCAGATTGGGTTGAAAGGATAACTTCTAGAAAAATAAAAACAACACTCTAGTGAGAAGGTAGAAGAAAATTTTCCTCACCTTATTTAGTAAAAAATTTGGGCACCAAAATCCTCCCTAAACGGGGAGGTATGATCTGGATTATATCAGTATATTACTTTTCATTTATCTTGATGCTTTAAGAGTGGGAAAATGTTAAGAACCAAATATCAATATAGCATAGAAAAACCTCAGAAAAAGCACTCAACGCCTTGAAAAAGAGATAATTTCAGATAATAAGCCTCTTCGAGGGAGAAACCTCCTTTTACCAAACTTAAATGTTCAAGTACAAGATGATTAAAAATGAAAATGTCTCATTGGTATATATAGGAGACTAGGGGGTATAATTACAACTAATGGACTAAAGCCGACATAAATAAAATAACATTACTAATATAATATGCCCCAATTAAGGGGTAATGAGCCAATATTAGAGCTTAACATGCCCCTCCCTGTTAGGACCACATATTGTACCCTTTTTGCCCATAATTTTTGCTATTATTTTACCCTTCATCACCTACATTTTGACTTATACTATCATTCCACTTGATCATTCCAAGGTACATAACGTCCCTTCTCATTACTACACGTTTAATTTGTTTTGCATGATATCTTACATTACTTTTGGTCTTAACCATTGATTAGAAGTGCATAAGTGTCTATACCTGCAGAATAGTATCCAAGACCGATGCTGAAACACAGAACTGTCCAAGTTGATGCTGAAACACGGAAGCTGCTACATAGTCCGAGGAAGCA
>ML795198.1:546400-611125 GCA_009831015.1 Picea engelmannii | reverse complement strand
TATATATAATCCACCAAGACACACTTATATTCACCACCACTTCTAGTTTATATAGTATTTCAATAGGTATAGGATTGAACCATTGTGTCTTTTTGACATGAACCATTGCACCTCTTCATTTAATTTTAACATAAATAATTTTTTCCTTTTATTCATTAATTATTGTGTAAGTTTCTCAATTTAATTAGAACCCTAATCCTAATTCAATTTTTTTCCTCATGAGTTGATCACAGATATGGATCGACTCATTATATCTTTCCCATGCTTCTACTTCATTCCCAATTTTTCCAATAGATCATATTCGAGATTTTACCTTCTCTCCATATTGTTATGGTGTTAATCTCTATCAAATTACTCTACATACCTTAAGTTGTTTACATAAATGAATTATGTCTCAGGCACTTCCTTCAACCCAATGTTCAAATGACCATGGGCTCAAAACCATGGGCTTATCCATTTAAGCATTATTCCTAGCATCTCTTATTTCATCCTTATTCCTCTATCATGAGACTAGAATCCATGAACAAATGAAAGTCCTAACATGCGCTAATATGATGATTTCAACATTATTCTTGAGAATAAAACAAATTGATGATCGAGACTTAATATGTGGTTGAGTGGAAGGTTTTCGTTCACTCCAAGAATTCCATAATTCATGACTTTGTACTTTGGATTTTTCCAATTCTCCCGAAGAAAATTTTGTTAGAGTGCGTATCAACACTTCTCTACTTAATAACCTTCACATGTCCAAGAGATAGGACCATAGGCTTAGGAAAAATGTATCTCTTGATTCCCAGGTATTATGCTATTCGTGACTCTAGGACTCCGGGTTACTAGAACTCTCAAGTAGTTCAATCCCTCTGGAGGTTTTACCTATGGAATAATTCATAAAGTTGGAGTGACCACTTATTGTCAGCTAATTCCTCATGCTTTCTCTATTCATTCACTATGCTTGATCAATGGTTGAGAATGCTACCAAAGTGGATCGACGTTTATCGTTACTTTGTGATTCTGGCCTTCAGTGATTATCTAATAAAGGAATCTTAGATATCCCCGAAGTTAGTAATCCCATAGTGACGTGGCTCGTTGATGTCATTGTTGATGTGGCACTGGCTGAGTGGCTACCACGTGTCACCTAGATTTGTGAATTTCATATACCTAAAGTGCCAACTATAATATGACACTTGTCACCATATGACTGGGCCATGTGTTCTTGCTGATTTGGATCTCCTAAAATGTCATATGTCTTTCTCCTTTGGTTCATTACTCTATATCAGATGGTCTAGTTTTCACTTGAATTCTTGATCCAATTACCCTCATTCACTTCAGGACTTCGGGGCTCTGGCCTTCTAGTAAACTTACATGTTTCATACTCCTTTTCGCCAAAGTGGTTAGTGCCAAAGTTGACCATCATTCGACTCGCCTATCCTCATCCAACGATCACCATGGATTTCCTAGATCTAATGGCCCTCATTCACTTCAAGACTTCGGGGCTCCAGCCTTTGGGTGAACTTACATGTTTTAGACTCTTTTTAGCTGAAGTGGTTAGCACCAAAGTTGACCACTATTGGACCCACCTATCCTCATCCAATGGTCACCACACATTTCCCATATCTTATGGCCGTTATTTACTTCGGGAATTCAGGGGTTTCAATATTTTGTGTCTTATGGGGACCTCTTATCCTTTCCTTCCACTTGGTTCTATCTGATGATCAGGATAGATCTGGAATTGATCTAACAGTTGAGAGCTCACTTGAATTTCCTCCATGAAATATAATGACTCTTATTTAATCTTTCTCGATCTATAATTCTGGCTTGATCCAACTGTCCATAATGCTATTGTTCCAGATCTGATGGTTGAGATTTAATCCTTCTCAGTATCTAACTTCCCCTCGATCTGGTGGTTTTCAAGAATTCTATGGGATTTTGATGGATGAATGACATATTTTTCAACTATAACAAAGTTTCCTTACAATTCTTGAAGGTTTTTTGTGACATCCCCAAAAATTAAAGTAATTTAAAAATTCAAAAAAATTGTTAGAAAACTATTCTGTTTTTGGTAGATTCAAATTTGGAATTTTTTTTCCATTTAGGGCAATTCCAAATTTCAAATTTGGTAAATTGTAAATAAATTATTTTGACTGCTGAGCAGAAATTGTGATTGGACCCAACTAACTATTTGATTTCGACACTTGTATGAAAAAAAAATATTTTATATTTATTGCAGGGGGACAAATGGAACAACCATGTTAAAATCAGCTAACCATGACTCCATGAGTGGGGAACATGTTGGAACTACTTCTGGGATGATTGTTACAAGTGCCAAATCAGGAATTTGGCCAATAGTAGCCCCTGAAAATTAGGGATTTAGAAAGATGCGAAAAATCCTAAGGGAGGGAAAAAGACCTAGGCAAAAAGGACTTGTGTTCATAAATAGCCTATGCAAGGAGGTAGGATGCTGCCAAGAATGCACCGGAAAAATGAATTAGACTCATGCTGCTATGAACACTAAATTCTGATTGTGAGGCAAGGTGAAGTGGCTGAGAAAAGACTGTTGTTGAGGAGAGGTTTCAGAATTCGCCCTCATGGATTCATGGTCAGGTTAGAGGGTGAACGAAACTAGTAACTTTGGTTGTTTCATCCTAAGGTTGGGAGGAACGTGGTTGTTCCCTTTGTCTTCCAGTGTTTGGTTCAGATATGTTCATTTATCCTTTTTCTGGTTACACATCTCTTTTCTTAAGTTGTTGTCCATATACATAGATATATTTGTGGGTAGTTGATATCTATTTTAAACTATCGTCAAATATGAAGCATTCTGATCTGAATTATTAAAAGAGAAATTTAGAATACTTTTGTGCATATTACTACCGAATAAGTTCTGACAGTTTTCTTCTAGTATGTATGGTATATTTTTGTTCAACAATATTCTGTGGGAAAATGGTAAAAACTCCTACAATTTAGTTGTAGTTATCGTATAAAGATTTTATTAAGTAGTTAACACAGAACAAATAATTGAATGGTGGAATTACGCCATGAATTATAATCACATTGATGGATTCTCGATCCCATCAATTATACTAAGAAATTTCTGCCAAATTAATACACAATGTTTTTAAAAATGAATAACTCTAGGAGGAGACCAAATTATTTTAAATTAGAAAATACATATACTGTTTCATATTTCTATACAAGAATTACACCCCTAGGATCGCCTTTTTGGCTGGGTTATATTTTCCTATTTTATTCTAAGTTACCCGTGCAAACTATATACATAAAAGATAATCAACTGTGTAGAGTTACATACAGAAATACATATACGTATAGGAACACATACAAGAACTTATACATGTGGATAAGCCCCCATCGAGCACGTTGTGGAACTCTAGAAGAAATGCTTGTGACATTTCAATGTAAATAGAAAACTATGGAACAAAAAAATTAAGGACGAAACATTTTAAAACGAGAACATAGATGCATGAAACCTTAAAGATCTTGATGCCTTCGTTTAATTATACAAATGAATTCCATAACCCTTTCGTCAACTAGCAAATTAAACCAACCCTCTGATTAATCGGGTGACAATGGAAATAGAGGTAAATTGTGAATCTATTAATCATATTGGAGTTCTGTAGATACTATAAAATATAACCATAAATGTATGAGACTCACTGCCAAAAAGCACAGAAGTGGTTATACTTATGTATTTGAATGAGTAATTAATGTATCAATAAAAATCCAGAACAATAATTAAAATACCTTAACTACTGCATAATATTCACTCGCAACGAATATGGTACAACGTCTAAATCCTTCTGCTAAGAAAGAAAATGAGACGGTAATACACCATGCGATGACTGATTTTAGAACCAAAACCTTCATTTCAAAAACCTAGATTATTAATTCCAGAGTATTTTCAAAAGGAACTCGAGTACCTTGCATATGGGGATTCGAGGGAAAATCTGAGGGTTCAGATGCTCCGCTCCTGCAAGGAAATAGAAGAAAAATAAAACAAATTAGTAGATGTCAATGAGACTCACATTTGATTTACAAAGATAAATACAATATAAGTAAATTAGAATACAGAGGAGTTATGGAATATAATTAACTTAGGGCCTGAGCATCGACCGTCATCTAATTCAAAATTGACAGAGGCATCCTGGAATCGAAGGGGAGGAGAGAATTGAAGTTGATCTAATGGGTACCTCTCAAGAATCAGAGGCCCCATCATTATAATAGGTTATACAAATGTTAAAAAATCAAAACAACAAAATGTCTAAATATTAAGACAAACAAGAAAACACTGTTGAAAGGTATTTTGAAAACCCCAAAGAAAGAATCCAGTCGAAATAATAGAACAGAGAAATTTTCCAAGGGGTATTCTTACTAAAGCTGAAAATTTTGAACACAGTATATCACATAACGTAAGAAATAAAACCCAGTACCCTTATCCCTAAAACATATAGATTTTTCGGCCATAGTTTATTACATATAGGAGTCGACCCGATAGTAAAGGGATGGAAACCCTAACGTAAGTCATGAGTACAAGTGACTAGATAACAGTATCGTTCCACTCTTTAATCTGTAAGGGAAGACTACTACACTTACAAAATATTACAATTAACATAATATACTGATAGGCGCCTAGAGGGATGGCCTGGACGACAACATTCAAAAAACAACCACCGTTACCCTATTGCAAACTACACTATGCAAATACATATATTCCTATACAAAGCAAACTCTTAAGGAAAATTGGAAAACTCCCATACAGAATAAACGATAGGGTTTGAAAAAGAACCTTACACCGGTTGTGGGGAGACGACCGATCATATTCCTCCTTTGCCAGAGTAAAACATCTCTTTGGCCCTCACACCATAGCGTATACCCATCACTACCCAGGACCTTCTTACAGAGCAATCAAGCCAAATGGAAATGTAACCTAACTAATTTTCCAGAAGGGGTTAAGAGATAAAGCAATTAATATTGCCATATTGAGCCATGTGATATTTGAGAAGTGATGACACCCTCACAGAACACGAAATAAAGTGACATGTCTGGGTGGGTCTTGAGGTAGATGTTCATTAAGGAGAGGGACAGAGGTATCAATGCACCCTGACAATTACTACACCAGTTCTCGCACCGAGTAAATGCAATGGGAAATAATGTCATAACATCTACTCTATAACTGACGACGACCCTTGTTTATGCAATGTGTTAGTGGACCAAGGCTAGGACTGTACACATTTTACTTTAAGGGCATAGCTTAGGCTTAGACCTTGATACCACGGCCTAGCATGACTAGACTAATGTTTCCCTGTGAAGAGACCCTTAATCAATTATGGAAAATATTGTAATAGCCCTCCCATTCATCATGACATCGACCTCTCAAACAAGTGCAATATTTTTTATTTTTTTTTTGTGTGTGTGTGTACAAGGGAATGAATACACTATACTCTGCGTAGCAATGCAACGACGAACATGTCACATGCAACAGTGACAACAACATTACAACCCAAGACACACGTCAATCATCAGGAAGCAATGAACAACAATCATCTGACAAATAATAAGACTGACTACCCTCCCGTCCTACCCTGCAATGGTTAGGACCTTTAAGACACATAAGCAACGCTCAAGCCCAGGTTCTCGTCGATTTTAACCATTTAAGGTCTCAGGGCTAGCGATTGTTCTGAGGAACATAGAGGTGTCTACATCCCGCCCGACACAAGCAGACCAAGCAAAAAGGTGTACACCCATGTATAATAGCAATTAAACGAGAAACAACTCAATATGTCTAAAATGCAGAGTATCATTAAGGTACGATCTAATTTAGTCTTAAACAAAATTTAATGTGCAGTTCTAAATTCCAAGGGACAATAGAGTATCATCTAAATTGACATTTAATGAACATTACTAAGTAAGTCTAATGTTCGACGGGATCTAATAAAAAAAATATAATTAATCATTAATAAAAATCTATCTAGTCTGTCAATTATAAACTAGCCATTCATTAAAAACTTGCAATATCTTTAATTAGAACTGAATTGGGCATGTTCTCAACACCTGCAAGGATGACAAGGCAGGTTAGAAAAGAAAAGATTGTACTTATCTTAAAAGACATTCCATTTGGTAGTACCACATTTTGTCCTTCTACACATTCCACATCACCCTTTATTATTTACATTTGATTATTTTATTGTTTCTAGATTACATACAATCCACGTTCAATAACTACAAGTATGAGTAGACATTGGACTTTTACCTAGTTTTTAAAGTAATTTCATTGTTTTTCCAAATCAATCCTTTATCAAGTTGTGGAAGGGGTTACGTACTATCATTCACTTATTTATTGGGATACACCACAAGGTATTGTGCATGATCAAAGAATTGACAACATTAATTACTAATCTAACCTTTAACAAGGAGTTCTTTATTATTAGATACTTTTACAAATTGTGTACAAATGTACATGCTATATATCATGATTTAACTAAGGTTGAGTAGTTGATAATCTACACATAAGCACAAGAATTTCATGAGCATCTCCTCTACAATAATAATTTATTATTAGATGTATAAATTACATATTAATCCATACAATTAACTATACTAAATGCAGATGTCATCATCATAAATAATTACTTAACCACCACATGTTTACTCTGGCAAAAAATAACTTAAAGTAAAAAGGTGCAATTCGCAGGCTCCCAATGATACAGGGTCTTGGTTATTAAGTTACAATTGTACATTGTTTTGATAACAATAATATAGATAAGGAATTAACTTGCATGTTGATCAACTGCATATCAAGAGGCTTGCCTAAATTCATAAGAATACGACCGTATTAAGACAACCGAGGGATAATGGTTGTGTCCACGGAACCAAGATAAAAAGGTCATTAACGAAGAAGGTTAACGTTGCACAATCAATGACATAAGTAATATGCTAAATCTATGTTATGCCATAGAAACTGCCATCATAATTACAACATCCATCATTCAGCCATGCAAATCGTCGTTAAGGTAAGGCTGATCTATGCTCTCTTAGTTTAGAAATTCTGGAAAGGTGTGAGGGTTTACTGCCAAAACTAATTAATAAATAAATAAAATTTCACAGACACACTCCCATCCCAACAACTTGCGACCTCACTCTCTGGATATTGTTAATTCGCATTTATAGTATTAATTGGGATGCAGACTTAGTAGGAGAACTCATGCATAAGTGTAAGGTAAATCAGAGGTAAAGGAATAAAAAAAAAAAAGGGTGGTAACCAATCACAAAACGAAATTTCCAGAACACAATGCCAGAACGAACTTCCAGCAACCATTACAAAACAAAATTGCTAGGACACATTGACAGAACGAATTTGCAGCAACCAAAACAAAACGAATTTGCCAGAACACATTGCCAGAACGAATATGCAGTAACCATTACAAAATGAATTTTCCAGAACACATTGCCAGAACGAATTTGTAGTAACCATTACAAAACGAAATTGCCAGGACACATTGCCAGAATGAATTTGCAGCAACCAAAACAAAACGAATTTGCCAGAACACATTTACAATGAAGGTTCCAGTGATGAGATTGGGTCAAAATGATTTTTCTGAAACATTCGTACAACGAAATGCCAGAACTAGGATGAAATGAAAGAACAAGGATGAAATGCCAGAACAATTTCGCCATTACACCCATCAAGGAACAAATTCAAATTTTTCTTTATCTATTTAAATGATAGAGGTAAGTAACAACAGTAAATTTTTTTATTATCATGAGGTTCTTCAATAGCTTATTAGTTGTAATTCATACCCAAGAAACCTATAGAATATACAATTGTACATGATTTGCAACAATAATATTGTATCACATGAGAAATTTTAAATAAAAATAGCAGTTACAACAGTTACAATTGTAATCATCGAGTAAATAAATAAAAATAGCCAATCAATCCATTTACACCAATAAATTATCCCAGCATAAGTCATAATTCATTCTAATCTACTAAAATACAAATCATACAGTTGCCTTATCGCTCGCTTCAATTGACGTCCGCGCGCTCCGTGTCGCTCCCACTCACTAACTATTGAGACCTCACCGGTATGTCCCAGCCAATGCTAGGGGTAATATTCCTCCCCTACAGTCCCCCAAGCCGCAAATGGGTCACACACTATCCATATGGTACGTCTAGCTCCCAGCTCGCATCACAAAGCTGAGCTACCACTCCTCTCCGAGCTGGGAAATCCCAACTCCCACAAGTAAATCAGTCAAGTCACTAATCCGACAACGTAACGTTACGCTAACAGCCGATCCCCTTCTTCCTTCTCCTTCCTCTCTTTTATAGAGTTTTCGAACTTCCAAACCCTCCCCAAATCTCAATTAGTTTAAGTTTTAAATAAAAATCTTCTAAAAAATTTCCTTTGTACAAGTGTCATTCATCCCCTTACTTTCCTCCAATAATTATTTTCTTTAATTTATTTATTGTCTCATTTCCCTCACCCACCTAGAGTTACTCCTAAATTTACTCCTAGGTGTCCCTAGATTCCCTTACAGGTTTTAAAAGCTTTCCCTAAAAAGAAATTGCTAAATCAGTTCAAATTTAGAAGTTTCTTAAATGACGATTCTTTCCTAAGTTGGTTTCCCGCTTTTTACCATGAGTTCCTCTCTTTCCTCTTTAGGTTACCTCCTTTCCCTAAATTACTAATTTTTACATTTCCTTCATTCCTTTTTATTTGAGCTAGAAAAGACAGTTGTGCAAATTATCCTCTTTTTACTTTTATTATTAATTTAGTACCTTTTTAAATTATCAAAAGTTAAAATAAATTAATTTCTTCTTGACAATTTATATCCATTGATTTTAATTAATTTCTTACTCTTTTCATTTTACCCCAAAAATTTATGAAGACCAAAACTATTACTTAAGTGGTTTTTATTTTAAGTTTTATTATTTTATTTTTATATGTATATTTTCTTAAGGGTAGACAAAATTTTACCCCTAGAGAAGTTTTAGACTTAGAACTTAGATTCTAAACTGGACGTCATTTAATTAGGGGAGTTGTTTTAAAATTTCTTAATGAGATATTTGTCTTAGCACCATCTAGGTTTGTTCCTTTATCATCATCAACACGACGTTCCCTTCAGGACGCACTATGTGCTCCAAGGGTGCCACTTGTCTCTTTTGTTTCTTTTGCGTCACGTGCCCTTCAGGATGCACCACGTGCTCCAAGGGTGCCACTTACTTCTTGACTGATTGGTAGACATCAATAACCCTTGGAGTCAATACTCTTTCAGGTGAACTTGTGGGAGACTAAGGGCTTCTAAGGAATAGTCCCCCCGCCTTATTACGTGCCCCTTAGAATCATTGCGAGTGACTTTCGCAGTCTACCCTCATGGTATCATGGGTCCTCTCGAGCTAGGTAATCATTATCCTACAGTTCGAACCACGGGGGGAGTGCTAGTATTTTGTGGCAGGGTTGTTGTCCACACCTCTCCCTCAACCTCTCTGGTAGTCGTGTGTGACCTCTTTACTCCATATGTGAGTCTATTCGACAAGCTATCATCAACCTACATCATCAACAAATCATGTCAGAACATATCCACATCATATCATCTAATCAAATGTACTACTATCACAATAAATCAATCAAACCCCAATGGCACACTCCCTGACTCGATCTAGAGTCTAAGGGGTTCCATCGATGCCTCTGCATCCTCAAGGTCCAAAACCCTACACACTCAGTAAAACCGAGTCAATAGCACCTGTCTATGTCAATGCAGTAAAACATCACGTCATCTACCATAACTGATCATAATCAAAGACAAATGTTTTAATATCATAACAATCCGGATCACTTGCAAGCAAGTGTCCTCAAAGAATAAGTTTGCTCAGTGCGCCAGAGTGGGATGTTACATACACCACCTCTTGGTCTAAACTTCATCGTAAAGTTTCTTAGTATAAATGCCGAAATAAGTGTATCCAGTGTCATATGTCTATCTATCAAACAAAAATGGAAACTGCCGGTGCATATCATATGCATCCTCCCAGGTTGCCGAGTGTGGCCTATAATTGTCCCACTGGACCTTGACCTGATCTACCGTTCGACGTCGTAGCTGTCGAACACGATGATCCAAGATGCGGACTGGCTGAACCGTGAGTGCTCCCTCATCCGACACCTGCAAGGAACTCATGTCAATAACATGTGTAGGATCAGTAATATAATGTCTCAGAAAAGATACATGAAAAACATCGTGCATACGCCTCAAAGAATCAGGCAAGGCTAGTCAATAGGCCACGGGCCCCTTTCTCTCCACAATCTCGAAAGGTCCCACAAACCTAGGAGAGAGTTTAGCTCCCTTCCCAAACTTAATCGAACTCTTATGCAGTTTAACCCGCAAGAAGACTCAATCGTCGACCTCGTAACTACGGTTGACTCGATGCGCATTGGCATAACTCTTCTATCGATCCTACGCTTCATTAATCCTTTATCTTATTGTTTTCATTTTCTCTTCCATTTCTTGGATCGCTTCTGGTCCCACCAGGACCCTATCCTCAAGTCAATTCCAACTCAAAGGCGTCCGACACGGTCGCCGGTAAAGAAACTCGAAAGGTGCCATCTTAATGGTGCTTTGGTAACTGTTGTTGTAAGCATGAAGGGGATTTTCTATCTTTGAAATTTGCTCTGGTAGCTCTTCTTGTTTTTCTTCTGCAATTCTGTGATCAGATTTGCTATCTTTGAAAATCCCTCGACAAACCCTCGATATCCGACTAAACCCATAAAGCTATGCACTTCCGTAACATTCATTGGTTCAGGCCATTCCATGATAGCCTCAACCTTGGTTGGATCCACGGCGGTACCTTCGCTGGAGATGAAATGCCCTAAGTAGTGAATCTTCAATTGATAAAAAGAGCATTTAGACAATTTCCCATACAATTTGTGCTCTCGCAGACACTGTAGTACCAAGCGCAAGTGTTCGTCATGCTCCTCCATTATATGAGAGTAAATCAAAATATTGTCAATGAACACTTGGATGAACTTGTCCAAGTACTCGCAGAACACCCCATTCATCAAACTCATAAATACTCCCGGGGCGTTTTTTAGTCCAAACAATAAAACAGTAAAATCATAGTGTCCAAACCTCATCTTAAAGGTGGTCTTAGGAACATCATCCTCCTTGATCCGCAACTGGTGATACCTTGATCACAAATCAGTCTTGGAGAACACCATCGCACCCTTCATTTGATAGAACAAATCATCAAATCTCGGCAAGGGATATTGATTCTTGATCATGGCCTTGTTCAGTTAACGATATTCAATGCAAAGAATCCAAGATCCATCCTTCTTTCATATGAAAATAATCGGTGCACCACACGGTGACACACTAGGACGTATCAGTCCCAGGTCTAGCAACTCCTTCAGTTGCATTTTCAACTCTTGTAACTCCAGGGTCAACATCTGATAAGGCATTATTGCTATCGGTTCAGTCCTCGGTTTTAGGTCTATGGTAAACTCCAATTCCCTTTCTGGCGGCATCCCAAGTAACTCCTCTGGAAGTACATCCGCAAACTCCTTCACCACCGGAAGGTGTTCTAGACCTTCTGCTACTCCCTTCTCGTTTAGTGCAAGGATCGCATAAATCTTGCACCCTTTGCGTATACTCTTCCGTAACTGTAAGGAAGCGATGAACCTCAGGGAAACTCCCTGGTTCCATCCTACAATCACACGTCTTTGTCCGTCGTCATCGACCAAGCTCAACCGTTTTGTCTTACAGTTGAGTATCACCTCATGCGATTCCAACCAATCCATACCAATCACAACGTCATAAGATCCTAATATTGTGACATACAAGTTGGCCCTCGTGACAAACTCTCCCAGGTTAAGGGAACAACCTACAACCTTTCCTCCAACCTTCTGTTTGGCTCCCAAAGCCATCTCTACGAATCTAAACTCATCCTATTCGACTGACTTTACCTTAATACTTTTTAGAGCTGCACCAAAAATGAAACTCTCGATAGCACCGGGATCAATCAAAATACTAAGGGTCTGGTCAATGACAGTACCTATCATCTCGAGCATAGTCGACTGGTGCTCTTCCTGGCGGATATTCATCGCTGCATGAATTCGATGGGCCTTACCCATATCTCCCACTATAGTGGGTTTGGCTGATCCGGACAGTCTGGTCCTCTCCACAGGACAATCGCACTAGTAGTGTGGCTCCCCACACATCCAACACCCCTTCTTCATCCTAGTAGTCCTTGTACCCGAAGTAGAAGATGACGGCCCACCAGCTTGGAACCCAGGTCTGTCCTGCTGAATAGGCCTAAACTTCTGCTACTGCAGGTGACGCTGCTGCAAATGCAGTGGTCCTCGATAAGGTGTCCACTGCTGAGGTGGCGGTCATCGAGGTGTAGTGAAAGTGGATCCCCTTTGGAAGCCATGATATCCAGATGTATGTCTCACTGGTGTCTGGTGCTGCTGGGTTCCAGCTAGAAATTTCCCTACTGGTCTTGCTGGAGTCCTGGTCTGACCCCCACTATTAAGCTCCTCCTCTGCTATGAGGGCCTTTTGGAGAACATTGTGCAAGGTTTGAGGCATCAAAATCCTAACCTTTGTATGCAGGCTTTTGTTAAGGCCGAACACGAACTGGTTGACCTTAAGTTTCTCTGTGCTAAGGTGCAGAGCATACCAGAGCAGCTCCATAAAACGTGCCTTGTACTCGGGCACCATACGACCTCCCTGTCGTAAGGCGTTGAACTCATTGAGTTGACACTCAATGAATTCCTCTGAAAGGTACCTCTCTTGGAACCATTCCTCGAACAGTTCCTATGAAACGTCTTCGATGGTCATGTTCAGTTGTGGTAGGAGCATCTTCCACCATAGAAGAATGCTCCCCTTCAGTTGAAATACCGCCATGCGGACCTTCATGTTGGAGGTATAATCACGAAGTGTGAAGCACATCTCCATGTTCTCCAACCATGCCTCAGTGGCTGCGCCATCCGGGGCACCAAAGAACTCAATAAATTTGACCTTCTTGAGTTCAGGGTGAATGCTACTAGTAACAGCTAGTGCACGTGGCGGAACCTCAGTGGGTGCCATTGCCCTAGCCTCATCTCTGTCCAAACGATTGATCAGTGTCTTGGACATGTGCTGAAAGGATCTCATCATCCCGACTACGTCGCCAACTGCTATCTGCTCCTGTCCAAGAACCTGCTTGTCTCCCTGGGGGTTAGACCCCTCAGGTGTGGATGCTACTAGAGGCGTCGCGTCTCCTCCCCTAGCACCCTGTCGTCTACCTCCGTGTCTTCCTCTAACCATGATTACCTGCACGCACACAATCAACTCAATCAACAACAGTATAAAAAAATCATGTCAACGAAATCTGTAGCGATCCCAAGTCATGGGTCGAACCCGCTCTGATACCATATGTAACAATCCTCCTTCATTATGATGCCAAACCTCTTATAACAAGTGCAATTTTTTGTTTTGTTTTTAAAAGTGTGTGCACACGTGTACAAGGGAAACAAACACATTCTACTCTGTGTCGCCACCCGATGACGAACAAGATGCAAACCACGACGAACACAACGAGACGACATAAGACGCACAACAAGTAACTGCATGCATATAACAACGATCAATCGACAATAAGTAAGACTGACTACTCGCCTGTCCTACCCTCTAATGGTTAGGACCTCCAAGACACATAAGCAACGCTCAAGCCGAGGTTCCCATCGATTTTAACCATTTACGGTCTCAGGGATGGTGACTGGTCTGAGGAACATGGAGGTGTCTACATCCCGCCTGACATAAGCAGACCAAGCACACAAAAGTTTATGACCCAGTACAACCGCAATTAGACAAGGACTACAATCCTCACTCCATCGTGCATCTTTAGATCATAGTTTGTCATCAAAGTACTCTCTAAATTAACATTCAAGGACCTTATTGTGCAAGTCTGATCTCAACTGGTTTTAACATTAACCAAATAATTAATCCAAATTTTGATCAAATAAGAATAGTTAAAAAAATTAACATTTAAAGCGAAATTTATCATTCAATTTACAATCATAATAATTAACACAAAATTCTACAATCAATTAACTCGTTCATTAATTATAAATAAAAATGAATAGTTTATGATTTATCATTTAATGTAGCAATTAACATTTAATCTAAAATTATAATACAATAAATAACGCAACTTTCTAAGTCGTTAAACTCATTCAATGTAAAATTCACATTAACCTTAATTCATTAATTATAAATAAAAATGAATAGTTTATGATTTATCATTTAAGGCAACAATCAATCATTTAATCTATAATTAAAATTCAATAATTACACGACATTCTAAATCATTAAACTCATTCAATGTAAAATTCACATTAACCTTCACTCAAGATCTAAGTCTATAAATCGATATACATAAATTATGAACCAATAATTGGCTCCCCACTGCATTGATCATAATCCATAATTGATGCAAAATTCAAATCCCTTTCACGCATCGTATAATTTAACATTACCAAAAACTCAATGATCTAACTCATAAATCAATATCCATTAATTAATTAGTGCGATGACCCAACACTTATAAATTCACCATTGCAATAATTTAAATCCTTTAAAGCAAGCTGTAGAAATTTTTCAATAATGTTACACCATAAATGAGAAAACGTGTATAACTTAAGAGCAATGAATAATCAAGGAAAACAGTGCGGCATTAAAAGATTAAAGAATAAATAACAGTGAGGCATTAAAAGATTAATGAATAGTTAACAGTGCGGCATTAAAATATTAATGAATAATTAACAGTGTGGCATTAAAAGGGAGTTAATTAATTACTAAAATAGCAAAATCGCTGCAAAAATTCTAGGAGGGGTTACCAGGCTGTCAGTGAAGGTAAGGGGAGATAGCTCACGACTGTCAGAGGAAAAATCAAAACCACACCTCCCGTTTCATTCGATGTATGTGAATCTGGCAACGCTATACACACCATCTGTGGCAAGTCGCCCAATCCAACACGACGGGCAGTTTGAAAGGAGGGAAAACACTAGTGTAATCCATCGTAGAGTTAGAAATCGATATGCAAGGTTATGCATTCTGAGTTAAGGTAAAATAGAAATGAAACAAAAAGGGAAAACACAGAGATAGGAATATGTCTGTCATCATACGCGGGCATGAATTCATTCTTCACTCCGACAGGAAGATGCACTATAGGAATGGCTACGCAACTTAAAATGAAGAAAAGGAATTCTAAAACTAAACCAGATTTAACATTTCAACTTCTTCTCTTGGGTCGCTACCTCAGGAAATTCAGAAGTGCCTACAAATTGCAAGGTTAATACAGGAATGCATTCAGTTATGAGTTTAATTAATGTGTAATGACGTGTGAGAGAGTAAATAGTAATGAAATCTGGTAGGGTTGTTCCATCAATTCCAGGCGACCAGAGTTTAATGATTGTCCTAAGGTTAGGCAAGGAACGTATAGTCCCAGAACGCGAGGAAGAGATACATCACAAGAATTACATTACAAAATAATGCATGGCTTAATTTCTAAACCTAAAATGCATAGTAACTAAGATTACAGCCCAAAAACCTGCGAATAGTAACTAAGATTTCTCCAGAATTTACCCACTCCATTTTTATTTAAAGCCTCCAAATTTACATTTGATTTTTTTTTTTTAAATCAAACCCTTGAACTTTGATTATAGGTTAGGTAATATAGAGAAAAGTCAACTGTTAACCTTGTTTTGTTTACTTTAATTCCTATTTCTGGGATGTCCCTAACTGACAGATGAATCCAAGTTTGCGCCTGATTTTTTTTATCGATACGTCCAGGTTTATACCTCATTTTTTTTTATCTGTTTAGGTAGTTGGTAGATTCAATGATTTGTAGCAGATTTCAACTTGAATGGATATTTTTTAAGGTGTTGCGATATCTATAAGTATATATTAGATAGTTAGAAGCATTCAATAACTAGAGTTATACTCTGTTAGTGTAAAAATTCTTTCATCGATCTGTCACTCCTCAGGCAATAAGATAATAGCAGTACTCACTTACTACTCGAGGTATTTCATCCGACTCGGATATGATACAAAAATATGGCTATTTACCAACATTTATCATGAGGTTCTTCAATATCTTATTAGTCATTTTCATACACAAGAAACATGTAGAAAATAAATTGTACATGATCTGCCACACTAATACTTGTCACATGAGAAATTAAATAAAAATGGTAGTTATAGCAGTTACAATTATAATCGCAGAGTAAATAAATAAAACAACCATTAAATCCATTTATAACCACTATTTTGATACCATCATAAATCATAATGCATCCTATTCTACCAAATTAAAAAAACCATACTGTTGCCTTATCGCCCGCCTCAAATGACGATCGCACGCTCCGTGCCGCTCCCGCTCGCCGACCGTTGAGACCTCACTGGTACCTCCTAGCCAACGCTAGGGGTACTTTGCTTCGCCCTTATCCCCCCGAGCCGCAAAGGGGCCACACACTATCCAGATGGTACGTCTAGCTCCTAGTTCGCCTCGCAAGGCCGAGCTACCACTCCTATCTGAGCTGGGAAATCCCAACTCCTCATAAGTAAATTATTCAAGTCACTAATATGACAGCGTAACGTTACACTAACATCTGATCCCCTTCTTCATTCTCCTCTCTCTCTCTCTTTTATAGACTTTTAGAACTTCCCAAACTTTCCCTAAATCTCACTTGATTTAAGTTTTAATAAAAAAATTCTAATAAATCTCCTTCGTACAAGTGTCGTCCATCCCCCACTTTCCTCTAATAAATATTTTCTTTAAATTAATAATTGATTCAATTCCCTCACCCACCTAGAGTTGCTCCTAAATTTACTCCTAGGTGTTCCTAGATTCCCTTACAGGTTTAAATACTTTCCCTAAAATGATGTTGCTAATCTAGTTCAATTTAGAAGGTTCTTTATTGCATATTCTTTACCATGAGTTCCCTTCTTTCCTTTATTGTGTTTCTTCCATCCTTAGTTTCCTAATTTTTATTATTCCCTTCTTTCCCCTTTTTATTAGAGCCAAAAATGGCAGTTGCGCAATTTAACCTCTTTTTATTTTTATTAATAATTTAATATCTTTTACACTTTCACAAGTTAAACAATTAAATTCTTCTTTACAATTTTAAATCCACTGATTTTAATTAAATTCTTACTCTATTCATTTTACCCCAAAATTTTTATGAAGGCTAAAACTATTACCTAAATTGTTTTTAGTTTAATTTTTATTTTTATTTTTTTATTTTTATAGGGTAATTTTCTTAAGGCTAGACAACATTTTACCCCTAGAGAAGTTTTAGAATTAGGACTTAGATTCTAAACTGGGCGACATTTAATTAGGGAAGTTGTTTAAGAATTTCTTAATGTGTTAAATGTCTTAGGGCCATCTAGGTTTGTTCCTTCATCATCATCAATGCGACGTGCCCTTCAGGACGCACCACGTGCTCCAAGGGTGCCACTCACCTCTTGACTGATTGGTAGACATAAATAACCCCTGGAGTCAACACTCCACCAGGTGAACTTGTGGGAGACTAAGGGCTTCTAAGGAATAAGGCCTCTGCCTTATTGAACGTCCCTTCGAATCATCGCGAGTGATTGTCTCAATCTTCCCTCACGACATCGTGGATCCTCTCGAACTAGGTAATCGTTAACATACAAATCGAGCCATGGCGGGAGTGCTAGTAGGCTGTGGCAGGGATGCTATCCACATCTCTCCCTCAACCTCTCTGGTAGTCATGTGTGTGTGGCCCCTTTACTCCATATGTGAGTCTGGTCGGCAAGCTATCGTTAGCCTGTATAATTAACAATCATGTCAGACATGTCCACATCATATCGTCTAATCAAATGTACTAAAATCACAGTAAAACAATCAAACCCCAATAGCACACTCCCTGACTCTATCCAGAGTCCAAGGGTTCCGTTGATGCCTCTGCATCCTCAAGGTCCAAAACCCTGTACACTCAGTAAAACTGAGTCAATAGCACCTGTCTATGTCAATACAGTAAAACATCATGTCATCTATCATAACACATCATAATCAAGGAAAAATGTTTTTATTTCATAAAATCCCGGATCACTTGCGAGCAAGTGTCCTCAAAGAATAAGTTTTCTTAGTGCGTCAGAGCGGGATGTTACATCATCAAGGAAAGTAATTGTCTTATTGTAATAGTCTAGAACAACATGATGTTTCTCCAACCAATCCATGCTAATTTGATAATCATATGAACCCAAAGGAACGATATTCACATCCACCTTTGTGTTGAGTCCATTCATATCTATTGGGAAATATTTAACCAAGTCATTGATTTTTCTCTTAGCCTCTCTGCCTAACTAAACTAACCAAGATTTCTTATGCGTATTCCTTTGTCAATGAAATATTTCAAAAATGTTAGAGTTTATGTAATGATGGCTAGCTCCATAATCAATTAAAATTTAGGTGGTTTGGTTATCAATCATACCTTCCACTTCAATCATGGGGGTTTGGTATTTTTATTTCTTGTTTTCCAAGGATGCATAAATCCTTGGCATTTTTTCTCCCATGAATTCTATTGTTTCATCCTCTTGAATGATTTGGACAATCCTCATTATTTCTCCTTTGTGAGGTCAATCCTATATAAGTGATTTCCCACACATCCCCAACATTGTACAAACTATTTTCTTGGCCTCTTCATAAATTAATATTCCATCCTAGGATACTTTTGGGTTGACTATCCTCATTGATATGCTTGTGAGATATTCTTGAAAAAGGGTGGCTTAAAACCTTTCGACAAAAAGGGTGGCTTAAAAACTTTCGACCTTTGATCCCTATTTCCTTTCATCATGTCATTCTAATATTTTTGGAAGACTAGCCTCCCTATGATCTTATCATAAAGATTATTTTCTCTTCTTATGCGATCCTCCAAAGTCTTGGGGTTATCATAGTGTATATTTTCATTATATAAGGAAAGTAAACCACTCAAAAATATTTTAATTTTTACCTTCTCATCCTTTATGAATCCCACATACTTCAACCACTCAAAGAACCTCTTTCATATTCATCCATTGTCATGCTTACCAATTTGTAAATAACTCCTTCATATTCCTTTCATAGTAATTATATAAAAAATATTTCTTCTGGAAATATCCTTTGAAATGCCTCCCTGAGACTTTATTCTCATCAAGGTGCTTATATTTATTAAGATGATCCCACCACATAGATGCATTTCCTTCTAGGTGGTAGATTGAAATTCTAGTTTCTACCCTTGAGGGATAATCATGTAGTTGAAAATATTTCTCCCTTTCCAATATCCATGCCTCAGCCTCTTCTCCCTTTATATTATCACCATTAAAATTTGGTGGCTTGATTTTCCTAAGTTCTTCTTAAACATGTATGACTTAGGCCTTCTCATCTACCTCCTAATAGGAGAAAAACATGGGATGCTACTCGTCCATGAACTTGCACAATCTCTTCTAGTGTATTTCCTTGGATAATTATGCCACCTTATCATACTTCTTGATGACCTATCATCCCCATAATCATCAATTATACTACGGGATCCTGATGTTGCAACTTTTTCTGACACTAACTACTTGTTTTGAACTCGAGTCTTTATCAACTTGCATCTGCATCATATTAAGAATATGAAGTATTTCTTCATGATATTTCATCATCCTTTAATTATATTCATTATAAATTTTTTCTTCCATTTTCAAGCTTATCATAGTTACAATATTCTCTACAGCCTCTTCCTTACCTCTTCTTCCATTGGATTATGTCTCATCATTTCCCATGCTACCACCTAGCCTTATGAATTCTACCTTGTAACCATAAGACCTATAGGAATCCTCCATGAATAAGTTTATCATATAGGAATAAAAGTTCCCTCCCAAACCTCTTAATCATACAAGAAAATCTGCATAGACCAAAATTTATATTAGACAACACACACACAATTAGAGAAAAATAATGCATACTTTTTATCCTCTTTAATGGCCATTGATCATATTATTTTGAGTTGATTGAAAAATTTGTTATTCCAAACCCTTTTATGGGTGCATAAGATTATTCTAGTCTTCATTTTTATTTCCATTTTCTACTCATTTTCTCAAATTTGATCTCTGAGAAGAAAGTTATGCTCAATTGAGTATTACCACTTTACCCCTTTTGTGCACATTTCACCCTAGTGGAAAAAAAATCAAACACCATCTTTTTCTAGTTACAGAGGAAAATCTATTAGGAATCGAGTAATTTTTTTATTATACATTGATATTACTACTAATACTAAATTTACAACAACTCTCATATTGTCATATTGATTTTCTAATAGAAATCTACAACAATTTGAAAACAACAAATTTGTTCTTTCTACAATGTCTCTTGACTTGGAAATTTTATCCCTCATTAAGCATCCCTACAATGAATGATTTGTAATTTTATTGAATCCAAATTGGGTATATTTATGCCTAACTTTTAAACTATCTATCAAAATTTCACCTTTATCTGAGCTACGGGATGATAGTTATGGCCTGTAGAAGTTGACTATTTTCTCATTTTTAACCATGTATGCTACAAGTGTCTTATCTCTCATCCTGCAGAGTTTTAGATACCCTAATTTCAAATCCAGTTCCATGAATATCTCCTATAGTCTATGGGATTTCTATAAACTACTCTTGCACCCCAAACTAGCTATTGAGAAAGGAGTTGTGCCCTATGGAAGTAAACTAGTATTGAAATTATACCTTGTATTGTTTCAATTGTAACTTCTTCATACTAGATTTATTTTGTTCCCAAAATAACTTGTTGGAAATGTCTCACTAATCTCCTTCATTTTAAATTGAAGAGACTACGCATATTGGATTTACACATAGTTGTATCGATTTTGACTACATAAAAATGTTATTTAGGGCCTCAAAATGCCCCTCCAAGTTGATGACCTTCAAAAACTAATTTTTTTTGCAGAAAATCACAAATTTACAGTTGTAACAACTAATCCAACCAACCTATGCATGGCTCTGGGATATCCATATGACATGGTATGGAACGTGTCTATTGATTCCACATGGCATCCCTTGATTCAACCATGTCATCACCTTTTAATATCCTCCATCGTTCGTTAGCCAAACCTTTTGCAGGCCTATCAAGTTCTTTCTCGTAGACCTTTCCCATCACGAAGAACAACCTTCCCCACATTCATCGATCCTTCTGAAACCCGAAGTATAAAAACTAACAAACCCATTCCATCCAACTTATCCATCAGTAACATCTTTTTGGAAAACCACGGTTCGAAAGGCTATCGAGCTTGCATCGTCATCTTTTCCCACTAAGGTGGCACTTACTTGCACACAAAATATTATGAATTATGAAGCCCAAATACTATCAGAATCATTCCTATGGTTCTCTCCTCTGGGAATTTTTCCTGACTCAATGCTTCCGACAACAGTTTCCCAAACAGGCCCTCCCAAGCCCTATCTTCCATAGAGGGTCATGATCTACCATGAAATCCATCACATGGGCAATATTTATCCCTGAATATTTGACCTTTACCTTTACAAAAATCCAATGTGGTCCCACTAGTACCCAAATAACATGAGAAACTGTCTTATTCAGCTACTCTGGCTAATATGTCCTTGAACATGGTGTACTAACATGGAAAGTTGAGATGACATTATATTCCACCCTTGGCCCTTAGAAGAAAACATACTCATATGATATATCAAGTGGTCAACAATCATGAAAACCAATGACCTCAATCATCACAATTCCCCAAGTTGCACGACGGTGACCTCAGTCAGATAATATCCTTCAGAAACACAACACCACCACCAGAATTTTTGAATGGATAATTTTGAATCTCCTTTTCTGAAGGATCTAATGATTGACATCTATCACATATGATAGTACATATATTCAAAAAAATTACAATTTATTGACCTTTAATGTTGATCTCTCATATCGATATGTAACTTAACCCATCCTAGGTGAGAGCCATCACTTGTAGAAATACCCATAAATTCAATTTTTTTGCTAACTAATCTTGTAGCTTACTAACTACAAGAATTCACACATATTTAATCATTCACACACCATTAATTTAAATTCATATACAACATGCTAAAATAAACATGAATGCAGATAATTGACCCCATACACAACAATATATAAATCATTCACATACACAGATTTAAAACACAATGATTTATCTCTAAAATAACACAAAACACAGATAAACACTTATCTTTTTTGAATAGTTGTGCAACTAGTTGCTTGGGATGGAAATTCCACCCAACCATGGCCATTATTTTATAGATATCAATATAAATTCACCCCCAATTTGGGGATAGGAATACATAAAATAGGGTGTCTCTCATAGTCCACTCACAACTCAAATACCCCACAACCCACTAGTATTCTTCTACAACTATCATGATTTCGATCAATTCTCTTCTCCTTGACCTACCTAGCCCAAGGAATGTTCCCCTTCACTGCTATGAGTCCTTAGGAAATACCATTCATTTATCAAGGTCTGTCTGGAATAAGTAACCGAGAATATCACTACTTGGAACTCAATGAAACTCATTGCTAGGAAAAAATACCAGTAACACAACAAAAATCACTTGTTGTTACAGTGCAGCTCATATAGGACTTACAACCTGGTTCTTCTACAATCCTAACAACTTGCTTCTTCAGTATTCAACAACTCCAAAAATACTACATAATTTTCCCTTCATTATTGTTCCAGATCGAGAGCTTTTATTTTGTTATTGTCTCCCCTACTCATGCAAAAGCATGATTGTCCAAAACTACCTATTATCCCCATAGAAATTTGCTCTCTTTTTACCAAGCAAGTTGACTCTCACTCTCTCCAATGTTAATTGTAATTTATCCCCATTCTCCCAATAAATATGGGATGTGACTTCTCACACCCACCCTCTTACATGTATTCAATGAATGGTCTCTCATACACTCAAACATAAAATAGAAGGTTGACCCCAATGATAATAAAACTCAGGAATGTGGGTTTGGATTAATACCCATAAACAATTTCCCCTTTGGACACCTCTTAAATACTCCCTTATCTCATGGAAAACCCATCCCCCATATCTTTTCATGTTCCCTAGCAATTGGAATCACATTTTATTTATTAAAAATTAGAAATACAAATTGCATATTACATCTCTTTTCCATAGCCACATTTTATATCTACATTACGCATAAATTAAGTTGTTGATTATAGTGGGGATGTTACAAGGTCCAATCGATGTACTTTATAAACACTGTGCATAAAAATAAATAAAAATACACCACCGACTGTCAGTGACTAAGGACATATTCATGAAAGGGTATGATTCCATAAGACAGGGGGACTAAAGGGGGGTTTTAGGGGGAACTCTACATGGCTATAATCCTATGTCACCTACATAAATCATTTTTTAATTAAATATTTACCTCCTTTTACTTATTAAAACCAATAATTGAATGCATGTGAGAGGTGGGTAGAAGAGTCATGTCACCTAGTTATTGGAGCATAGGCTAAGTAAACTCATGATAAGAATTGTATAATTGAATGCATTTAAGGGATGGGTGAAAGAGTAATCTCACCTAGTTCTATAAGCATGGGTTGAGTAAAATCATTTTAGTAAATTGTGAGGGTCAAACATGCATGGACGAAAAAGAAAGGGAAATTTGAGTTTAGGTGGAGAGTTGATTTTGTAAGGAGGATGAGGAGAGGAAAAATAGAGTTTGGTTCTTAAAAGAAGGGACAAACATACTATGTGTAAACATATCTAAGAGGGAGATAAAAATTATGTTGAGAATTAGGCTATCATGCCTATAAGTGAATTATGTTGAAAAATTTCCTAAAACATCATGTGTAAATGTTATTGTGAGCACTCATGTTATAGTTGGACTTGTTGGGGACCTTAGCTAAGAGATTCCTAGCCAACCTATAATGGATCCCTAAAGGGGATGATGATTTTCTGAGGGACTATGGTTCAAAGAAGAAAATCTTAACCCTTGGTTTGTGTAGATTGATGGTGAAGAGAGATGGATGGTTGGAGTTGTTGTAATATTCATGTCACTATGAATATACTCGGTATTAGCCTATTTGAGTGGATGGTATCTAGACATAGTAACCATTATTATTGTGGACTCATAGCCCCATATCGGGGGTGACCTACTACTAAGATAACTGGAGCATCAGAGTCTATGGTTGGGTTGAACTGAAGAATCAAAATATATGGTTGGATGGAGTGGTTGTCATCTACAACTAGTTGTGTAAATCTTTAAAAAGATAAGTGTTCTATCCATTGTGTTAATTATTGTTTAAACAATGTTTAATTGTTATGTTTTGTTTTGTGTTTTATGTTTTATGCTTTTTTGAATGTTGTGGATGCACAAATAGTTCACATTTATTATTTTAAAATTATTAATAGTTGTTTGATACTATATGTTATGCTACATGCATTCATTTTTAAATGGTATTAGAGTATGCCATTTCGGTTTGGTAATGGGTACATTAAACAAACTAATGACTTACTTCCTTCATTTGACTACACCATAATTAAAGATTCAACTCTTATGTTGATTTCATGTTTGAGGGTTGGAGTGATGGGAAATAGGATGCCTTCAACTTCAAAACCTGTATTTTTTAGGGATGTACAACAAAAAATAAATCTACAATTCCAATTTCTTTGAAGTCTCCTATTCCTAATCCCTATATAGTGGAGCATGTTGATGAAGTGTTATTGATGGACATATCAGTAATGGAGGTGACCCATATACATTCAATTTATGAAAAATGTGTAGTTATTCATAGATTTAATGAATATTGGCCTTCTACATCATGTTTGTATTAATCGATCCACTCAACTTGGATGAAAAAGTGTGGGACCTCTCTTTTCTCCAAAAGTTTTTTTATTGTTCAAATCTATGATTATGATGTTTAATAGACTATGTCTAATCATGGCCCCTAGTTTTAAAGAAGAGTGGGACTTTTTATAACTACTTGGTTACCAAAATGTGATCCTAACTCTATGTCAATTACTAAAATGTTAGTTTGGTTTGACCTCCTAATTTTCAATTGAATTTTTGGTACTTATTATTTTTTGAGGATATTCATAATTCCTTAGACACTTATCTAAAATTTAATCTTGAGAGAGCTATAATGAGATTGTGTAAATACACTCAAATGTATGTTGAGACATTTCTTAGTAAGGGTTTTGTGGAAAAAATGATCCTCGATTGTAAAAACATTAAATATACTTAGGACTTCAATTATGAGAACACAACATTTCAATGCCAACTATGTCAACTTTTAAGACATCTAAAAACTACTCATCATGTTCAATTTTATCCTGCCAGGGAAAAAGGGACTAAATCAAAATAAGAGTCTGAATTTTTTGGGTACTGATGATGATAAGAACGAGGAAAATTAATAATTGTGGGTGCTCAATTATGATGATGATCAAAATGAGGTAAATCAGTAAATTTAGGTGACAGATAATGATGATGATCATGATGAGGTAAATTAGTAGTTGTAGGTGTGTTACACCTCTATTTGGAACCATAGTCTAAGATAGATGTAATGAACCAAAGTACACTACTAGATCAATATGAATTTTCTCACAAAAGACTTAATTGTCAAAATGACATGAAGGACACATTTTTTCTTAATAAAAGAGTTATCGGCCATGGATTTCCCACAGATCAAACATGGTCAGTTGTTGTTTTCCCATGCAAAACCCATGGCCATACCTTAAATCTTCAGAAAATAAAAATACACAAGGAAAGAAGAAAATATTGGAGTTGGAAAAATCTAAAATCTTACATGTTGTTGTGCATGAATCACAAGTGCATGACATGCATTCTATGAATCCATTTATTATCTCCTTAATAATATATAAGTAAGAGAAACAAATCTAATGGGGAGGAGTCTATTTGCAAGCGTCCTTATGATATTGAATTGTTGTGAGAATTATTGGTCATGAGTTTTCTACCTTTTTTTAGTGTTGGGCATTAACATTAGTGTGATCATAGATTAGGTGAGAGTATACCATCCATTCACTTGGATATCTAAATGTGATACAATTATCGAATCATGCTAGTTCAATAGAGGTGGACATGCTACTAAGGAGGAGGACTTTGGGTCTTGGATCCAAGAGCACAATAGTGAATCTCAAGGTAATGATTTGTGTTGTAACTCTCTTTTAATATATATATATATATATATATATCTTCTCCCACCAAACACACACACACACACATCTTTATTTATGGATCTTATTGCATCTTTAATGAAGTTTTTTGTTTCTCTAATTAGCTTGAGTTATTATAATAAGACTTTCATTTTGCAAGTTATATTTATTGTTTGAATATCAAAGAGGAAAGTGTTTCTTGTTGGATGAATGTGTAGGTTATTCAATGAAGTAGTGGAGATAGAGTGAGATCAAGTGGAAGTCATTAGATACTTTGGAAAACCATTCAAAATCAAGTTTTTCCCTTATACCTTTCTTATTTAATTTGTATATTCATGTTATTCTTAGGAGAAATAAATGCATTATCTATCGAGCCTCTATCAATCAATTAGAATCACCCATTTAGTGAGGGTTTGATTGCTTAGCCTTTAGGTAGTTTTCCCTATAACAAAATTGGTGACTCCACTAGGGACAAAACATATATGTATTTCCTTAGTTTTTGGGTAATTTTTATTTCTTCTTTTCATACTAGGACATTGATGCAAAACCTATAGTGTGTGCAATTAAATCCTATATGCATCCAAGATTGCTCCCTTGATTTTTGTGTGCTAATTTTCTCCCTTTTCCTTGTTTTCCCTTTTTCTCACAACTGCACTTGGAAATAGTTGCAACTTACCATGTCCTAGGTTTGTAAAAGGTGTATCCAAAGAATTCACTCACCCATTTTTGTACATGAATTCATGGCCATATCCACTTGGTCACTTATTTCCACAAATATAGGTGTGATCAAGTCCTATAGGTAAAATTTCCATAGTTTTCAACCTTTAGCTATATGATTAAGTGTGTAATTTCTTGGAAAAGTGAAGTTTATATTCTTACTAGATTATCGATATAGTATTCGAGATATAAAATATTATGTAGAACATAAATATTTTATCTAGAAATGACAAAACAATAATGATTTAACCAAACCAATACTAGAATAATACTAGAATAACACGAGAAAGAGCACCTTGATTAATGATAACAATGTTCACTTGCCTCTTCAAGGGGGAAACCTCCATGTAACATCCTTCTCTACCGAGCACACTTTTATTGACTTATTCTTTGAGAGAACTTGTGTGCAAGTGATCTGGTTATGGTACATTGTGATTTCATTTCAAATATGGATTATACATGATGATGATGATGATGATGATGATGTGTTATGACTTAATATAATTTGATGTATATATATTGGAAGATGATATTGACTAGTTTTCCTATGTGTGCATGACACATGACATGTTATGGATGTTGATGAAATCAATGGACTTCCTTGGACTTCGTATTGAGTCACAGAGTGAATTGTATTTTGATTGAGTATTTCATTTACACACTTGTGGCATATGATTGATTACAGTATGATTTATGTACGTGGATTATTGACATGGATTTTATCAATGGATGCAGGCTTGACAATGTTTAATGATCCGACTCATATAAGGAGTAGAGGGGGGATGCACATAAACCAGATATTAAGGGAGAGGTGTCACAACATTCGTTTCATAGCCTACTCACACTCCCACCGTAGTCTGAACTGTAGTTTAATGATTACCTAGTTCACAAGGTTCACAATGTCATGAGGGAGGACTAAGATAATTTCTCACGAAGATTTCTAAGGAGCACGCACTAAGAAAGAGTCCGTATTCCTTAGAATCCCTTAGTCTCTCACCAGGTTGCCTATGTGGAGTATTGAATCCAAGGGTTGGAAAAACTTTCAAAACTAGTCAAGAGGCGAGTGACACCCTTGGATCGCGGAGGTGTGTATTGAAGGGCATGTCGCGTAATTAAAAACTTGAGTCAATAAATCTAGGTGGCCTAGAAAACTTTAAAATGATTAGACCTTGTTGAATTAAAATAATTAATTGAACAATGAATTTATTAATTATAAATCCCAATAAAATTCTATACCTAGGTCTAAAAATAATTCTAAGTCTAAATTTAATTAAGGTACTAAATGAATTATGACATAAGTTAAAAGATTGGAGAATAATCAAAATGTAGGAAAAAGGGGAATAAAATCTAAAGATTGAATAAATTCACATCTGTGCATAAAAATAATAAAAGGGATTTTTAAAATAGAAAGAAATAAAATATGAGAGAATAGGAGTACACTTGAAAGAATATTGAGTCAACCTACCACTAGTCTAACTAGAAGAAGACTACTAATGTAACTCTAACTAAGATCTAATTAGGAGACACTCATTAAATGAAAAATTGGCAAACAAAGGGACAACTAATAGTGAAAATAGGAATACATTGGGGAATGTGTGGGAAATTGGTTTTTTAAATAAAATAAAAAATGGTAATTACTTGTGCAACCTGTAAGAGTAAATATTTATCTGAGTGTGTTGTGGTAGTGTCATTCTCTTTACTATCTATTCCTTAACCGTGTTGCTATTCCTTACCCAAAATTTGTATTACGGACTATGGGTTCGATGAAAGGCAGAGATACCAGGTTTCTTTCGATTGTCATTAGTCTAGATAAATAATGGAAGTCATAATTCTGCAAGTTGGTTCCAACATTTATCGCACATTTGTTACTTTACTTTAGGTTAAATAGTTATAGAATGATAAGGAAGAGAGTAATAACAAGTTTTATTTGATAAATTGTGATTTTAGCGCAAGGAGTTAGGTAACAATAAATTATGTTGACCTGAAGATATAACCTTATGACCGTTGTAATATCCACATCTTCCTTTCTGATGTGTGTCATGTAGTGATATTTATCGAGGTTTTATTACTCGATTTGAGATTTTGAGGAGGTGTTAGTGTGCACTACATAAAACATGATGCAAATTGTGCATGTTCTCCTCATGTAATTACAGTTAACCCTGAAAGTTAGTACTTAATCTCCAGGAGTTCTCATAAATGTTTTTAAGAGAAAAAGGAAATAAATTAAGAACCTGATAATATACATTTAGAGGCATTGTAACATGCATTGTAAAGAAAGATAAACATCTTCCAATTACCTCCATACTATGGGTTCGATAATTGTAAAATTTATTAGTTGAGTAGGTTCTTCCCCTAGATCCTAACTTTGTTATTTTAATTGTATAAAGAATGTTGTTAATTTAATTAAAATAAATAATCAGAATTGGAATGATTATGGACGCGAGCTTTCTCAATCATAAACTTCTATGGAGGATGAAAGTAGTAAGCCTATTTTCCTTAACTACTTGTTGCCTTTTAAATTATTTTTCTTTACATACTTATAGTGAATGGTAGCTAAAGCTTGATGAAGATTCATACATATGATTCTAAGAATCAAACCAAGTACTTAATTTCTAAATTTAATGACTATGTGAGAGACTCATGTTTCATTGTCAATAGATGGAAAAATCCATTTATGGAGAATTCTTTTAAAAAAAAATAATAGGGGTTGTTCTCCTTATTGCTAGCGTAATTGTTGTTACGTTGAAAGGCGTACACCTATTGACAATGGGCATAATTAATCAACTTTTAATCTAAAATTCTAATCTTATGGCTAACAATTGAAGATGCTGGCATATTCTTAGTCGTACTCTCTAATCAATGGATGAAATTTAATGCTCATAACTTCCTTGCATTTCTGAATACTTCTGTTACCTTGTTCACTTTTTCATATTTACTTAATATGATTAAGAAATTACTTCTCTAAACATTGATTGATAGGTTAAATGATTAAAAAAAATTAATATGTATAAAACTTTGCATTGCCACGTTCCTTGAGATTAAGCATTTGTAGCTGGACGCAGTGGTAGCTACGACAATGGTAGTTGGACATAGTGGAAGCTGGGCGTTGTGTCAACTAGCAACATTTCAATGGTCGATACCTTTCGACGTTCTCCAGCCGCGAGTTGGTTGTGCTAGTTATATATGCTTCCATATTTTAAAATATTAATGTCAATAAAAAAAGAAAGAGGTATTCACATTAAATTTACTAACCTTGGGTGTCATTAATGTAATATCTTATATTTCCATCCAACTTGGAAATGTGAGATAAATTAAGAACTCAAACCTCATTAAAATTCCACCTTATAAATAAGGATAACATGATAGTCAATAGATAGAATGAAGTGAGATTCTCAAGAAGAAAAAATGTTGGATCATGTTGTCATTGATGCCAAAGGTGTGATTGATTGATGTCATTGATTGATGTCAAGTGATTGATTGTTTGATTGATGCCAAAGGATTTACTGATTGATGTCTGATGTAATGTAATATGTATTGTCATTGATGAGAATGCATAGATGAAGATGGATCAATGAGTTGTCATTGATATGATGAATATAGATCAATGGGTTGTCATTGATACATGATGAAGATGGATAGATGTGGTTTCATTGGTATATGATGCATTGTTGGAAAAATGTATAGATGACTCACTGTTGTCTTATCATGATTGATAAGGTGCAAAAATGGATGGACTCCAAAGTGGTACCCTTATGGTGAAAGCCCTCACAAGAAGAGGCTTTGCGGATTGAGTTATCCTAGAAGAATGGTTGGAGGACCCATGCTTGTATGTGGAATAATGACATGAATATCAATGAAGTTGTTGGTGAAACTATCCTAGATGGATAGTGCTTGTCATACCATTACCGGTGGTATATGGAACATCACATAATTCCTCACAGTTTGAGAGTTATGACCTTACGAAGTTGGAGGACCCTCACATGTTGGTTCGAAGCCCACAAGGTCAAAGAAGTCAAAGTGCTTGAAAAGAATAAATCATTATTTAAATAATAAAGTAAGTGACAAAGTCAAGGTGGATTATTTAGATAATAAAGAGAAGTGACCAAATCAAGAAAGATTATTTAAATGATAAAGTGAGATGACAAAATCAAGAAGGAATATTTAAATGAAAAAGTAATGGAGAAATTTATATTTATGGAAAGTGGTTAACCCTAAAATAAGGAAAATAGACTAATTGACCTACAAATGGGTTAACTGGCCTAGAGGATGAAAGTATAAATAAGATAGCAATGGTCTCTTGCAATAAATCATTTTTGTGGATCAATGGAGAGCTTCTTGTGAGAATATATTTTGGAGTATTCATGGAGAGCTTCTTGTGAGAGCTTCTTATGAGAGCATTTTGGTGTGGATCTCTTGAGCATGATTGAAAATATATTCTAAGAGAGAGGAGATCAGGAGGATCTCATGGATGCATCTAATTTTCGGCAAGTCTGAGATCATGACAGCGAAATTCTCAGAATTACAGAAAAACCCTATTTTTGGTGCATACACGGGCTGTCTGTGTAGGCTGTTTGTGTACAGGGAGCAGACAGTGGATAAAATCATGGAGATTTGTGGTTGAGTTGATGACAAGTTGTTGAAGATTGAATCAGGTTCTAGATCTACACTCTATGGGCTCAGATCTGTCACTGAGACACTAGTATGATTACATTATTGTCTTGATGGATAATATAGCTTGTTGTGTTGTGAATGCTTAAGGAATTCTTGGTATGATTGTTGTGATGTGGTTTATGTTGGTTGATGGAGTGAGCAATACTCTTGTGATTCAGTTGTGATATGATTGTTATGGTATACTAGTTTCTTATACATGATTGAGTTAGCATTCATATTGATTGGTTGTGGAGTATGAGTAAGCTATTGGAGACCTTGGATGTGTTGTGCCTGGCTGTGGGTCAGTTTGGACATTGAGAGATAGAAGAGAATGATAAATTGGTTGCAGAGGATCTGAGTTGATCTTGAAGGATAAACCCTAATATCTCAGAAGGTATACGTAGGTTGTTCTATACACTGGTCGCGTACATACGTGGGCTGTAGTGAGCTAGGGAACATACAAACACAGGCTGCACTACTGACAGGTTGTGTACATGTTGCAGATTGATATATGTTGAGTATTGTTACCTCATATCAGTTGGTGTTGAGTGTGTAAGTTGAGTCTTTCATGATATATTTGGTTCTCTTGTAGAGTTGTACTCTATTCAGTTGTTGCTGAAAAACCCCAAGGCTTGTAGTCCGTAATAAAAAGAAAATTATACATACATCTTGTGTTCTTTGTGTTCCTTGTGGTGATGACTTCTTGATGATATATTGTTGATATATGTTGTTGATATGTGTTCTCATCTAATTGTTTATAAATGAAAGCAACAAGTAATGAATAAAATGTTGAATTCTAACTAATGAGTTTTGTGTAAGAGAGACATTTTGGGAAAAAGATCCCCAAACTCATTCACCCCCCCTCTAAGTGTGGTAGGTGTGTCCAACAATTGGTATCAGAGTGGGCCTTTACTACAAGCCTTAACAAGCTTGAAGGAGATCCATAGACACACAAATGAATGATGAAATACCAATCCTTAATGAGGAAAACTATTCTACTTGGAGCATAGAGATGAGAGTATATTTGAAGACAATAGGAGAAACTATTTGGAAGGCAGCCATTGATGGATTAGTTCCTTTGAAGAACAAGTCAAAGTTTGCAAATCAAAGAGAAGGAAAGGAGAATGATGCATTGGCTCTCAAGACCATTCTTAGTGGACTCTCAAGCCCTATCAAAGGGAACATGGTACAATGCACTTCCGCCAAGGATCTATGGATAAATCTAGAGGAGACATATCAAAACAAGGAAGAAGATGATGAATACCACTCCATCAAGATCATTAAAAGTAAAGAATCTCCAAAGACTCTTGAATGCATTATTTCTAAATGTGATCTTAAAAACATTTCAAATGAAGAAAAAGAATCAAGTAATAATGGTAGCACAAAGGAGAGCAAAGAATCATGTGATTATGTTGGAAAAAAGGAAGATCTTGAAAGTAATTCAAACGAAGGTAAAAAATCTCCAAAGACTCTTGATTGCAATGATTCAAAATGTGATGACGTTGAATGTTTCTGCTCAAGTGAAGAATAATATCTAGAAAGAGTTTGTGTGAAGTTTGATGGTAGCTATCCCATGAAAAGAATATAAAAAGATCTATTAGAAATTCAAAAGAAGTTGAAGAGGGTTTATATAGATATAGCAGTGATCATTATTATACACACTACAACTATCTTTCGGATAACACTAAGAAGTTTCTTAGGAGGAATAAAAGGAACATATTGAAGTTAAATGGAATACTCAAAGAACAAGAAGAGAGAAATAAGACCAAATTAGAAGAAAAGGAAGAAGAGATCACGAGACTAAAGAATGAAAAAGAAGATATGAAGGTAGATGATGAGATTAGCAAAAGTGTTGAAACTATTATTCATCTCAAGACCCAAATTGAAGAAGCCAAAGGGATAGAGGAACTATTGAAGAATCAAATAAATGAAAAGGAAGAGTCATGTTGTAAGATAGAAGCTAAAATTGTTGATCTTAGAAAGATAGTGGAGAAGTCAAATAAATTCTTGAATAGCTCACTAATATTGGATGAGATCTTGGAAAGTCAAATATCACCATATGATAAATCAGGTATTGGATACAAAAATGAAGCTACACATGTTGAAGCAAGCACCTCAAAGAAGCATGAGGTAAGTCCATCAAAGAAGGAAGACAATGTTGCAAAAAAACCATCTACACAAGGCAAAGAAAATCTCAAAAGAACAAAGAAAGGAAGACATCAAGAAGATATTATTGGGACACCAAAGAAAAGGTATGAAAGTATTTTTCATGGGCATTGATATTAATGTAATGATTATGGTCACAAAGATTTTGAATGTAGATCTTATGAAAGGAGATATAATGGAATATTTTATAACACCATGAGGTGTTGGAGATGTGATCAAGTAGGACACATTGTTGTTCACTATAATTCCATGAGATGCTACAACTGTAATGGATTTGGCCACAAATCCCAGGAGTGTTAGAACACAAGAAGAAAGTCCATGATGAGGAATTAACATGGAATTGATAGAAGAAGGAATGAAGTAAGAAAGGGAGACATATTTGAGAAGATGCATTCTCATAGCTCAAGTTCTGAGGAGAGGGGACATCTACAAAAGTGGGTGAAGAAGACAGAGCAGCCAGAATAGAATGAAAAAATGAAGGGAAGTTCAAAAGTTTCATCTACTGAGGCATACGTGGGTGACAGTGGTATCAGTTGCATACATATGCAGGTTGACCTTGTATAGGTCACATACATACATGAGCTGTCTGTGCAGCAGGCCATGTATATGTTAAAAGGCCTAGGGAAAAAGGCTATGCACATGGATTGTAGCTTGATGTGATGATATAACTCTATGATGCAGGGTCCGACATGGTTTATTGCAGGTTATTACGCTGTTTGTTGCATTTTTTCATGATTATATATTGGATTATGTAAGGTGATGATGTAAAATAAAATCTTGGGTGCATGGCACTAACCCATGAGTATGGATTGATGCATTTTCTGTTGAAGGACAATCCTGGTTATGACAATGAAGTTATGACACCTTGGTTATGTGATATATCTTGATCATGTATTGGAAGCTGACATGTTGGAAATATTGATGCATGCATTTAGCATATGGATGGGCTACACATTGGGAAATTTGGTTGGTGAGTTGATGAGGTGTTCATGTTGTACATCATTGATTATTCATAGCTTGATCTATAATTGATACATATTTGGTACACTCATAGATGGCATATGATTGATGATACTACACCATTGGTACTACTTGATTAGCACAACAATTGGTATTTGTTTGAGATACATGATTGTGGCACTTGGTTCATGATGGAGACATATCATGAGTGATATGATACATTGTTTGGCATGTTGGTAGATGCACATGATTGGCATATTGGTGGATGCACATTATTGACATATTGGTAGAGACATTTGATTGATACATTCCATGGAGGATATCTTTTGGCACATTGCGTAATGTTGATGTACATGGTTGATGTACATAGGTGTTGTGAATGATGAGCACATATTTTTGTATAGGATGTACTTGGTTGATATTTAGCTCATGATTCTTTATTGACATATCTTTTGTCTCATGATGGTTGGTATGGCATGAGTTTGATGCATGAGCGGGTCCAAGGATCATTATATGGTAGCACATTGTTCATCTTGAAGAGAATATAGGGGAGACATACCCATAGGGGGAGTCATTCTTCTTCCCATGATTCTAGGAGGAGATATTTATCAGATGCATACCTAGAAAAGATCCCTATATTTGAAGAAAGAGCACAGAAGCATAATTCTAGAGGGAGAAATGGTCACAGGGGGAGTATGTTCAATGTATCTTCAACATTACATCAAAGTGATATCCCTTGTTCAAAAGGGGAGAGATTATTCAGAGGAAAATATCAAAGGCACTTAGACAGGGAGAGAAGCCCCAAGGAAATTTCAAGCAGGGGGAGAAGACCCAAGAGGAGAATGTCCCTTTGCCATTGATGTCAAAGGGGGAGTGATAATCACATTGATGTGATTAATGTCTATTGATGGGGAGATATTGATGGGGAGAGACAGTTTAGAATGTATTATGGGGAGAGATATAGAGCATGTATTATCTACATGTTGACTTCAATAAGTGGTAATTGGTGTTGACATCAATGCTGGTATTTCCATCAATGCCAAAGGGGGATATTATTGGATCATGTTGTCATTCATTCCAAAGGTGTGATTGATTGATGTCATTGATTGATGCCAAGTGATTGATTGTTTGATTGATGCTAGAGGATTGATTGATTTATAATTGATGTAATGTAATATGTATTGTCCTTGATGAGAATGCATAGATGAATATGGATCAATGAATTGTCATTGATATGATGAATATAGATCAATGGGTTGTCATTGTTGCATGATGATGATGGATAGATGTGGTTTCATTGGTATATGATGAATTGTTGGAAAAATGTATAGATGACTCATTATTGTCTTATCATGATTGATAAGGTGCAAAAATTGATGAACTCCAAAGTGTTCCCCTTATGGTGAAATCCCTCATGGTAAGACACTTTGCGGATTGAGTTCTCCTAGAAGAATGGTTGGAGGACCCATGATTGTATGTGGAATAATGAGATGAAGATCAATGAATTTGTTGGTGAAACTATCCTAGATGGATAGTGCTTGTCATACCATTTCCAATGGTATGTGGAACATCATATAACTCCTCACGGTTTGAGAGTTATGGCCTTACGAAGTTGGAGGTCCCTCACATGTTGGCTTTAAGCCCGCAAGGTCAAAGAAGTCAAAGTGCTTGAAAAGAAGAAATCATTATTTAAATAATAAAGTAAAGTGACAATGTCAAGGCAGATTATTTAAATAATAAAGAGAAGTGACAAAATAAAGAAAGATTATTTAAATGATAAAGTGAGATGACAAAATAAAGAAGGAATATTTAATTGAAAAAGTAATGGAGAACTTTCTATTTATGGAAAGTGGTTAACCCTAAAATAAGAAAGATAGGTTAAGTGACCTAGAGGATGATATAAATAATATAGCAATGGTCTCTTGTAGTCAATCCTTTTTGTGGATCAATGGAGAGCTTTTTGTGAGAATATATTTTGGAGTATTGATGGAGAGCTTTTTGTGAGAGCATTTTGGTGTGGATCTCTTGATCATGATTGAAGATCTATTCTGAGAGGGAGGTGATCCATATTTTATGAGAAGAACAAAATGAATATATATTATTAATAGGTGTTTAACAAAAAATAACAGAGATACAGTAAAACTAGTTTTCTATTTAATAAGGAAATAAGTTGAAACTATAAAATGCAGCGGAAACAAGCTTGCTGGAATGTTGGTGACTTATCTCTAAGAAGAGATGTGATGGTTGTGCTCATTCGCAAGAAGATAATTACAATGAGTCTCTGGAGGATTTTTTACAATAAACAAGAAATCCAAAAACCCTAGACATCCAAAAACCTAACCCTAGGAGATGAAGTTCCAAAACTCATGTGGGCCCCATTTGGGTAAGTTAGTACAACAACTTCCCGGGGTCGTAACTTTTGCATACAATATTTTTTTTAGGTGTATGATAGCCCATTGGAAAGGTATCATTGAGGAGATTCATTTTTGGGGCTAAATAATGGATTTAGATATCATTGAGAAGCTCGATCCTGAAAAATATTCATTTAGGCCCTCAAAATGGCCCCAAAAGTTAACACTGCTAAAAATAATAAATTGCCAAAATTGTCAGAAAATTGTTTTGAGCCAGTTGGAAGAGGTGGGTTGCCACTGATATCCACCAGGATCAATAATCCCTCCTTAGTAAGCAATGGTATCCATTGTGTTGAGTTCCCTCATCAGATGAGGAAATTTTAAGTGAATTTGGCCTTGGGTGAGCCACTTGCCTTGGTGCAGGAGTTGCCCTTCTTTGACAACTCAATAAAGCTGGATGCTTTTCTGTTGAGTGCCCTTGATCTGTGTGTCCACAATATAATCGATGGATGCCTATTGTATGCAGTCAGGGTTGAGCTCTGTTGGTTTTAACTGCTTTGCTAGGTTTGAGGTGTCCAATAATGGTGGGAAATAAGGGAGAAGGAGATCCATGTTGAAAACTGGGTGCATGCCAAGGAACGGAGGAATGTTGAGCTCAAAAGAATTATCCCTGACGACCTTGGTGATGGTTTACAACCCATAATGGAGTGGGGGAATCTTCCGATGGGGTCCTGTAAGGTGTTTTTTCTGCAAGTGCAACCAAACTTTGTTGCCCACCTGAAACTTATGTGGCACCTGATGTTGATCATGGCGTTTCTTGTACTTTTCATTGGACTTTTGTAGGATATCCTAAACCTCTTGGTGGATGTGTTGGATCCTCTCAATGAACTGAGTGGCTTTGTCATCTTCAGCTGGAGCAGGAGATGAGTCGGTCGAGGTGACAGCAAGGGGAAGTGCAACATCTATGGGACCCAATGGTTGGAATCCCAACCCCACCTGAAAGGGGTTGTGGCCTATTGAGCTATGCAGGACTCAGTTTCAACTATGTTGGACATAGGGAAGGCTCTCATCCCATGTGCGAGGGTTCTTTGAATTATACATGGGAAGGATATGCACAATCATTCGATTAATGACCTCAGTTTGGCCATCTGTCTAGGGTTGGAAGGTCATGGATTTGGTGAGCTTGGTGTCCAGTAGTGACCAGAGGCTCAAATAGAATGTGCTAAGAAATCAACTGTCTCAATCTAAGACAATGGTTTCTAGGATTCAAAAATGTACCTAGAATCATTCAAAGAAGAGCTTGGAAGTGGCCTTTGTTGTGATGTTCTTCTTGCAAGCAACAAGAATCACTATCTTAGAAAAGTGATCAACAACCACAAAAACATAGTCATTTCCCCACTTGGTGGATGGGAGGACCAACATGTAGTCCATTGAGATGGATTTCCATGGCCTTTCAAGAGTAGGAAGAGGGGTGTATAGGACCTGTTTCTTAGTGGTCAGTTTGGAAATAGCGTAGGTAGTACAAGACCTGATATACTTGCTGACCTCCTGTCGAAGTTTCAGCCAATAGAAATGTTTCTGTAGCATCACCACTGTCTTTTAGACACCAAAGTGTTATGCCACCCAACTGTAGTGGGCTCCCCAGATCAACTTCCCTCCCTCTCTTGATGGAACAAAGATATGGCCCAAACAACACAACAACCCATACTAAATATGGAAATTATCGACAACTATGTTTTCACCCAACATTTGGTAGGTGTTGGAGAAGTATGGGTCTGTCTCATAGAGTTGGGACCATATAGAGGTCTCATGGTTGCAGGAGTCTAGCACCATTGTGAGTGTCGCAACTAGCAGTCTTTTGAGGCAATCAACGACGCGATTGGTGCTTCCTGATTTATACTTGATGTTGAGGTGGAATTGTTGTAAGTATGTGGACCAATTTTGATGGAGATCATTCTGCAATTTCCCTTGTGTCTTCATGAACTGTAGTGGCTTATGATCAGTGTGGATGATTGTCTCCTTCCCAAGAATGTAATGTCTCCACTGGTGACAAGCTTGCACAATGGAGTACATTTCTTTGTCGTAAGTAGGGTACTAACAGACAACATCTTATAGTGTCTCACTATGATAGGCCATGAGGTGGTCGTGCTGAGTGAGAATGGTGCCCATCGCATATTTTAAATCATCTATCTCGATCTCAAAGGTATGTTGTAGTTCTGGTAGTGAAAGTACTGGGGCTGAGCACAAGCGTTGCTTCAAATCATCGAACACTTATTGTTGGGATTGGCCTGATGCAAATTTTTCCTTACCACCACCCCTGGTTATTTGGCTAAGGGCCCATGCAATATGGGAGAATCCCAACATGAACCTGCGATAGAAATTGGCAAGGCCCAAGAAGCTCTGAAGCTCAGTGAGTGTGGTTGGGGTTGGACAGTCACAAATGACTTGGATCTTGGCTAGATACACATGTACGCCATGTTGATCAATTATGTAGCCCAGGTAATGGACACTGTCCATGCCGAAGGATGATTTTTCCAAGTTGGCATATAGCTTGTGCTGCCGTAGGGTGTGCAGAACCCGCTGAATATGCTGCAAATGTTCAGCCCAATTCTTGTTGTAAATGAGAATCTCATCCAAATACTCCACTACAAAAGTATTCATGAATGGTCGTAGGATATCATCCATCATCCTCATGAAAGTGGCTGGAGAATTTTTCAAACCAAAGGGAATGACCAACCATTCAAAAAGGCCTTCCTTTGACTTGAAGGCAATTTTCCATACATCTGTCTGTTCTATCGGGACCTGGTGGTAGCCAGACTTCAGATCAATCTTACTGAAGTATTTGTCCCCTGTGATTTGATCAAGGAGGCCGTACATTTGAGGAATTGATTACTGGTTTCTGACTATGATTTATTCAGAGCCCAGTAATCAATGCAGACTCACTAGGTTCCATCTTTCTTATGTACCAGGACAATTAGGCTCCCGCAAGGTGATGAGCTGGGATGGATGTGCCCCTTGTGGAGAAGTTCTTGGATCTGTCACTTTATCTCCTCATTCTCTAACAGAGAGCGACGATAGACTGGCCCATTGGGCAGCGGTGCATTGGGGGTCAGGTCGATGGGGTGCTTGACCTGGCAATGCAAAGGTACCCCAGTAGGTGAGGAGAAGATATCTAAGTATTCTTCCACGACCTTATCTACTTGCTTCTATTATGTGGAGAGGTCAGTCACAGAGACCCTAGATGTGGTTGATATATTTCGCTTATTCTGAGAGCGAATCATGAATAACACAAACTTCCCCATATGAGAGATGACCTTCCTGCATTGCTTATCAGAGATCAAGGAAATAACACTAGGTGGGACTGCCTTGGGTATCCTGTACAATTTCTTGTTCAAAGTAATAATAACACTACGAGGCCTAGACTCATATACAACATGATGTTTCCATAAATAAGGTTGGCCCAAAATAACATCACAAACTTTGAGAGGCGAAACATCACACAATACCTCGTGTTTAAAGGGCTTGATGTCATATGACAGTCGACACTGTTGGTTGACGTGAAGATCGCTTCCTTGGTGGAGCCATCCAACAATGTAGGGTTGTGGGTGTGGTGTTGTCGGCAGGGCCAACTGCTTGATAACCTCTTCTAAGATGAGGTTCTTTTGGATACTAATATCCACGATGAAGTGCAGTGGGGTTCCTTTTACCCACATCTATGAATGGAAGAGGCGTTCTCCTTCTTCTAGCTCGTGTGGTTCACTAGGTTGGTGCTTGGTGGTAGAAACGGTAGCACTAGGTTCCAAATCAATGATCCATCTTCTCCTTTCTGGTTCTAGCTTAGAGTTTGAACCCACATCTGATTCAGAGGCTTTCACTTTGTCCGCCAATGACTTCTTTGAGCAACAGTCAACAATGTTATGCCAAGGGATCTTATGAAAGTCGCACCACTTCCTGGTCTCTTTCTTTGTCTTTCCGGTGTTCTTATTTTCTTGCATCTTGGACTATTTGTCCTGATACTATCCATATTTTCTCTATCCTTTGTTCTGTGGGTTGGGGCTGCCCTTTCTTGGATTTTTTTGTGAGGGGTTCCCATGCCCAAATTGGTGTGTCTTTTGTTTGATCTTTTGCTCGATTTTGACGACATATCAGTAGGCTGCACCGAAGGATGAGATGTCCAAAAATTCCATTTCGGTCTGGATGCATATATGTAGAGCGTCTTGATACTTGAGCACCATATGTCTCTCTGAATCTTTGATACTCATATTGGTGCACAAGGTATGAAAGATATTCGTGAAATCTAGCACTGCTTGGTCTCTTTCTTGCCGCAGTGTGGTCCATTTGGTATACAAGTCGTCATAACTTCCGACAGGGTAGTATTGTTTCTTAGTAAAATCCTTGAAGGAATCCCAGGTGGCCATGACTATAAATAGTGAGGGTTCCTCTGTTTCCTTTTTCTCACAAAAGATTTCCCACCAATATTTGATGTGGGGAACGACTTTGAGGAGCGCAAAAGTAATCTTTTCTCTATTCGAAAAATTATGGACAGAAAAGTACCCTTCTAGTAGATTTAATCAATTGTCTACATCATCTATGTTTATTTATACCTTGAATGGGGTGGCACCTCCACTCGAAGAAGATGCATCGCCTATTGGTAATCGTCAAAGGATTTGCGCGAAACTATCCATCATCTTGTTCTTTTGTTGTGTGAGGGATTCCTCAATCAATAGTTTGAAAGGATCTCCTGTCCCATAATATTTCTTTTCTCTTGCCATGAGAGTTTGCTTGGGTGTGCTAGATATTTTTTCCTTAAGAGAAACAATCTCGAGACCCAACTCTTTTTACTCCGACCTCGCTGGGGACATGCATTAAGACAACAAGGAGCACACCGCTCTCATACCACTAATCCAGATTTTATGAGAAGAAAAAAATGACTATAGATTATTAATAGGTGTTTAACAAAAAATAACAGATATACAGTAAAACTGGTTTTCTATTCAATAAGAAAATAAGCTAAAACTGTAAAATGCAGCGGAAACAAGCTTGTTGGAATGGTGGCGGCTTATCTCTGAGAAGAGATGTGACAGCTGCGCTCATTCACAAGAAGATCATTACAATGAGGCTTTGAAGTCCTTTTTACAATAAACAGGAATTCCAAAAGTCCTAGACATCGAAAAACCTAACCCTAGGATATGAAGCGCAAAAAGTCATGTGGGCCTCGTCTGGGTATGTTAGTACATCAACTTCCTGGGGTCGTAACTTTTGCATACGATCTTTGTTTTAGGTGTATGATAGCTCGTTGGAAAGGTATCATAGAGGAGAATCATTTTGGGGAATCAATCATACCTTTGGCTATAATTGAGAATCTCTATCCCAAAAAACCTTCATTTAGGCCCTCAAAATGGCCCCGGATGTTAAAACTGCTAAAAATAGTAAATTGCCAAAATTGTCAGAAAACTGTTTTTTTTGACCTAGTTGGAAGAGGTGGGTGGCCACTGATATCCACCTAGATAAAGAGATGATTGGGAGGATCTCATGTATTCATTGAAGTTTCGACAAGTATGATATCATGACGGTGAAATTCTCGGAATTATAGAAAAACCCTATTTTCTGGTGCGTATGCGGGCTGTCTGTGTATAGGGTGCATATACACAAGTTGTCTATGTATAGGGTGCATATAGTACGTAGGTTGTCAGTGAACAAGGCACGTACAGTGGATAAAATCATGGATATTTGTGGTTGAGCTGATGACAAGTTGTTGAAGACTAAAGAAGGTTCCAAATTTGCATTCTATGGGCTCAGATCTGTCACTGAGACACTGGTATGATTACAGTATTGTCTTGATGGATAGTATATCTTGTTGTGTTGTGAATTCTTAGGGAATTCTTGGTATGGTTCCTGTGATGTGGTTTGTGTTGGTTGATGGAGTGAGAAATAATCTTGTGATTCAATTGTGATATGATTGATATGGTATACTAGTTTCTTATACATGATTGAGTTAACGTTCATATTAATTGGTTGTGGAGCATGAGTAAGATGTTGGAGAGCTTGGATGTGTTGTGACTGGATATGGGTCAGTTTGGACAGTGAGAGACAAAACATAATGTTAATTTGGTTACAGAGGATCTGAGTAGATATTGAAGGATAAACCCTAATAGCTCAGAAGGTATACAGAGGTTGTTGTATACGTTGGTCACGTACATACATGGGCTGTAGTGAGCCAGGGAACTTACACGTGCAAGTTTCACTACTGATAGGTCACATACCTGTTTCATATTGATATCTATTGAGGATTTTTGCCTCATCTCAGTTGGTATTGAGTGTGTAAGATGAGTCTTGCATGATAGATTTGGTGCTCTGGTAGAGTTGTACTCTATTCAATTGTTGTTGAAGAACCCCAAGGATTGTAGTCTCTAATAAAAAGAAAATTGTAAATACATCTTGTGTTCTTTGTTCTCCTTGTGGTGATGACTTGTTGATGATATATTGTTGATATATGTTGTTGATATGTGTTTACATCTAACTCGTTATAAATGACAACAATGAATAATGAGTAAAATGTTGAATGCTAACTAATAAGTTTTGTGTAAGAGGGAAGTTTTGGGAAAAATATCCCCACACTCATTCACCCCCCCTCCCTCTAAGTGTGGTAGGTGTGTCCAACAAAAATGTCAAATACAATTCTTGACATTTGTTTAGGTGTAGTCATAAATAATGTATATTAAGGAGTAACGCGTAAAGGATAGATTTATTATGAATTGAGATTGATGTCTTGTAGGATCCTTTATGATGGTTTACATATAAATGTTAATGTCACTGATCTATCTCAATGATATTCTTATTTAGATTCTCTTAGTAAATAAATTTTCTAGTTATTGATTAGAAAGAAATGATTGATTATAACTTAAACCCTTATTAATTTTTAGATTATCAATTATGACGCATGATTGATATAATTTAATTAATGCACATTATATGTGGTTAGGTAAGTTAGGAGATTATATCACTTAATTTTCCCATTGTTATCTTAATGGGATTGTTAATTAGTGTTGAAGTATTTTTAGTTCTAGATGAATGGTAGTCATTGCGTACATGATTCTTTGCTTGCCATCACCATATTTTATGTTAAATGTTCTACATGGTTGTTTTGACATGTTACTTTGAAAAAAAACTTATACCTAGTTAATACATACTAAACTAACATTGGTGGTGATCATTACATATGGTATCAAAGCGAGTTCAACCCTGTGACATTGGATCGTTATGCCTTCCACTCTGTTAACTGAATAATTAAAATTATACCGCTAATTAAAATATTGAAATTGTACATGCAGGTACTCATGGTTAGAGGATGCAGGGGAAGTAGACGACGTGGTGTTGGAGGAAGAGGTGTGACACCTCCGATAGTATACATGCTAGATGGGTCTAACCCCTAGGGAGAAGAACAAACCACTAAGAAAGATCAAGTTTTTGTGGGAGAAGTGGTAGGTATGATGATATCCTTCGAGAGGATGTCAAAGGCATTGATAAACCACCTAGATTGAGATGAGGGGGGAGATTTTGTGCCCAATGGAGGGTTCACAGCGGCCTCTAGATGGTAGTATTAGTATACATACATAACTCAAGAAGGTGAAGTTTCCCGAGTTCTGGGGTGCCCCGGACAACTTGGCCACCAAGACATGGTTGGAGAACATGGCGATGTGCTTTGTACTTCGTGATTACACCTCCAAAATGAAAGTCTGCATGACAATATTTCAGCTAAAGGGGAGTGCTCTTCTATGGTGGAAGACACTCCTACGTCAACTAAACATGGTCGTTGAAGATGTGTCATGGGAGTTGTTTGAGGAACGGTTTCGGGATAGGTACTTGACTCAGGAATTCATCAAGAGCTAGCTTAATGAGTTCAAAGCCTTACAATAGGGTAGTCTTACAGTGCTAGAGTATGAGGCCATATGTATGGAGCTACTTAGGTATTCACCACATCTAAACATGGAGAAGTTAAAGGTCAACAAGTTTGTGTTCAACCTTAACTTCAACATTTGTGCGAAGGTGAGGATCCCAACGCCTCAAACATTGCACAAATTAGTTCATAAGTACCTCATAGCTGAGGAAGAGATGAACAATGGGGGTCAGGGAAGGAATCCTTCTAGACCGTCTCGACATATGCCATCAGGAGTGCATCAACATTAGACACCATTAAGACAGAATTCAAGGCATCGATATATGCCTAGAGGATCTATGTTGATGACACGACAACAAAAAACTCCTCAGCAAAAGAATCCTTACAAAGGACCATAGTAGCAGAAGCAATGCCATCCATAGAAACAACAATATTTTTTTCATGTTCAATAGAACAGAACAGGATCACAGAACGTTATGCCAACAGATTCTACTTCAAGGACCAGGAGCACTCAAACGAAGACTGGATGTTGGACAGATGGAGAGCTACATTACCAACGAGATTGTATGATTGAGAAGGCCAAAGTAGTCAGAACATCAAGACCCACTATAGTTGGATATTTGGGAAAGTCCCAAAAAATACATGATGTGGTGAACAACCACTAGGCTGAGCACTAGTCCATTGTTATTGAGACGTCAAGTACAATCGTCGACCAAACTTTTAGTATATTGATATATCCAGGTGCTATAAAGAGATTTATATCCAGTGTAGTGCTAAAGAGAATTAAGGTAAAGGTAGTCGAGCAAGATGAGTTCAGATACGTAGAAATGGCATCAGGTGTCAAACAAAAGGTTGGAGGAAAGGTTACAGACTGTAGAATTATCTTGGGAGATTTTTTAATGAGGTCCAACCTGTATGTAATGATCTTAGGATCTTATGACATAGTGGTTGGTATGGATTGGTTGGAATCACATGATGCTATACTTAACTGTAATATGAAATGGTTAAGTTTGATAGATGATTTGGGATAGAGTAGAGTGATTGTAGGAAGGAACCAGGGGGTGTCCTTGAGATTTATTTCTTTCCTACAACTACATAAGAGCATGTGCAAGGGGTGCAATATTTAAGCAATATTAGCTCTAAATGAAAGGGGTGAGGTGGAAGGATTAAAAAACCTGCATGTAGTGCAAGAGTTTGTAGATGTGTTTTCAGAAGAGTTGTTAGGTATACCATCCAAAAGAGAGTTGGAGTTTACTATAGACTTGAAACCTGGAACTGAACCTATAGAAAGAATGCCTTACTGGATGCTAACCCCTGAATTACAGGAGTTGAAAATGAAATTGAAGGAATTGTTGGACTTGGAACTTATACATGTAAGTGTGTCTCCTTTGGGGTGCATCAATTAATTTTTTTGAGAAAGAAGGATGGATCGTGAAGACTTTGTATTGACTATCACCAATTAAACAAAGCGATGATCAAGAACTAGTATCTGTTACCCAGAATAGATGATTTGTTTGAACATATGAAGGGAGAGATGGTGTTTTTGAAGATTTATTTGAGATCAGGATATAACCAATTATCGATTAAAGAAGAATATATCCCTAATACCAAATTTAAGATGAGGTTAGGACACTATGAGTTTACATTTTTACCGTTCATATTAACGAACACCCTAGGGGTATTCATGAGTTTGATGAATGGGGTGTTCCATGGATACTTGGATAAGTTTTTTCAAGTATTTATTGATGAAATAATCATTTATTCTCAGATGAAAGAAGAGCATGGAAAACATTTAAGATTTTTCCTAAAGTGTCTACGAGAAAACAATTTGTACGAGAAAGTATTGAAATGTTCTTTTTACCAATCAAAGATTCATTACTTTGAACATATCATATATTGTGAAGGTATTGTTGTGGATCTAGTGAAAGTAGAGGTTATTATGTAATTGACAACATCGACAAATGTACAAGAAGTAAAAAGATATATAGGTTTATAAGGATATCACTGACGATTCATCGAAGGTTTTTCAAAGATAGAAAATCCGATCACGAAATTGCAGAAGAAGAAAAAGAAGTTTGTATGGACTAAGAAATGTGAGGAAGAATTTCAAAAGATCAAAGAGTTGTTGACAACAATGATGATAATAAGGGTCCCCAACATGGATAAATAATTCTTGGTGTGCATGAAATCCTCCAAGGAAGGTTTAGAAGGAGTTTTGATGCAAGACAATCGATTGATCGCTTACATTTCAAGGAAATTGAGAAAGCATGCAGAGAACTATGCAACGAACGACTTGGATTTATTGGAAATTGTGTATTCCTTGAGAGTTTGGAGACATTATCTGATTGGATGGGAATTTTAATTAAAGAAAAATCATTGTGGATTGCATCATATGTTTATATAAAGTGACTTGAATGAGTGACAAAGGAATTGGTCATAATTTATTAGCGAATACGACTTTTATACTACTTACATTAAAGGAATGGTGAATGGAGTGGTATATGCGTTGAGTCGAATACCGCACATATTCTCGTTAGTACCACTTAAGATGAATCTTCGATAAAATATTATAACTTTACAAATAGACGATGACTGGTATAAGGACATTAGGAATAATATTGGACAAGATACCATGAGTGTACTAAAGTATGAAGGCTATTCATTAGAAAATGATGGATTGTTAATATTTAATGAAAGAATTTACTTACTACCTAATGATGAATTAAGAATCTTGATCTTAAGTGAAGCACATCGAGCAATGTACATGGCTCATCAGTGAGTCACGGAGATGAAGGTAGACCTTAAGACTTTATTCTTCTGGAAGGGAATGAAAGAAGACATAGTTAATTACGTGGCAATATTTCTAGAATGACAACAAGTGAAGCCTAAACATAGATGTCCAATAGGATTGTTACAGTCACACATTATTCCATAATCGAAATGGGGGGTCATTTCAATGGACTTTATCGTTGGATTGCCATTGACAGTAAGGATGCATGATTTGATTTTTGTGTTAGTGGACACTCTGACGAGGAGTGCACACTTTATTCCCATTTGTATAATGTATCAGCCACTAGACATAGCTAGAGTATTTGTGAGTGATATTGTGAGGTTGCATGATGTACACAGAAATATCATATTCGTTCGAGGATTAGTGTTTATAGGACAATTTTGGACTAGTTTCCAAGAGGCTTTGGGAACGCATCTGAATTTCAGTACAACATATCACCCTGAGAGAAATGGACAAATAGAGAGAATGAAATAGGTTTTGGAGGATATGTTGCGTATGTATGTAATGGATCAAAAACAACATTGGGAATATTTCTTTCCACTAGTAGTGTTTGCATACAAGAACAACTATCAAAGTACCATTAAGATGGCACCTTTTGAGTTTCTTTACAAACAACCATATCAGACGTCATTGAGTTGGGATCGACTTGAGGATAGGGTCCTGGTAGGACCATAAGTGATTCAAGAAATGCACTAACAGATGCAATCGATAAGACAAATGATTAAAGAAGTGTAAGATAAAAAAAAGAGTTATGTTGATGTGCATCACGTTGACCATAGTTATGAAGTTGGCGATATAGTCTTCTTGTAGGTAAAACCGCATAAGAGTTTGATCAAGTTTGGAAAGAGTGATAAACTCTCTCCTAGGTTTGTGGGACCTTTCGAAGTAGTGGAAAAGAAAGGACTCGTGGATTATCAACTAACCTTGCCTGATTCTTTGAGGCACATGCACGATATGTTTCATGTATCTATTTTGAGACATTATATTAGTGATCCTTCACATATGATTGACATGATTTATTTGTAGGTGTTGGACAAGGGTGCTCTCATGGCGGAGCCAATCCACATTCTGGACCATCTCATTCAGCAGCTACAACATCAAATTGTCGATCAGGTCAAGGTCCAGTGGGAAAACTATAGTCCACACTCAACTACCTAGCAGGATGCATATGAGATGCGTCAACAATTTTCTTACTTGTTTGATATATTAGACATATAATTCTATGTCAGATACATTTTTTTACTTGCCTTTATATATTGTACAAACTTCGGAACAAAGTTTAACATAAGAAGTGGTGTATGTAACATCCTGCTCTACTGAGCACACTTTTATTAACTTATTCTTTGAGGACACTTACATGCAAGTGATATGGTTATGGTACATTGCGATTTTGATTCGATTATGGATTATACTTGATGATGATGATGTGTTGTAACTTAATATTATTTGATGTATATATATTGGCAGATGTTATTGATGATTTTTCCTGAGTGGGCAGGACACATGAGAAACTATGGATGCCATGGGTGCTGATGACATCAATGGACTTCCTTGGACTTTAGATTGACTTAGGGAGTGAATTATATTTTGATTGAGTATTTCATTTACACACTTGTGACATATGATTGATTGTATTATGATTTATGTAAATGGATTATTGACATGGGTTTTATCAATGGATTCAGGTTTGACAATGGTAGCTAATCTAACTCACATAAGGAGTAGAGGGGCCATGCACAAAAACCAGACATTGAGGGAGAGGTGTGACAACGTCTCTGTCACATCCTACTAGCACTCCTTCCATGGTCTGAGTTGTAGTTTAACGATTACCTTTTTCGATAGGTCCACAATGTCACGAGGGAAGACTGAGACAGTCGCTCATGAAGATTTATAAGGAGTGCACAATAAGTTGTATTCATTATTCATTCGAAGCCCTTAGTCTCTCACAAGGTCGACCAAGTGGAGTATTGACTCCAAGGGTTGGAAAAAATTCCAAAACCATTCAAAAGGAGAGTGGCACCCTTGGAGAATGAAGGTACATCTTGAAGGGAAGATAGAATAATTAAAAACTAGAGTCAATAAATCTAGGTGGCCTAGAAAACTTTGAAGTGATTAGACCTTGTTGAATTAAAATAATTAATTAAATAGTGAGTTTATTAAGTATAAATTCCAATAAAATTCTAATCCTAAGTATAAAAATGAGTCTAAGTCTACATTTAATTAAGGGACTAAATGAATTATGACATAAGTTAAAAGATTGAAGAATAATAAAACTCTAGGGAAAAGGGGAATAAAATATAAAGATTGGATAAAATGCACATGTGTGCATGAAAATAATAAAAGGGATTTTTAAAATAGAAAGAAATAAAATATGAGAGAATAGGTGTACACTTGGAAAAGAATCTCGAGTCAACCTACCACTAGTCTAACTAGAAGAAGACTCATAATGTAACTCTAACTAAGATCTAGTTAGGAGACACTCACTAAATGAAAAATTGGGGAACAAAGGGACAACTAAGAGCGAAAATAGGAACACATTGGAGAATGTGTGGGAAATTGGCTTTTTAAATAAAATAAAAATGACAATTTCTTGTGCAACTTGGGGAGAGTGTGAAAAGTGTGTGGGTGAATAATGCTAATTAAATTAATTAAAATGATAATTAATTGTGCATGAGGACATGTGTCATTTGGGATATTTCTATAAAACAAATGGTGTAGAAGGGAATAGGACCTCACTTATTCTTGGTAATGTTATGCATGCATTTTAGGGAATATGACCTCACTATGTATATCTCTGGTTAGAAGTCGAATGCATGTTATATCCCTAAATTTTAATTCATATGATAATTGTCTGATAAATTCAATTGGTTGCGCAATTTTTTTTAAAATGTGTTATCTATGGTTAAGTTGTTGGAAGGTCTTTCTATTAATTCATACAAATTAAGTATTAAGGAGTATCGCTAGGTAGATGTTGAATCTAAGAAATTTAAGAAGGATTTAGATCTGTGTGCTTAGTGCTCTTTCTTCCATTATTCATGAGAGCTATGTTCTGATATTTTTGGCCAATTTTTAGTGTTGCACTACATAAAACGTTGTTCTCCTCATGTAATTATAGTCAACTACTTGTTTCCTGTTAAATTCTTTTGATTTACAGACTTATATTGAATGGTATTTAAATCTTGATGAATATTTGCACATACCATTCTAAGAATCAAACCAAGTACTTGATTTCTAAATTTAATGACTATGTGAGAGACTCATCTTTCGTTGTTAACGGATGGGAAAATCCTACTCTGGGAGAATTCTTTTTAAAAAAATTATAGGGGTTGTTCTCCCTTATTGCTAGTGTAATTCTTGTTATATATGCTTTCATATTTTAAAATATTTATTTCAATAACAAAACAAAGTCGTATTCACATTAAATTTACTAACCTTGGGTGTCATTAATGTAAGATCTTATATTTCCATCCAACTTGGAAATTCGAGAGAAATTAACAACTCAACACAGTTTAGCTTATTCCTATTATGGTTACTTATTCTTTTAAACATGAACCTCATTAAAATTCCACCTTATTACGCCGAAAGGCGTACACCTATTGACAATGGGAAGATTTAATAGGGGTTTAGTGTTTAATAAGTTTTCTATGGACATGATTAAATATGGCTGGAATATTCTTAGTAGTCACACAAAATAAATGGCTGTGATTTCAATCATTAACTTCCTAGCTATTATAAAGACATCAGTTTATGTGTTTACTTTTTTACATTTACCTAATCATATTTAAAAATTACTTTGATAGCTAACTGATTGCCATGTAAGTGATTAACATAAATTAAAATATTAACACCAGATAACTGAAGCCCAACTGTTTATTTGTTAATCAATAATAAAATTTAATAAATTATTTACAAGCCGATACCTTTTGGCGTTTTCCAGCTGTTGTATTAGAAGCTATGCTAGTCAATGAGTCTAATATGATACTCCGTAGATAGAATGAAGAGAGCTTTTCAAGAAAAAAAAAATTCAAATAAAATTCTTGACATTTGTTTAAGTGTAGTCATAAATAATGTAGATTAAACAGTAATGTGTAAAGGATAGAATTATTATAGATTGTTATTGTTTTCTTGTAGGATCCTTTATGATGGTTTACATATAAATGGTAATGTCACCGATCTATCTCAACAATATTTCTATTTAGTTTCTTTTAGTAAATAAATTCTCTAATAATCGATTAGAAAGAAATGATTTATTATGACTTAAACCCTTATTAATTTTTAGATTATAAATAATTTTTCGATTATAAATTATGACACATTCTTGATGTAATTTAATTAATGCTCATTATATGTCGTTAGGTAAGTTAGGAGACTATATCACTTAATCTTATTATTGTTACCTTTATGGGATTGTTAATTAGTGTTGAATTATTTTTAGTTCTAGATGAATGGTAGTCATTGTGTAGATGATTCTTTACTTTCGATTACCATATTTTATGTTAAATGTTCTAAATGGTTGTTTTGACATTTTACTTTGAAATTTTTTTTATACCTAATCAATACATACTAAACTTGTTGGAATTACCTATATCATGATGTTTAACGTTGGTGGTGGTCATTACATAACACCAAAAATAACACCTTGATTAATGATATCAATTTTTACTTGCCTCTTCGAGGGGGAAACCTCCAATAGAGAAGAGATCTATTACAATAGTATTCAAGAAAAAACTTCTCATACCCTCTACTCTTATTTATACTAAATCTATCTATCCAAAAGAACAATCTAGAGGAAGATCCTTCTAGAAGCAAAAACTTCTATTATATCTTCTTACATTTGACTTATTCGTCCTTATTGATACACCTTATTCATATTGGCATTCATTACTTGGAAATATATTATTCTACCTACATGATGGGTTAGGGAGGTTAGGTCCCTAATATGTCCTGCCCCTTAAAATTAGCCTTGTCCTCAAGGCTTGAGATGAGGAAATTACTGTAGAATAGTATATGGTTCCCAAGTGGAATCTATTGGAGTTGTAACTTGCCACTCGACTAACACTTCCTTGATGGTGTGTTGAAATAGACAATTTTCACGGTAGTCCAAACATTCTTGTGGTTGCAACCATATGGAGCCTTCTTCATCCAACTTGGGAAGGTTGGTTTGCATTTGGCACTTAGTTCCAATCACCTTCTTTAAGTACGAGACATGAAAAACAAGATGGATCTTAGAATGATTGTGAAAATTTAACTCATATGCCACATGTCCCACACTCTTGAGAATGATATAAGGACCATAAATTTGGGCGCCAGTTTTTGAAAATGGTTAGCCTTGAGGGATGTTTTCTTATAAGGTTGCAGTTGAAGAAACACCTAGTCTCCTTCAACAAATTGATGTTCAAAGTGACCTTGATCTTCCTATTTCTGCATGCGATTCTGGACCATGACCAAATTCTCTTTGATGGTATGGAGAATAGTCGCTCGAACTATAAGCATTTGATCAACTGCCTAGATCTTCAAGACACCTGGAAGGTATGAGAGAACTAGAGGTGGATTTTTTTGATATACTACTTCAAAATGAGCCATGGTTGTAGTTGTATGGTAAGAAGTGTTGTACCAACATTCATCCAGTGGTAGCCATTGAGCCCACTGATTTTTCCTTTCTTATGAAAAGAACCTCAAATATGTTTACAAACACTGGTTGAAAACTTCATTTTTACCATCAATATGGGGATGATAATTTGTGTTGAGATGCAATTGGGTTCCCTATAGCCTGAGCATTTCTTGCAAAAAATTGCCATTGAAAGTGGGGTCTCGATAAAAAGCAATAGAAAGAGGCATGCCATGAAGCTTGAAGACATGAGAAATGAAATGTTGAGCCACAATGGAGGCGGTAAATGGGTGTTGAATTGCACATAAATGAGAATACTTGGAAAGATGATAAATTACCACCATGATGACTGATTTATTTCCCAATTTAGGTAATCCCACAGTAAAATCCATAGAGATATCCCTCCAAATAGCAGGTGGAATTGGAAGTGGTTGTAGAGTGTCAGGAGCTTTGACTGTTTCTCCCTTGTTGCATTCACAAAAATCACATTCTTCCAGAAAATTGCGAATATCCTATTTCATACCATCCCAGAAAAAAGAATGTTTGAACCGGTCATAGGTTTTGGTAAACCCTAGGTGCCCAACTATGGGTGTAGCATGAAGCTCAAAAAGTACTGTGGATTTAAGTTGTGAATGTTTACTTAAATAGAAATGGCCTTTGTAGCAAATCTCATCACTTTTCCAAGAGTACCCTAGGGAAATTGGAGAATTATCCTACAATTGTTGGATCAAATGCAAAAATTTTGGATCTTGAAGCCATTCTTGGTGAAGAACTTAGAGCCAATCTAGTACAATGAAGGAGAGGGAAAAAAGGAACCCTTCATCTTCATATTTTATTGAAATTGCATTAGAAACCACATTGTCTTTTCCTTTCTTGTAAATTATATCATAATCATATCCAAATAGCTTAGTCACACATTTTTGTTTCTCCAGGGAGGAAGGGATTTGTTCCAGAAAATACTTGAGGCTTTGATGATCTATCTTAACTTGGAAGCATTTCCCAAATAGATAAGGTTTTAAAATATCCACTGCATGAAGAATAGAAAACATTTCCTTTTCATATATTGATTGGCCCAAATGTCGCTCTAACAATTGTCTGCTGGTAAAAGCTAAAGGTTGACCATCTTGCATAAGGACTACTCCAATTCCTCTCTCGGAAGCATCACATTGGATAAGAAAGGTCTTTGTGAAATCAGGAAGGTCCATGAATGGAGTGGTTCACATGGCTTACTTCGAGGTTTGAAAGGCTTGATTAGCCACTGGATTCAAAGTGAAAGAATTATTTTTAAGGAGAGTAGTCAGAGGTGTTGCAATCTTTCCATAATTCTTAGCAAACTTGCGATAATATCCCGTTAAACCCATAAATCCATGCAATCTTTTGAGATTCTTTGGGCAAGGCCAATCCTCCATAGCTTCAATCTTTTTAGTATCCACCCTGTCACCTTCCTTTCCAACAATATGACCCAAGTGCTTGACTTCTGAGGTGCCAAAATCACATTTAGATTGTTTGAGGAAACGTTGGTGTTGAGAGAGTAGACTTATAACTCAATCCACATGAGAAATATGGGATATCTAGGTTTTACTATAGATAAATATATCATCAAAGAAAACTAAGACAAAATGACGGAGAAAAGGTCGAAAGACATGATTCATGGGGCTTTGGAAAGTGGAGGGAGCATTACACAAGCCAAAGGGAATGACCAAAAACTCATAGTGGACCTGATGAGTTTGAAATGAAGTGTTAGGAATGTTTTCCTCATTCATACATATCTAGTGGTAGCTAGAATGAAGATCAAGTTTAGTAAAGAACTGGGTACTACTCAATTCATCAAAGATGTCATCAATGACAGCAATGGAAAATTTGTCTTTGATGGTGAAATTGTTGAGGGCACAGAAGTCAAGACACATGCACCAAGAGCCTTCTTTATTAAGGAACATGACCACAGGAGAAGAGTAGGGGCTTGTACTAGGACACATAACACATGGGGTGAGCAATTCTTGAACAATTTTCTCAATTTCATTTTTATGGGAAAATGTATGACGATAGGGATGAATATTGGGAGGAAGGATGTTGGGGACAAGAGGAATGGAATGATCGTGAACACCACCGGAAGGAGGAAGTCCTTGGGGAGTGGAAAAAAAAACTTGATGTTTAGAGAGGATGGTTTGGAGGTCATGCGACACATAGGGTGTGTCAGTGGCGTGAATGGAATGGAGTTGTGCAATAATTCTAGAATGACCTTTTTGAGGATTTTTTCCATGCGATGGGAACTGACTATCTATGGGGAACCTGCGGTGATGCCTTAGAACTTATATTGTTGGCCCTCATGTTTTAATTGCATGGTTAATTCCTTAAAATCCATGAGAATGGGACCCAAATTCCTTAGCTATTCTACACCCAACACCATGTCACAACCGCCCATGTCGATAGAAAACATATGAGATTTCATGTGGTACTCACCAATTTGGAGATGCAATTTTCACAACACCCCCCACATTTTGTTAAGCCTTAATATTGGCTCATTACCCCTTAATTGGGGCATATTACATTAGTAATGTTATTTTATTTATGTCGTCTTTATTCCATTAGTTGTAATTATACCTCCTACTCTCCTATATATACCAAGGAGACTTTTTCATTTGGAATCATCTTGGAATTGTACATTTATGTGGGCATAAGGAGGTTTCCCCCTCGAAGAGGCTTATTATATGAAATTCTCTCTTTTTCAAGGCGTTGAGTACTTATTCTGAGTTTTTTCTATGCTATATTGATATTTGGTTCTTAACATATGGTATCAAAGCTCAAGGTCTTGGGGTTTCGCTGCTACAGATGAGACCTTGAAATTTTTGTTATAAATTGTTTTATAAAACATTTTAGAAGGAACGACATGGAGGATATTTAGTAGACGAATCAAGGTACGTTGGGTTTAAATTTCATCTCGTAAGGCCTTATAATTTTGGAGATACAACCTGTGGAAGATAGGGTTATGGAATCATCCTGAACTGAGTCATTGCGGAATTTTTGCTATAAATTTTTTTCTGTAATGTTTCTGACCCTAAAATCCAGAGGATATTCACAAAAAGTAGTAAGGTATCTGTGGTAAAAATTTCATCTTCTAGGTCATCTTACATTTGTAGGTACACCCTGTGGAAGATAGGGTATCTGACTAGTCCTGTTGACTAGTCTCAAGAAGGTGTTCCAGGTAAAACAATCATAACTTCTTCCTAGAGTATCCAAATTGAGTGAGACTAGTTGCATTGGATATTGGACAGTCTATACTATTTTTGTTATGAGTTTCAGAATTTATATCAATTATTTTGTGTGGGTCACGCTATATAAGTGAGATCTCCCGGAAAGTCCAAAAATCAACAAGTTGTGGGGAAGTTACCATAAATTCCACTTCGCACATCCAATTTTAATAAGACCTATGGCATTGTAGAGAAGAAATATCAGAGAAGTACAAAAAATAAATTTTTATACCCAGAAGGGTCGAAATTTTGTAGATATAGCAGAAGAAATATTGTCTAGCAAAACCACCTTAAAATCAAGGTTCAGAAGTGATACTTGGCCAACATGCCACCCAAAAAGGGAACTTCTATACCAAATAAGCCTCCAGATAATCCTACATGGACTCTTGATGAAGGTGAAGAAATTCATAGGGACATAAATGATTTACAAAAGAAGACAGTAACAAAAGATGAACTACAAGAGATGATGGAGGTTTTAAAAGGGGAGATCATCGAAGGATTGAAAAATTTCATAATAAAGAGGACACCTAAAAGTGAAAATGTATCCCATGAAATTCATGATGACGACACAAGGAAGGTGAATCAAAAATGGAGAAATTCCAACTTTAGGTTGAAGACCAACCACATTCCTAAGATCGATATGAGGAAGTTTGATAGCAAGGACCCAATCACATGGATACTTCAGATGGAGCAATTCTTTGATCTACATAATGTGCCACATAGAGAAAAGGTATGAATTGCTTCTTTATATTTAGAACCCAATCAATTTGTATGGTATCAATGGTTTTCTTCTCGCAAATCACTCGACACTTGGACAATTTTCATGGAAGAAATGATAGCACACTATGAGGATACAACGAGCAATACCTTCTTTAGCCAATTGATAAATCTCAAGCAAAAGGGTTCAGTTACAGAGCACATTGAGAACTTCCAAATATTGAATATAAAGGTAACAAATATTTGAGATGAGCACTTGATTGATTTATTCATAGGAACTTTAAAGGATAACATTCAACATGAGGTCTGCCTTAGGGAACCCAAATCATTGGAGAATGCATTTAAGGTGGCAAGAAATGTTGAAAGTAAAAATATGGCTATGGCTATTAGAAGGACCAATCCCAACATCTATAGAGAGAATAATTCTCCTTCTTCTAAAACACCTCAACCTACAAGGTTGACACCTCAACAATTGGAGGAAAGAAAACCAAAAGTTTTATGCTTTAATTGTGAAAACAAGTACACTAAGGGACACAAGTGTGGTGAGAAGAAATTATTCTACATAGATTGTGAAGAGGAAGAAGAACAAGAACAAGAAGCATCTCAAGATGAAAATGTAGAAGCAATTCCGTCTGAAGAGTTGACTCCCACAATATCGTGTAATGCATTGGCTAGAATTAGCACTCCTCAAACCCTCAAGATCGAAGGATACATCAAAAAGAAAAAGGTAATAGTCCTAATTGATTCTTGGAGTACTCACAATTTCATTCACTATAAATTAGCCAAAGCTCTTAATTGCTTTGTATATCCAATGCAATAGTTTCAAGTAATGATTGCAGATGGGTGAACTAGCAATTTCTTAGGAAAATGTAATAAGATCAATCTTACTATGGGGGAATATGTAATGAATAGTCCAATGATTGATATACCCATGGGTGGTGCTGATGTTGTACTAGGAGTCCAATGGTTACAATCATTAGGAACAATGGCTTTTAATTTTCAAGAAATTTTCATGAAATTTTCATTGGAAGGAAAATAAATTGAGTTAAGAGGTATCACAGGGAAAACTAGTAAGGTGATAAGTTCTAATGGCATGACAAATTTATTGAAAAAAGGCATCAAGGGTAGTAGATAACCAGGTATGCAATTGTATAATAATATATAAAATATAAATAATTGATAAAAATATTATTACAATTAAAAACGAGGGCTTGTTTATATACCCACACAGGGGTGCCCTTTCACCACTAGACAGGTCTTTTTGAGAACATGTCATTTCATTATTAATAGTCACTATTTACTAACTAACTATTTACTAATTAATTATTACGTTATGAACATCTATTTATATATATTATGTTTATAACATTGCCTTCCTCTTAAAAATGCTTTGTCCTCAAAGCATTGGTAACGACGGGTGTAATTGACTAAAATGTTATGATTCCCATGCTTCATCTTCCTCTAGAAGGTTTTTCCATTTGATAAGATATTCTTTGATTATGCGAGATCGTAACTTATTTTCTCTAGAGGCAATAATGGTTTTTGGTTCTAAAATTATTCTGCCTTCTTCGTCAAACAGGGGAAGTAAAGTTTGCACCTTTTTGCGTTGTCCAACAACTTTTTTTAGACATGATACATGAAAAATGTTGTGTATACAACTCTTATCTAGTAAGTCCAATCCATACGCAACGTGACTAATTTTTCTGTTAATTTGATATGGTCTGTAATATTTCGGGGCTAACTTATTCTTTCCTTGTTGTTTAAGTGATAATTGTTTATATGGTTGAATACCTATTCTCCAACTTTGAATTCTCTAACTTTGAATTCTCTTTCTGTTCGGTGTTGATCAACTTGTTGATTCATTCTATTTCTTGCTATAACCAAGTTTTCCTTGAGAATTTGCACGACTTTTTGACTTTCATCCATAAGCTCTTTTACTGATGTGACTTTTGTTTGAGTTGTGGCTAACTCTTTCCATGATGGTGGTGGATATCCATAAAGATATTGAAATGGTGTCATTTTAGCTGATGTCTGATATGTGGAGTTATACCACCATTCGGCAAGGTGCAACCATTGAAGCCATTTATTTTGCTTATCAGTGACAGAGAAACGAAGGTAAGTTTCTAAGCACTTGTTAACAATTTCTGTTTTTCCATCTGTTTGTGGATGATAAGCTGAGCTCATATTAAGAGACGTCCCTATTTGTTTGCAAAACTCTCTCCAAAATTTTCCTTTAAATTTGGCGTCTCTATCACTGATGATCACTTTGGGAAAACCATGTAATTTATAAATGTTTTTACAAATGACCTCAGTTGTTTGCTTTTCAGAGTCTGTTTTTCTTACTCCTATAAAGTGTGCATACTTGGTTATTCTGTCTACTATCACTAAGATTTTATATTTTCCTTCTAATACTGGTAATCCTTGAATAAAATCCATTGAGATTTCTTCCCATTTTTGGTTAGGAACATGTAACGGATGGAGTACTCCTAGTGTTGATATTTTTTCTATTTTATTTCTTTGGCAAAGATCACATTCTGCTACATACTTTTGAATGTATGTGCTCATCCCTTTCCAAAAGAATGATTGACGAGCATTATAATATGTTTTGAAAAATCCAACATGGCCTATTGTTGGATAGTCATGAGCTTCTTGGAGTACCTTGAATTTAAATTTTGACTTATTGTTCAAATAAATTCTTCCTTTATACCATAAGCTATCGTTATTCCATTCGAACTTGGGGTATTGGGTTAAATCATTGATTATGGAGCATGTTTCTGTGTTTTTGGCATTTTCACTTCCGATTTCATTCAGCCATTCTGGAATTGTGATTGATATTGCAAAGACTTGTGCTTCTTCATCTTTTTGTGAAAGAGCATTAGCCACTATGTTATCTTTTCCTCTCTTATGTAGTATTTCCATATCAAATGTGGCAATTTTTTCTATCCACTTGTGTTCTTCAGTGGTTAATGTTTTTTGTTGTAACAAATATTGTAGGCTATTATGGTCTGTACGTACCAAGAATTTTCTTCCTAAGAGGTATTGTCACCATTTGGTTAATCAATGCATGATTGCCAACATTTCTTTATTCTATGTGGATTTTAAGCCTTCTTTTTTGTTTAGTTTCCTACTTTCAAATGCTATTGGGTGTCTATCTTGCATCATGACTTCTCCAATCCCAAAACCTGAAGCATCACATTCAATTATGAAGGGTTTGGAGAAATCAGGGGTAGCTAACACGGGGGTTGTGGACATGATTTATTTTAAATTTCTAAAGCATTTTTTAGATTCTTCATTCCAATGGAAGGAGTTCTTCTTTAGGAGATTTGTTAGGGGAGTAGTTAAGTGAGCATATTTTTTGACAAATCGTTGGCAGTATCCTGCCAAGCCTAAAAATCCTCTTAATTTAGATATACTTTTTAGTCGGGGCCATTCTGTAATTGCTTTGATTTTGTTTGGGTCTACTTTAACTCCGTTTTTGGAAATAATGTGACCAGGGTATTCTACTTCCTCCTTGCCGAAGGTGCATTTTGACATTTTTGTGTAGAATTGATTTTTTTCTAAAATAGATAATACTTGTCCTAAATTATTTATGTGTTCCTTCCATGTTTTGTTGTACACTAAAATGTCATCAAAGAAGACTAAAACATATTTTCTTAGGTGTGGGTGAAATATCTCATTCATAGTTGCTTGGAATGTGGTTGGGGCATTAGTTAGCCGCATTACCTTGAATTCATAGTGTCCTTCATGGGTTTAGAAGGCGGTCTTGGGTACATCTTCTAGTCTTACCCTAATCTGGTAATATCCTGATCTCAAAACGAGTTTTGAATTTTTTTTGGCTCCATGAAGTTCATCCAACATTTCGTCGATGAAGGGGATGGGAAATTTATTTTTAATTGTTATCTTATTAAGCCCACGATAATCTATGCATAACCTGAAGGAACCATCTTTCTTTCATACTAGTACAACTGGGGCTGAATATGGGCTTCTACTTTTTGTGATAATCCCACATTTTAACAAGTTTTGAACTAATATTTATATTTATGTTTTATGATGATGGGGGTATCTGTATGGTCTAATCTTGACTGGGCTTGACCCTGGTTTAATTTCAATTAAGTGTTCAATTCTTCTTTGTGGAGGTAAGTCCATGGGGAGGTCTTGAAACACCTTCTTGTATGTTTGAATTAGGTCTTGGATTTCTAAATTTTTAGAGTCTTGTTTTGGTTCTTGTATTCCCATGTGGTAGCATTGGATAAAATAGGTAGTTTCTCCTTTTCAAATCATTTTTTCCATCTATTGAGATGATACAACTTGTGTTTGGGGAGGTTGAAAACCATATCATTTATAATTCTTCCCCTTCCATTTGAATTTGATAAAATGCTCTTGGTGATTGAATGAGTAGGTGCCTAAGGTTTGCACCCATTGGACTCCTAAAACTACGTCTATTCCTCCTAGGGGTACAGTGTAAAATTTGGATTCTAGATTGAAATATCGAATTTGGAGTTTCACCTTATGGCATTTTCCTACGTTTTCAATTTTCTTACCATCTGCGACCGTCACTTTCATATCTGGTACTGGATATACAAACAATTTAAGGTTCCATGCAAAATTGATGTCGATAAAATTGTGGGTACTTCCTGTGTCGATTAATACTGTGACATTATCTTTTTTTATGTGTCCTTTTAATTTTAAGGTTTGTGGTTGGTTGATTCTTGTGATGGATGCTAATGATATTCTTGGTGTGTCATTATCTAAGAGATCTGACATGTCATGATTGTTTCTCATTTCTTCTATAGCTGATTCTTCTGTGTTTGATTCCTCAATGTTTTCTACTTGGCAAGTGTATAATTTTTTTGACTTATCTTCTATGCGATATCTGTGTCTTGGGTCCCATTTTTCACCACATTATTTACATTTACCTGCTCTTATTCTTTGGTAATCATGACTTCTTCTATCTTCTTGTAAGTTGGGTGGTATATATTTGTCAGTTTCTGTGTTTGTGTTTTGGTTTATGTTTCTTCTTGAATAAAACTTGTCGAATCTTGATTGACCTTCTAACTTTTCTTCTGTTGCTTTTGCCTTGTGTCTTGCTACTTCAACATTAGTAACCTCATGTAATTTTAACTCGTCTTGGATATGCGGTTTGAGACCACCAACGTAAGCTTGGAGTAATTGATCATCAGATAGTCCAAATACTCTGGTGGCCAAGGATTCCCATTGATGTGTAAATTCATCTACGTTACCTTTTTGTTGTAGCCTAGTGAGTTTGGAAAAGAATTCTTTCTCTGAGATTCCTTGGAATCTTTTAAAAAAATCATTTTTAAAGGAGTTCCAAGTGTATGATTGGATTCTTCCTTTCCACCATATGTACCAATTGTATGTTGTGCATTCGAGGAACATGGATGCATATTTTACTTTTTCTTAATCAGTGGTAATATTATATATTTGGAAATATTCTTCAGTTTTGTTAAACCAAGCCACACATTGGTTATCGTTGCCATTGTATTTTGATAGTTCAATTTTGGCTTTGGGGGCATAAATCATTAGAGGTTGATATTGTGATGTGGTTTGATGACTTGAATTGTAGGGAGGTGGTGGCAGTGGGGGTGGTGATGTGTTAGAAGTTCTTGAATCATTTGGTTGTGATTGGGGAACTTGTTGGTGGCCTTGATCTTTTATTAACTTTAAAAGTTCATCATACTTTGTTTCCGAATTTTGTGTTATTAGACCCAGACTTTGTTGTAATTCTTCTGTTATTTCTTTTTTAAAGTTTCCAAAACCTCGTTGTAAGTTAATCCCGATTTCTTGAAAAATAACATCTTTAAGATCTTGTTTTAGAATTTCCATGTCTTTTCGTAATTCGTTTCCGACTTCTTTTGAAATCTCTTCTTTTAGATTCCGGGTCAGTTCTTGTTTGAGTGCCTCATTATTGACCTTTATTTCTTCACGCAATTCGTCATTAGTTTTTTGTAATTCTTTTTCAAGTAATTGTCGGGCATTTTTGCATTCTTGGTCTATTTTTTCAATTTGATTTTTTAATTCTGCCATTTTCCTAGTACTTTGGGGTGAATATTTATGAATTAATTATATATATATATATATATATATATATATATATATATATATGCAACTTATTGAAGGGGTGTAATGGGTTTTTTACAGGTTAAGGGAAGGAAGGGGGTAGGGAAAAGGGGAGGGAACAGGGGGTTACGGGACAGGGTTACAGGGGGTTACGGAAAGGGGATTTTGGGGCTAGATTACAGGGAAGAAGGTGGGTAGTGAAAAGGGAAGGGGACAGGAGGTGGACAGGAAATGGGTTACGGGAAGAGGGAAACAGGAGAGGTTACATGAGTTGAGGGAGGGACGNAAGGGGGGGAAAGGGGGATACGGGGATGGAAGATACAGGAATAGGAGGGGTTGTGGGAATGAATAGGAGAAGGGATGAGGGATAGGGGAAGGGATGGGGATAGGAGGAGGATAAGTTATGGGGGTTAAAAAAGGGTTACAGAATTTATTATTTTTTTTTAATTATTATTTTTTTAATAATATAATTTGGTTGTTATATAAATGGGATGAAGATTTGGTTGGGAAGAAGTTACGGGAGATGGGAAAGGAATGGGGCGTGAGGGATATGTCGGAAGGTTGGGTGTGCTTTTATGATATGAGTTGTGGGGTTTTTGGGGAGGACCGATTTTCTCTGATACCAATAATTAATTATTAATTGAAGGGTTTTTGAGAAAATGTCCTTTCATTATTAATAATTACTATTTACTAACTAACTATTTACTAATTAATTATTATGTTATGAAAATCTATTTATATATATTATGTTCATAACATCAAGGCGTTATTGCACAACTATGCTCACTAGATGTTCAAACATCTAAGCCATCTATTCCTCAATATCTCCAAGGGATCATTGATAATCATTCCAAATTATTTGAAGATATTCCCAAAGGTCTTCCACCCACTCGAAATCATGGTCATGAAATTCACCTAATTCTTGGGAGTGTTCCTCCTAACATCAGGCCATATAGATACCCTTATGCCTAGAATAGTCAAATTGAGCGCATGGTTGAAGAAATGCTAGAGGCTAGCATTATTATACCTAGCCAAAGTTCTTACTCTGCACCAGTGATAATGGTATTCAAGAAAGATAGTTCATGGCATATGTGTCCAGATTATAGAGAGCTCAACAATATCACTATTAAAGATAACTTTCATATTCCCGTCATTGATGAATTGTTAGATGAACTACGTGGAACAATCTATTTCACAAAATTGGATCTTCGTTCAGGGTATCATCATATTAGAATGAAGGAAGAAGATATCCCCAAAACAACATTCCGAACTCATGAAGGCCATTATGAATTTTTGGTCATGCCTTTTGGCCTTACAAATGCACCT
>ML795198.1:509429-546350 GCA_009831015.1 Picea engelmannii | reverse complement strand
CAATCCCTTCCTTTGAAAATTTGTGTTAGTATTTTTTGATGATATACTAATCTATAGAAAGTCTTGGGAGGATCATGTGCGACATGTTGACAAGGTGCTACAACTACTAAAGGAGCAACAACTATATGCCAAACCATCCAAATATTTCTTTGGAGTGAAGGAGGTAGAGTATCTGGGTCATATTGTATCTCATGAAGGTGTTAAGGTAGACCCTAACAAGATTAAGGCCATGATGGACTGGCCGGTTCCCAAAACAATGAATAATCTTAGAGGATTTTTAGGTTTGATAGGTTACTACCGCAAGTTTGTTCGACACTATGGAAGAATAGCAACACCTTTAATGGAACTAGCTAAGAAGGATGCATTTTCATGGACTCTAGAGGCAACTAAAGATTTTGAAAAACTTAAAGAGGTGATGTGCAAAGCCCCTGTATTGACCACTCCAGACTTTACAAAAACCTTTATTGTGGAATGTGATGCCTCAGGAAATGGAATTGGTATTGTCCTAATGCAAGAAGGAAGGTCCCTGGATTTTGAAAGCCAACCACTCAAGGGAAAGGAATTACACAAACCATTTATGAGAAGGAAATGATGGAAATACTACATGCATTGAAGAAATGGCATCCTTACCTAATAGGTAGGCACGTCAAAGTCAAAACAGATCATGATAGTCTTAAATACTTCTTGGAACAAAGAATATCTTCAGAAGAACAACAAAAATGGGTAACCAAGATATTGGGTTATGATTTTGAAATCGTCTATAAAAAGGGGAAGAAAAATGTTGTGGCAAATGCACTCTCAAGAAAGGATGAATATGTTTAGGCCTTTCTCTGTGCTATCTTGATCATCCAACCCGATTGGATAATAGAAACAAGGGATGAATGGAAGAATGAAGAAAAAGTGTGGACTATCATTCAAAGGTTGCAGTAGGATTCTAGTGCATCAGATACATTTACATGGAAAAATGATTCACTATGGTACAAAGATCGCTTATAGTTATGTAAGAAATCCCAACTCAAACAAAAAGTATTATTGGAATTGCACACCTCTCTAGTAGGAGGGCACTCGGGATTTTTGAAAACCTACCATAGAGTCAAGAAGGATTTTTTTAGGGATGGCCTTAAAACTGATGTTCAAATGTTTTTGGCAGAATGTTTGGTTTGCCAATAAAATAAGGTGGAAACAATTAATACCCTAGGTCTTTTACAACCATTAGCCATCCCAAGTCATCACTGGGAGGAGGTTTCCATGGATTTTATCATAGGGTTACTAAAGTCTGAAGGTAAGATTGTCATCATGGTTATTGTTGATAGACTGACCAAGTACGCATACTTTTGTGCACTTTCTCATCCCTGCAAAGCTAGTATAGTTTCCACCACATTCATGGAGACAATTCAAAATCTACATGGCAGCCCAAAGATTATTGTAAGTGACAGAGATCCCATATTCACTAGACATTCATTGACAAAATTATTTTCTTGTTTGGGTAGTCAATTGGCTCATATCTCATCCTATCATACTCAATTTGATGGACAAATCGATACAGTGAAAAAATGTATGGAATGCTACCTTTGTTGATTTGTCTCTGATAAACAAACACAATGGTTCAAATGGTTACCCTTGGCATAATGGTGGTATAACACTTCCTTTCATACTGCAACAAAAATGACACCATTTATGGAACTCTATGGATAGCACCCTCCTTCCATCACTTCTTCTCTAAAATAAAAATTTAAGGTTCCAACAGTGGAAGATCACATCGAGCATCAGCAACAAGTTCTCCAAATATTAAAGGATAACCTGGCCATGGAACATAATCGCATGAAACAACAAGCAGATCAACATCGTAGTGAAAGAAGTTTTGAAGTAGGGCATTGGGCGTTTTTAAGACTACAGCCATACAAACAGATGTCCCTAAATCAAGCCAAAAAGGATAATAAATTATCACCAAAGTACTATGGCCCTTATAAGGTGTTGCAGAAGATTGGTACTATGGCATACCAATTGGAGTTGCATGCATCTTCACGAGTACACCCAGTTTTCCATGTTTCATGCTTAAACAAGGTTATAGACAACAAGATCCCAGTTCAAACTATATTGCCAGAACTTGACGAGGAAGGAAAAATCATATTGGATCCTGAAGCCATCACTGACACAAGGGTTCGCCAACTGAAGAATAAATCCATTTCAGATTATCTCATTAAATGGAGGAAACTACCGGCTAATGATTCCACTTGGGAAGATGATTCTTTTATACATAAGCATCCAGAGTTACTCAAGCATTGCAGACAACACTTGTCTCAAGGGGAGGGGCATGTTAAGCCCTACTATTGTCTCATTACCCCTTAATTGAGGCATATTACATTAGTAATGTTATTTTATTTATGTCGGCTTTATTCCTTTAGTTTTAAGTATACCTCCTAGTCTCCTATATATACCAAGGAAACATTTTCATTTGGAATCATCTTGGAACTATACATTTATGTGGGCATAAGGAGGTTGCCCCCTTGAAGAGGCTTATTATCTGAATTTGTCTCCTTTTCAAGGCATTGAGTACTTATTCCGAGGTTTTTCTATGCTATATTGATATTTGGTTCTTAATACATTTCATGGACCCGCCATTAGAAACAATGATTTGAAAATTATTGATGACACAGATATAACAATTAGTTTCTTAGGAAATGAGGCGAATAAAATTATGCATGCTTCCATTGTGAAAACGTATGATGACCTTGTGATGCTTAATGTAACCAATTAGATTGATATTTTGGGGAGCATAGAACCGAGTGAGAGAATTCAGGGAAATGACCAATTCAACTTTGGGAGGGTCAGAAGGTGGGGTCATGTCCATGGGTTTAGGTGACTCAGCCACAAGGGATGCCTCGACATCGTCTTCTGAAATATCCTCAGAGATGGCCATAAAAATATTTTTTTCCTTACACTTGTGCCCAGGAAAATATTTGTCATCACAATTATAACAAAGGACTTTGAGTTGGCGTTGATCCATTTCTACCCTGGTCAATTTTTGGAGCTATAGTGGAGTGGAAGGAGGAGTGGGAGTGATTGGTTTAGTGCAAGAAATAAAGGAGGGTTTTCAGGTTTGAGAAGATACAACTTGTTTTTCTTCCTTATCTATTTTAGTAGCTTCCACCCAAATCTGACGTCAAGCCATAAGGACATGGGCACAAATCTCATCCTTGAGGCCACTAATAAAACATTATAGGAAAAAAGCATCAGACATGCCCTCTATATGGAAAGAAAATCACTCAAAAGTGGTCATAAATTATTCCATTATTACAGATTGTTTCAACTTTGTCAAATGGACTAAATGGTTTGTGTCAGTGTTAAATAATTCATAAATCTATGCCACAAATTGTGTCTAAGTCACATACCCTTGGCGGGTATTTTTTCTCCATTTCCACCATTGCCAACGTTCTTGATCTAGATGGAGAATTCCATACCATAGTTTGGCCAACTCATATGTAATGCCATGAAAAGAGAAATAATGTTCCATTTGAGTTACCCAACCAGTGGGATCTAAGCCATCAAATTTGTTCACATCCACATGCGGACAATGTAGGTCATGTTGAAAGTGAGGGGATGAAAAGTCACAGAATTAGAGGAAGTGTCACCTTCGAAGTTCAAAGGTGAGTTGGAGGAGGGAAGATCTCCAGGGATATCTAGCTTGGCATGGATCGTGGTAGTGAAGGATGCAAGTTGGGTAGCGAGGTCTTGTTTGATAGTTTTCATTTTGGTGTTTATGGAGAAATGCATGTTTTTATTGATGGTGGAAAATTGGCACTGAGCGTCCTCACTTCCTATTGGGTCTCTGTGAAATTAGAGGACAAGGAGTTGAAGTGAGCTTCAAAGTCTTGGTTAAGGGTGTGGGCCATGATGGGTGTCTACATAAAAGGGTTTTCCTTGTTCTATATCCTATGATATATGTGCATGATCCAATAGTAGTACTCGACTCAATATCTCAGGGCAACAACTAAGGAGGCTAGACTGTACCCTTAGCCATACTACCCGACTAACGAGGTACTAGAGAGTATCTTCTCGAGTGTTGTTCTCGGTGGAACTATAGTAGTCAAGCAGCCAATCGGTTTATCTATGGAGGGATTCAGGAGATCTAGGTCGATCCATATATATGTTTTGTCTGATGCACTACTGCTCAAAGGGGTACCAATAGGGGTTACAAGGGTGGCCAACATATGTGCTCTTAAGTACCACTTGTATTTCCTATGTGTATGAATCCCTAACCATGGGTTTATTTGAATAATGATAGATATTTTTAGCTTTAAGACATCATTATACGTCTCTACCCTGAAAAGATTAACACACAATTTTCTGCCAAGGAAAGTACTTTGATACCACTTGTGGTATTCCAGATATTAAATAGTATGAAAAAAATAAATATTTTAGTTAGAAATGGAAGAAAAACAATGATATAACTAGGATAATACCAAAATAACACTAGAAAGAGCACCTTGATTAATGATAGCAGCGTTCGCTTGCCTCTTCGAAGGGGGCAACCTCCAGCAGAGCGGATCTCTATTAAAATAATATCCAAGAAAAAAATTCTCATACCCTCTACTCCTATTTATACTCAAACTGTCTATCCAAAATAACAATCTAGAGGAAGATCCTTTTAGAAGAGGAAGCTTCTATTAGGTCTTCTTACATTTGACTTATTCTTCCTTATTGATAGGCCTTAGTAATATTGTCCTTTATTACATGGAAATATGTTATTCTACCTTATACGTGAGGGGTTAGGGAGGTTAGGTCCCTAATAACGAATATTAGATATTTGCACTTTTAGCTCATTTGAATTGAAAAAGAGTTAAAAGGAATCACATTGCATTTCAATATTGTTTTTCGGCTTCTTTTTTTTTTTTTTAAGAAAAAGTTGCAAGTTGGAGTTGGTGTGGTTTAGAAATTTTCATATTATTGAAAATCTGTTTGGTAGTTCATTTCACGTTGACTTCACCTTATTTACCAATATCGTATCATGTTCATTCATAAAGGGGGTTTTTAAATTATAAAAATAGTGTCAATATATTGTAGGTATTGGGGGGGATGTAGGGTATGAGGGTATTTATAGGTATTGAGGGGTATAAAAGGGGGTATTTGGTAAAAATAAGGGATATCTAGTAAAATAAGCATTTTTTTATTATTAGAAAAATGTATTGAGAGGGGGTTTAAACATTTATCAATATCTAGTGAAATTGGGGGTATTCCTTAATATCCCATCAATGAATGTCTTATGTCATGGGTTCATTGAGTGGAGACCCCATGGTTCATTTGAGTGAGTTGGCTAAATTTTCAAAAAGTTAAAATAAAAGACAACTTCTTAATCCCTTCCAATTTGTTTAGTATTCATTGAAAGGAAATACAAATTTCCATGTTGCATTTTGATCTTATTTCATTTATAAGTTTGGTAAATTGAAAGGGTCAAAGACCATTGAATTTCACACCATATTTTTGCGTAAAAAATAAACACTAAAAGAAATGTTAATCTAGAAATAACTTAATGTTTTATTTATAGAAAACACATTTTAGTCTAAGTTATGGGGCCTTGGTGTAAGGTTGGAGATTAAATTCTCCAAGGAAACATGATTGAACTAGGAATTGAATAAAGAGGGATAAATCCATTGGTTGCAAGCAGAACATGCCAGGAAAGAACATATGAAACATGTTTCAAACACAATGGTCAAGTTGAGAAAGTAGAGAAGATTATCCCCTCTCTACTTGTTTAGTGGGATATCTCAGATACATGTGTTTTCGATTGAAATGGAAATTCCTTGGGGTGACACCAATTTTATTTAGAGCTTCGAGATGAAGAATTTGTACCATATTCCATGCCCATACACATAGACTTACTCATGAATATTCCCCTTATATATTGATTGTGAAGTGGTAGACTTGGTGTCATTTCCTAGTGTATCACATGAGTGGTTGCAATTGGGAAGTGCTTGCAATACCTTAGGAATATGCATAATATCCATTTCATCTCCCTTAAAGGGTTTATATCTTCATGATGATAGTTTCACCTTGCATAAGTGTTGCATCAAGGTTACCATAATTTATCCCACACCATCACTATTTAACCACAGGCCATGATAATCCTTGATGTGTTTTCAAAAGGCCCTTTTGACTGTCAATTGTTTTTTTGTTGGAGAGTTTACATTCTCAAGGTCTTATCTATTTTTAATTGTGACTAGTTGGACTTAGTAATATTTTTCTTGAATTTAAATACCTTTCACAGTGGCTAACTATCCTCTTCACCTCTCTTGTAGGCAACTAGGGTTTCCCCCTAAGATAGAGGAATCCTTGGCCATCAATCAAAAAATTTCCACACCAAATGAAACACACACAATTGTAGGGTCTCTCAATTAAGATTCATAGGATTTTGAACACATGGATATTGAAGTCATCGATGAAAATATTCCACTCAATTTTAATACCTCTTTGAAATATCCTTTAGACCCTTTTCTTATTGAGGTGGGTGAACCACCTTTCTCTGATACTTTTTCCTTTTTGAAATGTCAGCATACAATAACATCTGTCAGCGGGTCATCTAGTGTGGGAATACCTACTCCCACTACCAAAAATGTGTCAAGGGGATTTACCATTAGCATATCCATACCACCAATTATTGAGATAGCTACTGCCATTTCTATGCCTCAGAAATTAGGTACCCCTATTTGGGAACTTAGCTAGTTCATAGACCTATTTCTCCCTTGATTATGCCTATATTTAGAATTCCCACTATGTCCACACAATTACCTATGTTCGGATCCTCTTTTGGTGGGGGAAAGAGCCTTGGTTACAATATCAGTAGTGGGTTTCCACCTATCTTTAATATACTAATAGGTAGCTCGACAACCCCTAACAATTGTTTTGATTTTGGTTGGAATGTTCAACATGGAGCTAGTGTATAAACCAATACTACTCCTATTATCGAGTGTAGAAATTCTCTTGGGGTTAATGAGGTGGGGGGATCTATGGCTTCTCTTGGGCTACAAGTCCAATCATTAATTCATCATAATTCATTTTCCAAAACTCAACATCCATTCTTGGCTACCTTGAACTTACTAAATTAATCTTGATTAAAAAATGACACCATTCATTGTCACTCATCATGGATAGTAATACCTACTAAATTTCCATCAAACATACCCAGGTTCGATAGGAGGTTCAAAGAGGGTCCTTCCACTCATGTCATGACATTCCACGTATGGTGTTCATTCAAATACTTGGTGCATGCTAGTGTTATATTGTGTATTTTTTAATGCACCCTAACTAGAAGCACTATTAAGTGGCACATTGAGTTGTCACGTTCTTCGTTTCATGACTTTTCATCTATAGTTATGGCCTTCTTGAACCATTTCAACTTTTGATCCATTGAAAAAAATGGAACACAATTTTTGAACGTCATTATGTCAAAGTATTTTCACCAATATTTCTAATCATATCCATGAATGGAGACAACCATTTAGGCTCGTCTAAGACAACATTTTGGACCAATTTCTAGTAGATTGGCATGTTAGGCCTTTGTTTCCCATCATTGCCAAGGATGTCATGATGTTCATAGAACTAATCGAAGATAAAGTTTTATTACCCAATTAAGAGATAGTTTTGATTTATTCTCAAAATGGCATTTTGTATGAGCTAATACCTCATTCTTGTCATCCATCAACATATCCTCCTAAGCCCTAGATGATCCATAAAAAATGGAATTATATCCCACTCACTTCACCAACATAGATCCTCTATGGAATTTAAATTATTCTATCTATCCTATTATTGTATAGATATATTTTCCTTATATCCCGATGGGTTAGCTCAAGTGGTTGATGGTTGTGAATTACAAGAAGGAGGTATCAAGGTTAAGTCCCTAGGCTAGCTACCACTATAGATAATATTGGACCTCACTCAATGTTCCCTCTAAGTTAGGTTTCCAAAACTATAACTAGTCGTCTTACCTCCCATATCATTCTCGAAATGGGGGGAAGTTTCAGGAGGGTTTCCTGGGATGTGTATTCTATCGAATACAAAAAATATCTTCTTCTTGTGAATGAATAAAATCAAATTTCTAACAACATAATAGCAATTAGGACAATAAAATCAAGTCTTTTCTCTTACTCTATCAATGAGAACTCTATATAGCTTGCTTCTGAAGGTAGTGGCCATGTAAGAATGTGATTTAAGGAGTCTTTTGATATGTTGAGGTTGTAGGTGTAGCTCACATAGATATTTGTATTTGTTCAAGTCACTCTATCATGCTTCACTCACAATGCATTACATCCACTACAATGCTTCATTTACATAGCAATTATCTCACATACACCATGTATTTTGAAAGGAAACCACAACAAATATGTTGGAGATAAACTTAAGATTTGACTTAGCCATGCTTCGTTTCCATAGAAATTGTATCACATACACCATGTATTGTGAAAGGAAACCACAACAAATATGTTGGAGATAAACTTAAGATTTGATTTAGCCTTTCCAATAGAATACATTTCTCATCTATATATAATGTTCATGTATAGACTACTCTATGAATGTATAGAACTCAACCCAGTAAATTTTGCATATAATGTTCATGTATAGACTACTCTCTGAATGTGTACAGTAAATTTTGCATTTAGGAAGTGTATTCTCCAGCAACCAACTAAATAATTAATTTCCTCTATGTAGTGATATTCAATGGATTCTTGACTCAACCATAAGGTGATGGGAATGTAAATATGTGCTTGTTGGTGAGTTGTAATGACAAATTTATGCAAAGTATAATAATTTTTTGTTCTACTTAGGAACTATTTTAGTAGATATACCCTGTTATCAATTAGTTGATAGGTAAAATAAACCATTAAAAGGATCTCGAAAGATTCTCTCATATTATAAGATATGATAGGTAACCAAATATTTACCTATCTATGTGTTGTTCTGCTCTATGCCTTGCATAGTTGTGCTCTCATACCAAAATGGATGACTAGCTAGGTCTTAATTCCATAGATATAGAGATAGAACGAACTCTATTGACAAATCCTGCACTCGGGCTGCTCCCAAAACATTTCCTCAATGTCCAATGTTCCTCCTTTTTTGTAGTGATTCTAAATCCTCAATAAAATCATATTTTGGACTATATCGTCCTGGTGCAAATCATAATCCAAATACACAAAAGTATTGAACAAAAGCACTTGCTTTAAGCACACTTCGTCATGGTTTTGACCTCCCGTATCCTCCACATGACCACATACTATAACCAGGTGCTTCAATACCGAACCGATGCCTTCTTACTGTTGATCACATATACACATAACTCAAAACTTACTGATGGCCCCGATGTTCCGATATTTTGATATATTGGAACCATACTGTGACAAAACAGTGCAACACCGAGATGTCGGTTTGTCAGGGTATCGGGCCATTGAGTACTAACTTGCAGTTAGTTTGATAACGCACTAGGGGTCCGATAAGCTGGTACACCGAGATCGATAGATCAATTTTTAACACTTCGGGGGATTAGAACACTTTACCGTTGACGTATGCTAGTAGAACATAACCTTTTCTTGTAGAACCCCCATACGAGGAAGTTGGGATGTCAGGGTACAACCATCCATTACAATACAACCACAACAACTAGTCTGGATCATTCATGCATGAAAATTTCAGCATAAGAGGAAACATGACAGTGAAAGAGAATACCGAAACAGATCATAGCAACATTATAATAAAACCTCCATCACAATAAAACTACACAACCTCGTCTCGATCATCCATGCACGAGTGTTTCAACACAAGAGGAAACAAGGTGATGAAAGAAACTTACTTCTATTAATGAGAAAATCTCAGGTCTCATACATAACCAAAGAATAGCTATGCTATCAAACTATTACAAAAATAGGGAGCTTTGCAGAACCATCCACCTTTAACATATTCTTCAACTGATGTATTTATACCCAAAACAGTGGACAACCTCTAGGACCATGAGCCAACCATCATGTCCAAGGCTTTACATCTGTGCATCCTTCTATCATACTCTGTATGTATCCTTCTATCAGATGCAAGATCAAATCAGCATGGGCCTGAAGGAAAAAACATCCTCGTGCTACCTTCGGTTGACAATTCTGTCTCCACGGCCAGACCTTCCATGCCTTTTATTTATGGATTGAGTCGAGGTTTCAACTATCGGTCCTTGTTAATTAACTAACTTTTCCTTTGGATTTGTACGAGGCTTGATGACTAGGGGCCGACCACATGCTTCTATGGGATTTAGCGCTCAATGAGCGTGTGATTTTGGGGTCATCAAAAGTAGTTTGGACCCACACCACTTTTGGGCCCGAACCTCACCACCTTCCACCACGTAGCTCTCCCACAATACCATGGTTTAGATTTTGGTCCGTTAAGTATTTGAATGCTTGAGCATGTTTCAACCATGAAATGGAGTGTGGTCATTGATCTGGTTGTGATCTGTGATCTGGGCGCACCTACTATTTTAGCGCCCAAGAACAAGAAGTTCTAGTTCCTTAGTTGTTGGGCTGTGGATTTGAGCTCAAATACATTTTGTTGAAGACAACAAGATGACATGTACACCACTCAAATTAAAATAAAAAAAACACACATGCTCCAAAAGGAGCTTATTTATGTACAATCCTAAACTAACCGATTTTTACAATCCGATAGGTGAAAACAAACTTCCACCAGAGCCATTTAAATAACTTCCTAACTGAAAATGTATTTACTCTGTCACTGAACAACAAGGGAAAATAAAATTGTGACAGCAAGTTAATTACATTCTTCAGATTACCTCCCAATGATGAAGGTAGGAGAAATCTTAAAGGCTTCAATACATTGAGGAAATGCAACTCCATGTACTCCCCTACGGGTTCATAAAATAGGTGATAAAACTTATTGGGTTGGTAACTGAAAGCCTTCTATGCTTTACATCTACTCACATATGGTTGAATGTTTGTGGCAAGCACAGGTGAGTGAATGGATGATGTGGGCTGCTGGTTTGCTTCTCTTTTATCTTCTCTGATAACATCTGCTAGCTGATGGCAAGAAATATCCTCGTGTATATCAATGAATGACTCTTTCTCTTTATCCTGCTTCTCTTGGTAAAATATTTCATTTTCAATAGAAGGATGGATGCTAATTCCTTTTTATTCTAAGACAAAAAACACCTCAGCATCTTCATCATTGTCTCCATAATTATCAAATAAAGGAGGAGTCTCAAATAACATACCAAGAGGTATCTTCTACCCAACCTGAGAAAATTGTTCTTCATTATTAAACACAGGTTTCCTTTCAAGATTCAATCCAGGAAGAAACATCTCATCATCACCATATGCGTCAAAAATAGGCTACTCATATCTAGGTTTTCTAGATACGGGGTTACAAAGAGTATTAACTTCCAGAAGAGACTCAATTTTTGCACTTTCCTTATTGAGACAACAGACAAAGTTTTCATGCGATGCAGATGAACAGGGAAGAGAAAGAGTTGATTCCCCATCTAAGGCATCTTCTTCATTCTCATATCCTTCATAAGAATCAATTATATCCTGAGCATAGTCTTTATACTCCTCACAACTACTATGAGAAATTAACTCAGAGGAATAAAACTTTTGACAATGAATATTAAAAGCTGCATGAAACTCTTCGAGTGAAGAAATGCTAGAATGCTCAAGAGAGTGATACCAAATACGATCATTTCCTTGAAGATAGTACATAAAAAACTTCATACATATGTATTCATGTTGGATGTCAAGTTGCTGCATCAAAGCATGAAATTCTAGAACATGTTCAATAGGGCTATCATTCTCACCTTCATAAAATATTGGCAGTAGATCTTTCCATTCATCAATTTGAGTCACATGATGTGGATAACCAACTATGGTTGAGAAATTAAGTGGGGAAAACCTCCCGTCCACAATAGCCTCCATAGCCAATTAACTTATCTCACTCCTGCACATTCATCATAGCGAATCTGTAGTCTTGAAGGTGTCCAACTTCAGTCACCATCTAAATTTGGAACTGTGCAATGTCATTCTTCCCAGGGAGATTTTCAATATGGAACAACAACTGAAAATCATTCTTGAGAAAGCTTTCATTTCTTGATAATATTCTCTGGGTTAGCTTCAATTGTTGCCAGAGGTAGATGTGGAGTAGACCTCGCGTGTCTTCCTTTGGGAGCCACAATTGAAATAGTGGAGTCACCAGGTGCAAGATGCAATCTTCAAGGTACTGATTTTTGATGCACCTTTAGAATCATAATTTTTTTGTGATTCAATCACAAGGAAATGTCTTCAATTCATTCCCTGACAATGACACCAAGAATGTTGGTGTTGAGAGTCACCCTTAGATTGCAGGAGGATAAGCCGTGCACCCATCAAAATGTTTTTGGAGGTAGGTTTATGAGTGGAGGTCAAACAGAGAAAGATCAGCATGAGAATGTTTTAACACAAAAAACTAGACTAGCAATTCATAAGAAAATGAGGTTCTCATTAACTTCAGTCAATGGTTTAGGCTAAAGGTGAGTAGAAGGAATACTTAGTGAGAAAAGTGGACAAGTCTTCCATAAGCATCTGACCTTCAAGCAACTTGGTGCAGAAAAACTTTAGGCACAAGAACACTCTTAAAATTAAGTGTAAGATATTGAAACATATCATAGCATCATTATAATAAAACCTCTAGTACAATACAACCACAAAAACTCGTGTGCATCATCCATGCATGGTCATTTCAGCATAAGAGGAAACATGACAATGAAATAAAATACTGAAACAAATCATAGCAACATTATAATCAAACCTCCATTACAATACAACTACAAAAGCTCGTCTCAATCATCCATGCACGAGTGTTTCAACACAAGAGGAAACAAGGTGATGAAAGAAACTGAATTCTATTAATGAAAAAGTCTCAGGTCTCATACATAACCAGAGAACAACTCTACTATCAAACTATTACAATTGATGTATTTATACCCAAAATATTGGAAACCCACCACGAGCATGATCAGCATGGGCCTGGAAGAAAAACCATCCATTATGGTACCTCAGGCTGGTAGTTCTGTCTCTACGGCCAGACCCTCCATGCCTTCTATTTATGGAGTGAGCCAAGGTTTCAACTACCGATCCTTGTTCATTAACTGACTTTTCCCTGGGATCGGGACGAGGCTTGATGACTAGGGGATGACCACGTGCTGCTATTGGATTTGATGTTGAATGAGCATGTGATTTCAAGGCTGTATAAAGTAGTTTGGACCGACACCACTCTTGGCCCTGAAACTCATCACCTTCCACCATGTAGCTCTCCCGCAATACCATGGTTTATATTTTGGCCCGCTCAAGGATTTTAAAATTTGAGCATGTTATGACCCCGAAATGGAGCATGGTCGTTGATCTGGTCATGATCTACAATCTGAGATCACCTCCTATTTTAGTGCCCCCTGCTAAAATTTTACCCCGACCAAATATAAGGTCCTTCAAACCACGCTTAGAGACAATGCTAAATTGCACTTCACAAGGGATCTCTGTTGTTGAAATTGCACCCACCTGTTTCCCTATGCTCATGGCTATCACCTTCCACCCTTGAGAACTTCATGTGTGTTGGTTGTGGAGCCTGATTATCTTCTTGATTTAGAGGTCTTTTACTTTCATCCGTTTTTATACCCCATGAAGTATTTACACCCCAAAAGTATGTACACTCTTCCACGCAGGGGACTGCAGAGGGGGGGTACCCCCTCTGCGGGGTCCGGGGGGTTTGGGGGAAAGCAAGCCCCCAGCGGGGGTTTGGGGGTAGCGTCCCCTGATGGGGGTTTGGGGGTGAAGCCCCTGAAGCAAAAATCGCCTTGTAAAAGTATATTGTAATTTCATTGTAAATATGGACCATTCATTATAAGGTCACAGATCTAACGATAGAGATTATGTTAGGGTTTTTTCCCTTAAAGGCAACCCTCTTTTATGAGGGAAATGTATTGCGGCTATGTACGTTGGTGAGTATTGTATTCTGAGAGAGGAGACTGTGAGAGAAAGAAAAGGAAGTTACAACGGGTTTTGTTTTAGGTTGTATCCCTTCATTTTGTTGGATAATAATAAAGAAAGGACCTGGCAATTTCTCTGGTGGATGTATCCCACACTAGGTGAACCACGTAAATCTGTGTCTCTCTTGTATTGTGTATCTTCTATGTTTTGTATCCGCATTTGTTCTATTTTATTGCTCTGCGGTCCTGTTTTTCTAACAATGTGATGATAGGTCGTAAAGATCCGGAGCATTGTTGTTCATCAGTTTTGATTGGGTAATTCAGCATGAACATAATCACTATAGTTACACTTGTTTAAATATATATATAGTGACACTTGTTTAAATATATAAATTGACTAATTCAGCATGAACATAATCACTATAATTACACTTGTTTAAATATACAATATATAAATAAATAACTAAGTAAGATGTTAAGATCTATCTATTACTCTAAATATCAATGCATTTATCACGAGCAACTACTTTATGCTGGTAAGCCTTTACCCTTGACAACTTAGTGTATTAATCGTAGGATTACTCAAATAAAATATAGGTTTTGCATCGATGCTCAATCAATCCTATATTAGTCATAATTCTTAAAATATTATAATTATAGTTAAATTAAATGTTACATATTACATTAAACTTAGTTATTACATGTCCATTCAAAGGAGTGTGAGCATATGATGGCGGCATCACTGTTCTCTATAGAAACAACTAGTATTCTGTAAATTTAATGAAATGACTAGAAATAGGAGAATGAACTTCAAACAATTAATCGCACTATATCTTTATAAGAGGTTTTCCTGTACCACGTCCTTTCATGATGTGTTGTCGAAGTCCAGGGATATGAATTTTTCCAAGATAGTCATTCCACCGTATGTTCTTCACATCAAATTCGAAATTCTCTTCTTCCTCTTCAGAAATCTCTTGGAACAACTTCTCCAAGTTTGAGATATTGAATTTGTCATTTTGTCAAAATCCACGATTACAAATCAAATTTAAAGCTTAGATTAAATTGATTAAGAAAACAATTCAACAAATTTTATATTTTGGGGGTGTAAAATCTCAGCTAATGTTGCAGATAACTGAATTTGTTTTGTAAAATGTGTATGGCTTCTAGATCTTGGCCATATACTTTAATAGCTCTGTCGATAACCTAGTTATCTACGCGTAAGCCATGAGTTGACAAGACATCAAACTGTTATGGAAGGCTTTACGGTTTTCAATCTAAATATTACATAAATATAGAAATGCAGCTTCAACTTACACCAGGGTATTTTGAAGCCATGTCCAAAGCGCCATAGAAGTCCTCCTCATGACGTAAGCACATTATTTCCCTATGACGAAAGAAACTTACTTCTATTAATGAGAAAATCCCAGGTCTCATACATAACCAGAGAATAGCTATGTTATCAAACTATTACAAAAATAGGGAGCTCTGCAGAACCATCGACCTTTAACATATTCTTCAACTGATGTATTTATACCCAAAACAGTGGACAACCTCCAGGAGAATGAGCCGACCATCATGTCCAAGGCTCTACATCTGTGCATCCTTTTATCATATTGTGTATGTATCCTTCTATCAGATGCAAGATCATATCAGCATGGGCCTGAAGGAAAAAACGTCCATCATCGTACCTTGGGTTGACAATTCTGTCTCCACAGCCAGACCTTCCATGCCTTTTATTTATGTATTGAGTCGAGGTTTCAACTATCGGTCCTTGTTCATTAACTAACTTTTCCTCGGGCTTTGGATGAGGCTTGACGACTAGGGGGTGACCACATGTTGCTATTGGATTTAACGCTCAATGAGCGTGTGATTTTGGGGTCATTGAAAGTGGTTTGGACCCACACCACTTTTGGACCCGAAACTCACCACCTTCCGCCACATAGCTCCCCCGCAATACCATGGTTTAGATTTTTTCCCACTAAGTATTTGAATGTCTGAGCATGTTTCAACCCCGAAATGGAGTGTGGTCATTGATCTGGTCCCGATCTGCGATCTGGGCGCACCTACTATTTTAGCGCCCAAGAACAAGCAGTTCCAGTTCCCTAGTTGTTGGGTTGTGGATTTGAGCTCAAATACATTTTGCTGAAGATAGCAAGCTGACATGTACACTACTCAAATTAAAAATAAAACAATCGCACATGCTCCAGAAGGAGCTTATTTATGTACAATCCTAAACTAACCAATTTTTACAATCCGTTAGGTGAAAACAAACTTCCACCAGAGCCATTTGAATAACTTTGTAACTGAAAATGTATTTACTCTGTCACTGAACAACAAGGGAAAATAAAATTGTGACAACAAGTTAATTACATTCTTCAGATTACCTCCCAATGATGAAGGTAGGATAAATCTTAAAGGCTTCAATACATTGAGGAAATGCAACTCCATGTACTCCCCTACAGGGTCATAAAATAGGTGATAAAACTTACTGGGTTGGTAAATGAAAGCCTGATGTGCTTTACATCTACTCACATATGGTTGAATGTTTGTGGAAAGCAGAGGTGAGTTAATGGATGATGTGGGCTTCTGGTTCACTTCTCTTCTATCTTCTCTGATAACATCTGCTAGCTGATGGAAAGAAATATCCTTCTGTATATCAATGAATGGCTCTTTCTCTTTATCCTCCTTCTCTTGGTAAAATATTTAATTTTCAATAGAAGGATGGATACTAATTCCTCTTGCTTCTAAGACAAAAAACACCTCAGCATCTTCATCATTGTCTCCATAATTATCAAATAAAGGAGGAGTCTCAAATGACATACCAAGAGGTATCTTCTACCCAACCTGAGAAAATTGTTCTTCATTATTAAACACAGGTTGCCTTTCAAGATTCAATCCAGGAAGCAATATCTCATCATCACCATATGCGTCAAAAATAGGCTGCTCATATCTAGGTTTTCTAGAGACGGGGTTACAAAGAGTATTAACTTCCATAAGAGACTCAATTTTTGCACATTCCTTATTGAGATAACAAACAAAGTTTTCATGCGATGCAGATGAACAGGGAAGAGAAAGAGTTGATTCCTCATCTAAGGCATCTTCTTCATTCTCACATCCTTCATAAGAATTAATTATATCATGAGAATAGTCTTTATACTCCTCACAACAACTATGAGAAATTAACTCAGAGGAATAAAAATTTTGACAATGAATATTAAAAGCTGCATGAAACTCTTCGAGTGAAGAAACGCTAGAAATCTCAAGAGAGTGATACCAAATATGAACATTTCCTTGAAGATAGTACATAAAAAACTTCATACATATGTATTCATGTTGGATGTCAAGTTGCTGCATCAAAGCATGAAATTCTAGAACATGTTCAATAGGGCTATCATTCTCACCTTCATAAAATATTGGCAGTAGATTTTTCCATTCATCAATTTGAGTCACATGATGTGGATAACCAACTATGGTTGAGAAATTAAGTGGCGCAAACCTCCCGACCACAATAGCCTCCATAGCCAATTAACTTATCTTAGTCCTGCACATTCACGATAGCGACTTTGTAGTCTTGAAAGTGTCCAACTTTAGTCACCATCTAAATTTGGAACTGTGCAATGTCGTTCTTCCCAGGGAGCTTTTTAATCTTGAACAACAGCTGAAAATCATTCTTGACAAAGCTTTCATTTCTTGATAATATTATCTGGGTTAGCTTCAGGTGTTTCCAGAGGTAGATGTGGAGTAGACCTCGTGTGTCTTCCTTTGGGAGCCACAACTGAAATAGTGGAGTCACCAGGTGCAAGATGCAATATTCAAGGTACTGATTTATGATGCACCTTTAGAATCATAATTTTTTTGTGATTCAATCACAGGGAAATGTCTTCAATTCGTTCCCTGACAATGAAACCAAGAATGTTGGTGCTGAGAGTCACCCTTAGATTGCAGGAGGATAAGCCCAGTACCCATCAAAATGTTTTTGGAGGTAGGTTTATGAGTGGAGGTCAAACGGACAAAGCTCAGCATGAGAATGTTTTAACACAGAAAAATGGACTAGCAATGCATAAGAAAATGAGGTTTTCATTAACTTCAGTCAGTGGTTTAGGCTAAAGGTGAGCAGAAGGAATTCTTAGTGAGGAAAGTGGACAAGTCTGCCATAAGCATCCGACCTTCAAGCAACTTGGTGCATAAAATCTTTAGGCACAAGAAAACTCTTAAACTTAAGTTTAAGATACTGAAACATATCATAACATCATTATAATCAAACCTCCCGTACAATACAACCACAAAAACTCATGTGGATCATCCATGCACGAGCATTTCAGCATAAAAGGAAACATGACAACGAAATAAAATACTGAAACAAATCATAGAAACATTATAAGCAAACTTCCATTACAATACAACTACAACAATTCGTCTCAATCATCCATGCACGAGTGTTTCAACACAAGAGGAAACAAGGTGATGAAAGAAACTGGATTCTATTAATGAGAAAGTCTCAGGTCTCATACATAACCAGAGAACAACTCTTCTATCAAACTATTACAAAAATAGGGAGCTCTTTTCAAGCATCGACGTTTAACATATTCTTCAATTGATGTATTTATACCCAAAACAGTGGAAACCCACCAGGAGCGTGAGCTGGCCATCATTTCCAAGGCTCTACATCTATGCATCCTTCTGTCAGACTGTGTGTGTATCCTTTTGTCATATGCAAGCTCAGATCATCATGGGCCTGCAAGAAAAACCGTCCATTGTGGCACCTCAAGCTGGAAGTTCCGTCTCTACGGCTAGACCCTCCATGCCTTCTATTTATGGAGTGAGCCGAGGTTTCAACTACCGGTCCTTGTTCATTAACTGACTTTTCCTCGGGATAGGGACTAGGCTTGACGACTAGGGGGTGGCCACGTGCTGCTATTGGATTCGGCGCTCAATGAGCGTGTGATTTTAGGGCCATAGAAAGCGGTTTGGACTGACACCGCTTCTGGCCCCAAAACTCATCACCTTCCACCACGTAGCTCTCCCGCAATACCATGGTTTATATTTTGGCCTGCTCAAGGATTTTAACATCTGAGCATGTTACGACCTCGAAATGGAGCATGGTCTTTGATCTGGCCGTGATCTGCAATCTGAGCGCACTTACTATTTTAGCACCCCCCGCTAAAATTTATACCCGGACCAACTATAAGGTCCTTCAAACCACGCTTAGAGACAACGCTAAATTGCACTGCACAGAGGATCTTCGTTGTTGAAAACTGCACCCACGTGTTTTCCTATGCTCATGGCTGTCACTTGCCACCCTTGACAACTTCAAGTGATAATAGGTCATAAAGATCCGGAGCATTGTGGTTCATCAGTTTTGATTGAGTAATTCAACAGTAACATAATCACTATAGTGACACTTGTTTAAATATATAAATTGACTAATTCAGCATGAACATAATCACTATAATTACACTTGTTTAAATATACAATATATAAATAAATAACTATGTAAGATGTTAAGATCTAACTATTACTCTAAATATCAATGCATTTATCACGAGCAGCTACTTTATGCTGGTAAGCCTTTACCCCTGACAATTTAGTGCATTAATCCTAGGATTACTCAAATAAAATATAGGTTTTGCATCGATGCTCAATCAATCCTTTATTAGTCACAATTCTTAAAATATTATAATTATAGTTAAATTAAATGTTACATATTACATTAAACTTAATTATTACATGTCCATTCAAAGGAGTGTGAGCATATGATGGTGGCATGACTGTTCTCTATATAAACAGCTAGTATTCTGTAAATTTAATGAAACTAATAGAAACAGGAGAATGCACTTCAAACGATTAATAGCACTATATCTTTATAAGAGGTTTTCCTGTACCACGTCCTTTCATGACATGCTGTCGAAGTCCGGGGATATGAATATTTCCAAGATAATCATTCCACCGTATGTTCTTCACATCAAATTCGAAATTCTCTTGTTCCTCTTCAGAAAGCTCTTGGAATAACTTCTCCAAGTTTGAGATATCGAATCTGTCATATTGTCAAAAGCCACGATTACAAATCAAATTTAAAGCTTAGATTAAATTGATTAAGAAAACAATTCAACAAATTATATTTTGGGGGTGTAAAATCTCAGCTAATGTTGCAGATTACTGACTTTGTTTTGTAAAATGTGTATGGCTTGTAGATCTTGGCCATATACTTTAATAGCTCTGTCGATAACCTAGTTATCTGCACCTAAGCCATGAGTTGACAAAACATCAAACTGTTATGGAAGGCTTTACAGTTTGCAATCTAAATATTACATAAATATAGAAATGCAGCTTCAACTTACACCGGGGGATTTTGAAGCCATGCCCAAAGCGCCATAGAAGTCCTCCTCATGACGTAAGCACGTTATTTCCTTTCCCAATATTATCGGCTCTCCTTTCTTATCGATGTATGGATTTGATTTGAAATGTTCAAAAATTATTTTAAAAGTATTTCGAAGTGTTAATGGATTTGCAATGGAAGAAGCAACGTGATAGACCTTTACGCCAGGCTTTCCAGCGTGCTTTACCATAGATGCCAAAGTTGCATTTACAACCATATCTACCGGTATCTGTAATTTTAATTCAAAAAAATTAAGTATTTTAAAAAAATGGCAATCACTATAAATTATGAAATGATTGTTGAGACTAACCAGATCGAGCACAGTATCTCCATCAGCTGGCAAGCAAGATAGTTGCCCTTTGCCAAAGTGTGTAATGATTGGATCAAGCATTCTGCAATTCCAATTTTCAATTTATGTTTTGTTATATAAAATTGATATTGACATAATAAATTATTTTGCAATGGGAATTTTTTATTTCACTTATAATTATTTTTCGATTCTGTAGAAAATATGAGAGAAATCATATTTCACATCATTCTTTCATATTTCATATGAAAGAATAGTTTGTATTATTTAATAGACAAATGGAGGTTACATATATAGCATGCAGATTACTAACTCCTAGCAATCTAGATCCTAAGAAAGTGGATTTCATTAGCTAAAAATAATAAACCTAGAAACTCACAGTGTCATAGTTGAAACTCACAATTACAACAGTGATAGTTAACCTAAAAACCCACAGTTACAACAATGTAAGCATTATCTCTAGCACCCTCCCTTAATGCTTACATTATAAATATCACAATCACAAATTACAAAACATAACAAAAGGTTATAACAAAAATTTTGTCATGTCTGTCTCATTGGTCCTCATACGCAGTTACACCCATCTCTGAACTTCATAGACACGCTTTTTCTCTCCATCATTTTCGAGCTACCAATTCATCCAACACAAATACAACCGCTTCCGACCATCTTTGAAGTATTTATAGGATCGATGATTCTAAACTACCCCAAAGAATAGTCTCGATACTGAAGCATTCAGTAATCGATCTTACAAAATGACCTATTTACACACACTTAACAACACAATGATAAAATGTAATTGATGATCTTGGAGCACCAAAATACAACAAGAATCAAAAGTTTTTACAATATATATCTAACATACATAAATAACTATATTCTAGAAAAGTTTGAGAGATGATAGAGAAGGTTCATCATCACTAGATGAGTATTCATGCATAGCACCTAGTGAGTCCTCAACTATGTTAGCTGACTCTTTCAATTTTCCTTTTAGAAGATCACTAGCATGTGTTTTGCAATTGAGTCCTCAACTATGTTAGCTGACTCTTTCAATTTTCCTTTTAGAAGATCACTAGCATGTGTTTTGCAATTCATTACTGTATGTCCATGTCTTCGACAGTAGAAGCATTCAATGTTTTTATTTGTCCTTCCCTTGGAGAATAGTGCAATTTTAGCTTGTGAACTGACTTCCATGTCACTTTCCTTCATCCTCTTTTCTTCTGCTAAGAGTGTTGAAATCATGTCTTCTAGAGTTCGAGAGGGTAATTGAGTCAAAGTAAAAATAGCATTGTCATATTTTGGAGACAAACTATTAAGCAAAATTGTTTTTGCATCATCTTCATCAACTTTAGAGTTGATCTCTCCCAACTGTGCTAACAAAGACTTTAAATCATTTATGTGAGAAGACAATGATACTTCATCATGCATTTTTAATTTGAATAGTTGTGATTTTAATGAAAACTTGGCATTTACGGCCTTTTCCCCAAATATTGTACTCAATTGTACGCACATTTCTTGAGAAGATTTTTCCAAATCTATTAGGTGTAGTTGGGAATCTGCAAGAGACAGTCCAAGAATGGACTTGGCTCTATCCTCTCTTTTCTCCCATTCAAATAATTGTCTGGGATCTGTAGGTGCCTTCTCTGTACCTTTTACTATTCCCCAAAAATTCTTATGCATCATTTGAAGTTGTATTTTTACTTTCCAAGTATGGAAATTAAAACCATTAAATTTTTCCAATGCAATATTCTCCATATCAATAAAAACTTTAATCAGAAAATGAATACCTCTGCAATCAATAGTTATGGCAGTGTTCCTTCCTCGGTGTAGATTACAACAGATCACGACAGGCTCCTTCCTTGTAATATGCAACAGATCTGTAATTCATGAGGCTCAATTAGGCAACAATCTCATCCATAAACAACAATAGTGGTTGGGCAATGTGACTCCTCTCAACTGCATTTCGCGTTGACATGGCTCCTCTTCACAATGGCTCGGTCTCTATATTCTTTGCGGCTCCTCTCTACAACTATTTCTTTAAGCTCATTGTTCCTCTCACCTCAGCTCTAATACCAAGTAGAAAATATGAGAGAAAGCATATTTCACACAACACAAAGAATAGTTTGTATTATTTAATAGACAAATGGAGGTTACATATATAGCATGGAGATCATTAACTCCTAGCAATCTAGATCCTAAGAAACTCACAGTTACAATAGTTATAGTTAACCTAGAAACTCACAATTACAACAATTGTAAGCATTATCTCTAACAGTTTAACCATAAAAGTTGGGTGAAAAAATCCATAAAATACTCATTATATTTCACTATACTTAATAATGTTAACCAATATATAAGTAAAGTACCAAAATTGTAACTTCAAAAGGCTCCCAACCGGGCATTTTATAAAGAGCAATTGTGTTGAGACGAGTTCGGAAGCATATTCATCCATCTGGGTCGATAACTCAAATTTGATTGAGCCGGATCATTCGCAAATACTTGGTCTATGATAGTTACCAAATTGACCTTGGGGACTTGCCTCCTCCGGGAAGATCTTCTATATAATAATTCGCCTTTCTGCCTTATTCTCTTTCTCCCTATTTCCAGCCTAAGAAGGTTGTCTCCATTCTTGTCATTCTCAATCTAAAAAGAAAGATAGAGTGCCCCGCCTTTGCGTAGATTTTTACCAATTTTTTATAATATTTTTTATAATTTTAGAAATAAATTTTGTATAGAATTTTTGAAACATCCATCTTCAAAAACTTTATACAATTTATTTCCAAAATTACAAACAGCAACAAATAAGTAACTTAATAAAATATAGAAAAATTAACAAGTATATCAACGTAATGACAAAGCCCATCCGTAACTCTATAAACATTTACTTTATCAACCTAAATACATTATATAAGAAAGTCCAAACAACTTATTTAACTTTATTAAATATAATTAACCTAAATTAATTCTATTAAAAAAGTCTAAACAATTTATTTAATTTTATTAAATATAATTAACAGAAATTAATTTCATAATCATCATAAAAAATTAATAAAAAAAAATTAAATATAAAAAAATAAATATAACCATGATACCAAATAACTTTTTATAATTAAATATAAAAAAATTAATATAACCATCATACCAAATATAAGGTAAACTTTTCAAATTTGAAAAGGTGGTCAACAAAATCAATTCTATCTGGATTACGTATTTGAAAATATAAAATCAATTCTATCTCGATTACATATTTGAAAATATAGATTTTCTCCATAATTATATATTACTTATAATTATGGAATAATTTTTTTTTATGTAAATAGTATTTAAATTTTGAAAAAAAAATCATAAATATACATGCTATTTTTTATAATATTAAAATATTGAAAAAAATATTTAATACAAAATTATTTAATTTTATGAAAGAAAAGAAATCAAAATAATAAATAAATAAGAAGAAATAGCAAGAAATTAAAAGATAATTAAAATTATTTAATTTTATTGAAGAAAACAAATTAAAATAATAAATGAATAAGGAAAAAGAGCAAGAAATTAAAAGATAATTATTATTGTGGTATGCAAAGTAAAAGGAATAAACCATAAAATACAAAAAAAAATATAGAAATAATTAATTAATAAATAAAAATTGAGATAAAGATTAAAGAGAATAAAGAGTATTTAATTGAAACCAGGGGTGAATTAAAAGAAAAAAACAAGTTTGAAAGGTGTTTTTATTAGAAAATGATTAAAGATTAAAGTAAGTAAAAATGTGTAAAAATGGAATTAGAGAAAAATTATAAATAAAAGAAAAAAGTAAGGAATGAGGGGTTTCATGACTTCCTAAGTTTTGTAGTCATCCATAAAGTTATTGGTGTGTTGGTTTGGTTAAAAAATTATATGAGTAGATTTGAACAATAGCTCACTTGAAGAATAGCTCATTTGGAGATATGTTTGTGATTTGTGTCAGTTATGTGTTTTTTAAGTTAACTTTAAAGGCTTTTCCAATTTATACTTTGTATGATTTTTCATACAAACAAGTAATTTGGTAGACTCAATGGCCCAAGCATAAGGTTATATTTGTCCTTGGCAGTTTTGAATAGTTTCTTAATGATTTTAAACAATTTGGAAAAAAGTTTTGATGTTCTTTTTTCTCAGAATTTTTAAAATATGATCAATGGTATGATCTTCCATATAGTGTTGAGCAAAATACTTGGTCCATTTTCACTTTCTCAAGGAAATGAAGAGTTGTCATTCCTTTAATGATAAGGTGATGGAGTTGTCATTCCTTTAATGATGATGGTGATGGAGGTATCAAATGGTATGGGTCATTCCTTTAGTGATAAGGGGATGGAGGTATCAAATGGTATGTGACATTCTTTTAGTGATAATGGTGATGGAGGTATCAAATGGTATGTGGGTGAGGAACCATCAGAAAAACATGAAATGAGAGCATCCAAAAAGAAAAGAAAATTATATTTTTGCATTTCAATAATGAATTGAATATAAAGAAAAATGATAAATAAAACGGTCAAGAAGAGATGGTCATTAGTTTTAAGATAAAATGATGAAATGTATTTAGAGATAAAATCCCAAATTATTCCATATTAAAAAATATAAACACATTTTAGATTCAAAAATATCTAGAATCACATATTTCAATCATCAATAACAATATAAGAAAATTTCATAATTTAACATTTTAAATAATTTTTTATTTAAAATCAATAAATTTTAATGTAGTTAAAAAGACAATATCAATTTCTTTTACAATTACTTTTTAAAACAGGTTGTTAAATGTTTTAAGAATTTGTTTTTTTTAGATTTTTGATTATATAATTTTTGTAATTTTGGTTTGATTAAATTGTTGTTTTTATTAAAAAACTTAATTCAACACCCTTCAATACATCTAATGCAATAGAATTATGCAATATTAAAATGTGATATTTACAATTTCATTAAATTCAAAATGATTCTTACTCAATTTGACATTAAAAATATCAATATTCTTCTAGTTATTTTCAGCTGCCTCAAACAGCAAATTCTTAAAATATTTAAGTTGTCAATTGTTTTTATATAATTATTCAGTCCATTTTTCACCAAATTAATCTATTCCATAATAATAAAAATACCAATTACATTTTATGTGAAATTATATTTTATAAAAATATCGTTAAATAATAAGATATTAAAGACTTTAAATTAAATTATTTTAAATAGATAAATAATATTAAAAATAAATATTTTTATGTAAAATTATAGTTTATAATAAATTATAATGGGATAACAACAATCTAAGTGCTCTTAATACCGATGAAATCTCACTGCCATTAAAGGAGTAAAAAATAAAAACAAACTATTTTTTTAAAATTCTAATTAAAATAATTAAATAAATATTAGTCCTATTACTAAACGATATTTAAAAATTTGAAACCCCGATAGAACATATGTATAATCGTGATCTCTCTTACCGATTGCCTTCTATCCAGCCAGGAAAAGGTTGAAGGACTGTGCTTTCAATAACACTGGGGCGAACAATGACTACCGGTAAATCTTTCCTTCCATTCACTATTAACATCTCAGCCATTGCCTTGGAGAAAACGTACGTATCCTGCCATCCGTATATTCTTGCCCTGAACAATTTCAGTTTCAAACAATTAGGTATGTAGCAAAATACCAACAAAAATAGTTTTACTGTCATAGATTTTATAGTGAAGCTGTGTGTCATGGAATAAAAACTGACATAAGAACATATGCGAAAAAGAAAGTTAATGGCACCTTTCCATCCCCAAATCTTTCAGCCTTTGAGCAATTTTCTTTCGAGAATTTGGTCCCTTGTCGCAGTTTTGGAAATCTGAAAATTCAATCTCGAGACCTTGGAGAGCTTTGTTTGCTAAATGAAATTCAGCTTGAATGTCCAGAGGTGGATTACTATTGTGCTCCATATGAAAAGTTTTTTCTGGCGCACGACCTTGTCTTTGCCCATTGACATATGCTTGGAGTGGAAAAAAAAACCACAAGTTCAAAAAACTAAGCAGAACCTTATTGCATTATAAAATTAAAATATTGGCAAAGCAAGGATGAGATGAATGAATTACCAGTAGACAGGTGCAAGAAAAGCTGGACCTTTTCGCAGCATTTGCCAAATTCCAAAAGGCGATAAACTCCTTTTGTGTTAGTTTCAAGAGAGACATCATACCTGCATCATAAGATCTTAATTATATTTGCATGGAGGGGAGCAATTTTACTTAAAGAAGTCTAGCCAGAAGAGTTGCGTTAAAAAAATATCATTCATATATGTAAAATACTAATCAAGTATAAGTTTATATTTTCATAGTAATATGTTGTAATTAGTATGGACATGTTTTATGCATAGTAACTCACACAAACATATTAATATTTTTATGTTTAGTATATTTGGATAGATTTATTAGGTAGAAAGGGGTTCTACACTCTCTAGATCTAGTATGTCTCTAGATCTAGTATGGAATAAAATCTACAAAATATTAAATTAATAATAAAATAATAAAAAATATTATAATATATATAAATAAAAAAACACATGTAAACAACAAGAATTAATCATTAGACACAATAATTAAAATAAGTATATAATACCAATCTTGTTAATTATATATCACAATAATTAAAATAAGTATATAGTACCAATCTTGTTAAGTAAGAATAATCTAGATAATTGTTAGAACTAGAATTTGTTAAAATAAAAAAACACATGTAAACAACAAGAATTAATCAATTGACACAATAATCAAAATATTTATATAGTATCAATCTTGTTAACTATATTATTAAAAATAATCTAGAAAATTGTTAGAAATAGAATTTGTTAGAGAATGACTAGGTTTAGTCCATGATGTTTATGAGATTCAGTTTAGTTTGTTGAGTACCTAAGTTGCTACATATGTGTAATGCTAATGCATTCTTGTGTTATAGAATAGTGTGTGAGTTTGACAATTTCGTCTAGGCTCTTTATGTGAGACGGTCTTTGCTAATTATCTGTTTTGGTATTAGACCTCAGAGAGGGCGTGATCCATATGCCTGTGTAATTACAGATGTGTGAAGAGTGGTTGAAGGATTGTTGTTGTTGACGTAAAATAGTTGTTTAGATTGTACACGTGAAGAAGGATAGAAGTTGTTGCTAGGAGAGAGTACAACTGTCTTATAACTAAAAGGGCACCCCGTGGGAAAATCACTTTACAAATCATAGTCCAAAGGAGAAAAGGAGAAATCACTCTGAAGAGAAAATTGTTATCGAAAAGAGAAATCACTATGAAAATCTTGATAAAGGACATTATCATTCCTCCGAAGGAGAGAAGGAGAAATCACTATAAAGAGAAAATCGTTATCGAAAGGAGAAATCACTGTGAAAATCTCTATAAAGGACATTATCATTCCTCATATTAGAGATTACAAACTTCCAATAAAACATGGAAAAATTAAAAGATATGTATTAGACCACAAATACAAATCAAGTGTTATTGTAAAAAACTAAACTATTCTAAATTAAAATGGAGGAAAATGAAAGTATTGGTAATTTTCTTTATAGAATCAAAGAACATAAAGATAAGATTATCAAATGTTTATAACTAGACTTGCAGCTAGGGAAAAAAACACCTGCATTTGATGAATTGGTATGTATTATTTTGCAAGAGGAAGCGCTAAGAGAAAATCTTAATAGCAGGTCTCAAAGTTTCAATTCGATGTTGGTACAAAAGGGAAACAACTATACAAAGCAAATCCATGCTTATATAGTGGTAAGTTTGGTCACTTTGCTAAAGATTGCAAGAAGATGAAATTTGATGAATCCAAATATAGAAGGAATATAGGGAATAATGTTGATAAACAAGCCTTAGTAAATGATTTCAAAAACCTCAAACTGTTTTGTAGAAATTGATGATGTTAATGCTTGGTTTATTGATTTTGGTGCTTCAATTCATATGTCATTCAATAAGGATTGATTTGATACATATCATGAAAATAATAATTTGGTGCTCATATCTATTTTGTAGATGATAGATCACACGAGATTAAAGGTTATGAATATATTTGTGTGACATTTCCTATTGGTATTTGTTAAGCGGCAATGTGTTGTGAAGGACATACAAGATTGCTACAATCTTGTAACAACATGAAACATAGTTGAAGGACTGTACAAACTTGATGCAACAAGGGATCATCATCAAGCATTGTCATCTTCATGTAACAAGGTCATCTTGATGTAACAAGGGATCACCATCAAGCATTGGCATCAACAACAATGTGAGAATGCATGTTTTGATAGTTATTGATGATTTCTATAAAATAATTTGGAGATAAAATATGTAGACAATTTTGAAAAGTCCAAAATTTCTAGTGGACACTACATCCATCATTAGGGACAACAAAATCTCAATAATAAGAAAAGATTATGTAAAAGAGTAGTTTTATTGAGTAAGCATGGTAGATAATAGTTGAGATAAGAAGAGAATGTTGTGAAAGAATAATAAAGTAATAAAAACTAAAATAAGGGATCTAGCACTTGAGTAAGAAATATTAAAAATTAAAATTAAACCAATGGATGTTGATAATAAGTTTACGTGGAGAATATTAAAATAAGAGATCTAAAATAATTTAATCATTGATGAATTAAGAGAGAGAGAAAAATAATAAGAAGATCTTTCAAGAAATTTGTTAATAAATAAAGAGTAAAAATAATAAATAATCATTATTAGAGAAAATCATAAAATAAACAAAGCCATAAATTTAGAAATAATTCTTTTTTGTGAATAAAAAAGAGAGGAAATTCCTATTATTTAACTTTTATGGTACAAAAAAGCCACATGGCTACAGTCTGCCATTTGTTCCGCCAAATTAGCGAAAATCGAAACAAGTGACATACTGTGATGTCATTGTTCAAAATTGCAATCCACCATTTGCCCTGTCAAATGGAAACTAGAGCAGGTCACGGATTCAAGTCTTTGCAGAATTGTGCTAAGCAACTAAGAAAGAATATCAACTGAAAATAAGAGACATAATTGTAAAACTGCATTGTAACAGTGCAAGGAGTCGAGCTGATAATGCTCGTGATAGCCAAAGCAGAGAGATTACACATTTTCACCTGAGGGCATGTCGATTGGATCATCGTTGAGGGGGTCGTCCCTGGGTTAGAGAACGAAAGGCCTCACGCAGGTCGGACAACGTTGGGTTGTTGGTGCATTCGAGTAGGCTTCGTAAAGAATGTCAATTTGTTGGTGCTTGAGGGTGTCCTGATGTATCTGGTCAGCCATCTGGCTTCATAGCTCAAATAATAGTGTGAGTTTCTCTGGATGGAAGAAGGGTGGTGGTACCTAACAAAAATATGGGAGTGTCGAGTGGTGGAGGCGCCAAGACTGGGTTGCCCTCCACCTCCGTGTCTAGGACCGTCGCTGCCTCACCTGAGTCCTCCTGAGCCACTTCCATAGCCTCCACCGCCTTGAGCTCCTCCACTGCAAATTCTGTGGTCTGAATTGTGTCCACAGGGACCAAATGGAAGAATTCCTCTGGGAATTCCTCCTCAATTATGCAGGTGACCTCTTTCCTGGATTCTTGTGCTTGTTGGACAATGTCTGGAACACTTGTGCTTGTTGGGATATGGTTGGGGGGTTTCCAATTATCTGGCACTGTGAAGAGGAGGGATTCCAGAGGAACCTAGATAGGTTCCTCTAGAATATCCTCCTTAACATATGCCATTGGTGACATTCTGGGCTTCTCCCGTCGCTGAGTTCGGGAAATGGACAAGGCACACTCCAATCTCTTCACCCTTCATTGTGTAGCAACAAAACTATACCACGCAAGGCCACGTTGTGGCCTGCATTTTTTTCTTGGCATGGTGGGGTAAGAAATGGTGCTAATGTGCAGAGAGAAAGAAATAAGAGTCAACTAGATGCAGATCCAGTGTACAGATCACCCAGGTTGATGGAGCGCAAAGGTAATATGGAACCACCCTCATCCAAGTGAGAGGATAATGCTGAGGCCAGACATGACCTCTGTACCAAGATTCCCACTGCCATTACACCTTGTGGTCGCCATTCTTCTCGCACGAGGGAGTTGTCCTCCTATTCTCGTCAGGTAGTAATGGACTCCCTTCATTTAATAGTGAGGTGAAGGGTGTCGATCTTCCATATTAATGCCTTGGGTTTGGGGCAGGCTACGTGGCCTCTCGCCGCAACATGGCACCCCATTCGGGATAAAATTTAGAAATAAAATTTAAATAAAAAAAATAATTTCAATTTAAGAGAATATGTTTAGTGATGGAGGCAATATATGATAGGGGTTTGTAAATTAGGGTCATGAACATCTTGGCTTGGTATGTTAAAATGAATACATTCTTCTTTCAAAAAGGATTCATCCAAAGTAAAGGTGATCTGAATATTTATATCAAAAATGATGAATATGGTCCTATTGCTTTGATTTATTTATATGTTGATGATATTATTATAATAGGAAGTGCTATTGACCTGAATGAATATATTGAGAGACAATTTTAGAGGGTATTTGAGATGAAGGATCTTGGATAGTTACACTATTTTTTAGGTCTTGAAGTATGGAGGGACACTGGTCATACCTTAATCGCACAAAGTAAATATAAAAGAGAGTTTTTCAGGAAATTTAATATGAATGAATTTAAGGTAGTGTCTACTCCATTAAAAAAAAATGTTAAGTTCGGTAGTAATGATGAAACAAAGGAGGTGAATGATACTTTGCATCAAAAAATGGTGAAAATTTTGAATTATCCATTCAGTATACTTCGTCAATTTATGGCTAAACCCAATAACAATCATTGGAAAGCGACAAAGAGAGTCATTCAATATTTGAAAGGGACTGTTGATTTTGATATTAAATATACTAATGATTTTAATGTTTAGTTTACAAGTCATTTTGATTTTGATTAGGATGGAAATACACATTGCAAGAGGTCAATATTTGGACATGTGTCCAATGTATGGTTTGGACCTGTGTCATGGAGTAATAAGAAACAACAAATTGTTTCCCTACCATCCACATAAGCTAAGTATAAAGTGTTATGCAGTGCTACCTGTGAAGTTGTATGGCGTAGACAGATTCTTCAAAATGTTGGATAAAAGAAACAAGTACCTACATCCATCAAATTTGATAAAGAATGTTCCATCGTATTATTGAACAACACATTGTATCAAGCCAGGTCAAAACATATTGAGACACATTACCATTTTGTGAGGGAGAACATTCAATCAACTGAAATTGACAAATATTGTAACACGGTTGATAATGTGACACACACATTTATTAAGTTTGTTGGAAATGATAAATTTGAAATTTGTAGAAACAAGTTGGATGTTGTAGAAAATTAATTTCTGCATTGTTAAGAATAATACAGAAATGCATAAATTAATATATTGTTATAACTAGAATTAGTTTGAATGTCTAGGCTTAGTCCAAGATTTTGTTGAGTTATCTAAATTGCTATATATGTGTAATGTATTTAGATGAGTGTGAGATAATTTTGTTTCCACTCTTTGTGTGAGATTGTGTTTGCTAATTATCTTTTTTATATAATAATAATAAAATAATTAAAATATATAGATAGATAAAAATAAAGCAAACCATATTAACTTAGTTTAATTGGTTTAACTCTTTAAGTTTTATGTATGAAATCTCAAAAATATATTTCCATTCAATGCTATTATATATCAAATACTTATTAGGGAATCTTACAGGCTATATAATAATAATCTAATTTCAAGGTTAAGGTCAAGCCATGCACCAAATTGGTGATTGAGACCCCCTTGTTTATGGGACAAGGGGCCAAGCCATAAACCAAATTGGTGTATGAGACCCTCTTGTTTGTGGGATAAGGGACCCCCTCCATAGAGGGATTTGAGTGCTAAAGTCTATGGAGATGTTCATACCCTACCCCCTCTTGATTTGAATCTCTCACCTCCAAAGAGGAAAAACATGTTTATAACCATTAGTCTCACTCAATTGTACACAACTTAAAGAAAATTCATATATATAAATATATATAAGAAAGAGAAAATTCATTATAAATTTATTTTTTAACCAAAATATTTTAAACTTATATCTTATTTCAAGATATTTAAACATATATCTTAGTTAAAATATTTTAAATTTATTTAAACATATATCTTAGTTAAAATATTTTAAATATAAATTTAGAATAAAAATAAAAAATTGTTGCTGCTACATTGAAAACTAAATTTCATATTATTTTTAATTTCAATAATTATATTAATTATACTAAACCTGTAACACAGAATATCCATGAGTAAATGCAACAATTTTCTCCACCTAACATTGCAGATTCAATATCAAAGCCTCTTTAAAAAAACCTGTCATCAAAAAGCGTCTTTAAACGATTCCAAAACCTGTCATCAAATGTTGTAGTGGCCGCCGAGCTGACAATGATGTCTACTTCCTTTATGAGCATATCGGTCATATCTTCTTCTACTCCAAAATTATGTTGCGTCATATCACCGGCTACTGGAACCAATTTTTTCAACATAAACTTGTCGTATTCATTACCATATATTCCACGTAACCTCTTGAATAACGCTGAGTTAATAACCTGAGATTCGAAAAACATTAGGGAAAGATCAAAAAAAGAATAGTATAAATCCATAGTTTCAATCACTCTACAACCAAAAGATGGCTAATACGAATATTATAATAAGCATCACGGAAGCTCAGCTTTTAATATGGGAGTCAGATAGGTTTGTTACACTCATTTTAACCTGGTAGAGAGGAGATATGTAACTTTGTCCGGATGGTATAAATCATAAATTTATTTAATCTAATATTTTTAGAATAATTTTATAAAATACAAGTGTAGTGTCAATGATGGGGTTAAAGTTAATGTTATGCAACTTTTTTTAAGTATTAAAAATAAAATGTTATGTAACTTTTTAACTTATTAAAAAATAAAAAAATAAGTCTTATATGCTTTTTGAAATTTTATTAATAATTTTCATATAAAAGTGACAAAACCTTTTGTTTTACAAATCTTCTTAGGGTTATCTTTGTCGGTTGTTTTTATTGTGATTGATTTCATAATAAGTTTTTATATTGTTTTTTTAGAGTTGTTTTTAGTGTGATTCAAAGACAAGTAGAGGTAATGTTTGATGACAAATTTAAATTATTAGAAAATAAGATACATAAAATGTTTGATAACAAATTTAGATTGTTAGAAATTAGAATATAATATTAGGATTAGAGACTTAGTTGCAAAAAATGGAGGCTACATTACAAGAAATGGAAAAATAGAAATCACAACATAAGAGACATCATTAAAGAGCTAAAAGAAAAAAGCTAACTAACAATTAAGCCCTAATTAATTTGAAAAATAAATTGGATATCAAACACATCATATAGGAAATGAACAAATTAATTGAATTGGATCCTCATGATTGGATCTTAAGGTAAAAGGGTCAGAAATATTTGTACATGAAGACCTCATACCACAAGATACCAACATGAATTGAGGAAGGAATTTCAAAAGGTAAAGAAAGCTAAGAAGGACTGTAAGTTCAAAAGGTAAAGAAAGCAAGGAAGGAATGTAAATGAGAAATAATTAGAAATAGAAAAACTATTATTATTTTGGAATTTCCATGGCTTTCATTAAGAACATTTACATGGAGCAAAGGTCATATATTAAGTTGGATCTAGAATGAAAATGATATTACTTTTATAGTGGAAACATCAGAGAAATCCTATAGTAGAGGGATTCAACTTCATAAGATAGACCCTTTCAATTATTACATTTAGATAGAAATCTTAGGCATCCATGTTAAGAATATTTACATAGCAAATTTTGTATTTCACCTCTATTAATTCTACTTTTTATAAGAAAAAACTTTTAGATAAAGATTATCCCTATAATATCATAGAAAAAGATGTTCACGGTCTCATAAATGAAGGTAATATTAATCATCCTACATGCTAGAAGTACAACTAACCAAGCTATTCTTTTAAGAAATGATTTCAACCTTAATCATGTATGGCTAGATGAGGAAATTGTTTTAGTTAATAGATACAAAAAGAACTCTCAGTGAGAATTAGTTTTGTATATTTTTAGTTCTTGAGACCTAATAATTTTCAATGGTGTAATGAATTGGCCAACTCCAAGAAGATGACTTGCATTACTGCTTTTTAACAAAAGTAGACTTGATATTTTCTTAAAAGATTTAAATATCCTAACATATAAAGAAAACATGGAATACCTCTATCTTAATTTTAGAAAAGCCCTTTCTACTTCCATTAACAAGTTTTCTATATAGGTGTCATGTAGAAGGAATGATAGAAAATCGACCCTTGTATGATAATGAATGTAAAATTTCTAGGAAATCCATTAGGGATGCTTCTAACTAATCCTTAATTAAAATAGATAAGATAAATAATTACAAAGCAATAATTAAAAGGGAAAAACTGTAAATAGAAAGCAAGAACATATTTTGCACCTATCTAAACTTGATCCTAATAAGTTTTGGATAAAAAATATAATTAGTAAAACAAAAGAAAATAATATGAATCCCTTCAAGGACTGGAATTCCTACCTTAAAAATATTTATGAATCTAGTAATGCCCTGGACACCATTCCCAATGCTCCTACAAAGGATGAGGTATTTTCTATGGAGTACCTAGAGTTTGGGTTTAAGTGGATCACAAATGGAAAATATAAAGACATTGAAAGATACCAAGCTAAAGTAGTTAAAATTGGAGGCCCTATCTCCCTCACACACAAACTCTTCAATTTAGCAGTGAAGCATGGATTCCCTATACCTTGAATGCAAAGTCTCATTGCACCTATTTTAGAAGTCAGGATACAAATATTCCCTCTAATTATAGAACTGTATATATATCTTTGTAATTATTTTCCTTTCACTGAATGCATAATACATAATAGATTATAAATTAAGGGGTCTACAATAAATCCAACACTAAGATTAATTTCACTAATTCTCAGAGAATACATCTAAAAAGAGTAATTATCTTACTTCATTCTTCAATCTCTTTAACGCAGAGGCGGGATCGTCCGCCCTGATCATTAAAAACAGCTTTCCCGTGTCGGGTTGCATCCTTAGTATTTTCTCTATCAGCACTGCAGTTATGAAAAACACGAGCTCATGATCAACGTTAAGGTCTGCCAGACATGACCAAGCTTAAGGTCTACTGTACATATAATAGAACAAGAATTCACAAGTTATGGAAGTAATCTGCCAGGTACCTTTTGCCACAAAGCCTGTGGCCCCCGTGATAAGAAAGTTCTTCTCCTTCATAAAATCTACAATTCCAAGACCCCTGCGTGGATATGGATCATCTAGTGCAGAGATGTTCACTGTAGCATTGCTGGCACATCCTTCATATTTTCCATGGATCACACTGGCTAGATCGTCGAAATTAGCTGCGTTTTGGCAGCAGAATCGATTAAGTATCATTGGTTTCTTATCTCCCCTATACCTAAATTTTGCAGGGCCACTTACTGGTGACGCGGGCAGCGACCAAGCGATTGGAACAGCAGTCCTGTTGATTTGGGGGAGCGATTGCGGTTTCTCGTTGAAATAATAATCAGCAGATAAAAATTCCACAGCATGCTTTCGATTTAGAAGTAACTGTAAGCTACCCATGACAGCCCCAATTGGAATGTTGTCAGAGAGACGGAGCGAGTTTAGAGATGAAGAGGCCGAGAAATGGCACAACACACAAAGGACACTGAAAAATATTCAAAAGCCACGCACCATTGCTCAAGCACACTGGGTTTAACACTGGAAAAATACTAAAAAAATCCCACATTGGTCTCTATTTATTAGCATAGCATAGATTCAATCAAGTATTACAGAAACAAGTTCAAGCTTCTAGTTGCAGTTGAGAGAAGCAGCTTCTTTGTCGAGCTATGTAAAATTAATATAATTATTTAACATGTGGTAATTAATCAACCACGTCCCTTGGTTTTGTGATTAATTTATATCCAAATAACGGAGATACAGTATCAGTATGGCCCAGCATTTATATCTTACTTAACACGCAGTCCGGAAAGACTACAGGAGGCTGACAAACCTGAACCGAAAATCAAGGCTAATTACAGAGTTCATTCATACCTACAACAATAATGTTCATTATAATTTTCATTAATATGTATAGGTAATATTTGCTGGCATAACAACATCCAGGTTGGATATGCAGATTTGAGTGGCTAAGTTTGTATAATCTGAGTAT